>SJYO01037955.1:47735318-48132210 GCA_006410555.1 Capra ibex | reverse complement strand
TTCTTCTTACCTTGACCTCCTTAGTTGGACGGACTGAAGTCCGAGATGATGTTTCGGTGTCAGTAGTTCTGTCATACCATGACCGTGTTTCTGTCTGTATATCTAGTTACCTTGTTTTATCTTTCGGGTCTCTATTTAGGTGTGTGTATACCTGTGGAATAGAAACTGTTTCCTCCGTTCTTATATGTTACCTCATTTCTGTTAGAGAAATTGTTCACCACGACTCTTTTGACCAGTTGGTGAACATTTTCTTACTTTGATCTAGTGAAATATACAGAATAAAAATTTTAAAGAGATCTCGTCCGAAGGGTAAAGGGGGTCCTTAAAAACCGAATCTCAAAGAAAAGAGTCCCTAACAAGACTCCCCTGGGGTTGGATTTTTCGTAAACTTGAGATGGAGAGGTTCAGGGTGAGACAGAGAGACGAGTACAGGGGCTTAAAGAAGTACACGAAGACGGAGACACAAGGACGTCGGGTCACCCAGATGGACACAGTCCCACACCCACACCCCGAAAGGGGTACGTGTCGTGTCCGCATTTATGTCCCGACACTACTCACCTTCGTTCGAAGTCCATAAACGAATGTAAAAGTTCCCGAGGGAAGACTATGAGACGGTACATGATGTCTCCTTTATGTTTTCTTTGTGAAAAGAGATGAGGAGGTCTGAAAACAAAATAATGAGATCTTTAGTTTAGTGGATACACACGAGACCCCGAAAACGGTATCCAATCTAAGTAGAGATTATCCCTTTATATTTCTTTTCTACTTTGTCTTTACCTCTAGTGAACGATTTGGTCAGACGAATACCAACGACCCCCGTTCCTTTCTCTCTTCACTATCAGACCCTAGCTGTCCATGTATGACGATGTAAATTTTACCTACTAGTTGTTCCAGAATGACATATCGTGTCCCTTGAGACGAGTTACAGTACACCGTCGGACCTACCCTCCCCTCGTACCTATGTACATATACATGCCGACTCAGGGAAGCGATAGATGGACTTTGATGGTGTTGTAACAATTACCCGATATAAGGTTATATTTTATATTTCAATTTTCGTACTTTATTTTACTTTTTTTGTTTGTCTTTTTTTGGGTTTGTTGTTCATTTTGTCAGATTAACACTTCTTCCTGTATAATGGAAGACACAGGTAAGGAGCCGAGAGACGAACGAATCCTGACTACAAACGACGTCCCTTCCGCTCCCGCGTCCACGTCCTCAGAACTCAAGACGTGTGTAAACTACAAGGGAGGGGTGTACGGAGGACCACGGGGAGGTTAGAGTAACACGTTCCCTAGAACGAGACAGAACGAAGAATCAGACGACCCGTAAACATAATTAAGTGTCGTCTAAATGACTCTCGCTCTTAAGGGTTCGGTTTCAAATGTCGTCGTAAGGACATTGGTACGTCCTACTACTTCCCCTTCCATCCCCTCTCTCTTTGAGAACCTAATTTGTGTCCACTACAAACTGATCGGTTTTTTTCAGGAAACCCTAAAGGGACACCAACTCTTAGTCGGACGGCCACGTCCCATGTACCCTCCAAAGATGCACGGTACACCGTTGATGACTTCGGGAACACAAGATCTATTTCCGGCACGAGACGTCGTTCTCCACGGTGGTATTACTCTCCGGGTACGTGTGTTGACCTCTCATCGGGGACGAGCGGGGTTGACCTCTTCTGGAATCGTGTCGTTTTTATTTATTTACATATTTAATTTATTTTTCTTTTCATGAAACGAAAGTCCTTCGCTATATCACGAACAATGAGATTCTACGATTGTAATTTTATTCGTATTTCGTCCAACGAGAATTCATACAAACTCTAAAGGACAATAGAAAAGTGTCAAAAAAGGGTAATGAAAACAAGGAATATATGGGATTAGGGTCTTAACCATTCCTCTTTCGTAATACTCGTTATCACACCGTAATAGGGGTCCACTGTATTAACACACACATCTTTTAGGATTTCTCACATGTTTGACAATCTTAAGTGTACTTGAATCGTTCGGAAGATTTAATATAAAGAAATTTTTATTATATATATATATATATATATATAACCCATATTAACGGTATGTTGTAATATAATCAAAGTCCTTATGTTATATCACTACACTAGTTAATATAAAGATATGTAGTTGTTGTTTTTTCGTTTAATTTCTTCTGAAATATTTACATTTCCGAACCTGATCTTTTGAGTTATAATAATTCTGTAGTTAATAGGGTTTAAATAAGAATTTCATTACGTTGTGGTAAGGTTCGCGTTCATTTTAAAAAAAAAACACATGTGTTGACCTGATCGAACAATGTTTTAAATAAACCTTTACGTTTTACGGTTCTTGTTTGTTCCGTTAGAACTCCTTCTCATTATCGACATCATGACTTACGTTCTTCTCTGGTTGTCTGGTTGTCTTCTCTTCACTCGTGTGTTTATCCGGTACCACATGTGAAAATAGATTAAATACTGTTTAAGTTGTGACGTCATGTCGGTTTTTCTTACCAGTTAACCTATCACTGTACCTTTTCTTTACATGTAATGGGGATAAAGTGTCGTATGTTATTTACTTAAGGTCCACAAACCATCTGGACTCGTACTCTCTGTTTGGTTATTTCGAAAATTTCCGTTTTGTTTATTCAATGTAAAAAGACTCGGACTGTAATCGTTTGTAAAGAAACTTTTTTCATAAGTGGTAGTTCATTTTTGACTATGTGATCTGGTGTATAATTGTAGCTTGTAAAGACAAATACTATCGTTAGTAACTTTCCACTTTATAAATTGGGTACTCACCCTTTTTATAAAAGTCATGTGTATAAGTCTTACACACGTAAGTCTTTCTTACGTCGTTTGTTACTTCTTTTGATCCCTGTTGGTCACCCTTTCACCCATTCTCTGTAGTGTTTTCTCCCATAGACTTACCGGTTCTTCGTATACTTTGACGAGTTCGAGTAATCAGTGTACTCAATTTTATTTTACTCTACGGGGTCGTGTGGATAGTCCTATCGATTTCACTCGTTTCTTACCTTTATGGTTTACAACCGAAGACCACACCTGACAACTTTCAAATATCTAATAAAGTCAATGGACGTTCTAGAGTAGAAAACAACCCCAATCACTCAATCCGTCGTGATTGCCTCCGAAAAACAAATTGTCCACTTTTGTCCTGACATAGCAAACAATCTTAAGTGTGGGAGATAGTGTACAAGTAACTCAGTCACTAACGTTGTTTGACACCTCTTAAGTTCTCTACCCTTATGGTCTGGTGGAATGGACGGAGGACTCTTTAGACATCCGTCCAGTTCTTCGTTGTCAATCTTGACCTGTACCTTGTTATCTGACCAAGGTTTAACCCTTTCCTTATGCAGTTTCGACATTTGACAGTGGGACGAATAAATTGTATATACGTCTCATGTAGTACACTTTACGGTCCGACCTACTTTGTGTTTGACTTTAGTTCTAATGACCCTCTTGATGGTTATTGGAGTCTATACGTCTACTGTGGTGAGAATACCGTCTTTCGTTTCTTGATTTCTCGGAGAACTACTTTCACTTTCTCCTCTCACTTTTTCAACCGAATTTTGAATTGTAAGTCTTTTGATTCTAGTACCGTAGGCCAGGGTAGTGAAGTACCGTTTATCTACCTCTTTTTCACCTTTGTCACCCTCTGATAAAAAAACCCGAGGTTTTAGTGACATCTACCACTGACGTCAGTACTTTAATTTTCTGTGAACGAGGAAGCTTATTTTCAATACTGGTTGGATCTGTCGTATAATTTTTCGTCTCTGTAACGGTTGTTTCCAGGTAGATCAGTTTTGACACCAAAAAGGTTATCAGTACATACCTACACTCTCAACCTGATATTTCTTTCGACTCACGACTTCTTAACTACGAAAACTTGCCACCACAACCTCTTCTGAGCTCTCTCAAGGAACCTGACGTTCCTCTAGGTTGGTCAGGCAGGATTTCCTCTAATCAGGACGTATAAGTAACCTTCTTGACTACAACTTCGACTTTGAGGTTATGAAACCGGTGGACTACGTTTTTTAACCGAATAACCTTTTCTGGGACTAAGACCCTTTCTAACTTCCGTCCTCTTCCCCTGTTGTCTCCTACTCTACCAACCTACCGTAGTGACTGAGCTACCTATACTTAAACTCTTTGGAGTCCCTCAACCACTTCCTGTCCCTTCGGACCGTAGACGTCAGGTGTCCTAACGTTTCTCAGTCTGTACTGACTCGCTGACTTGACTCGGCTTGTGGGAGAGACACATAAAATCAACCCAAAAGTAGACTTTACAATTACCTTCATACACGAAAAACACTTAGGTATCTCCTTGATTTAAGACTTTAAAAAGTACAAACAAAGACGGTCCATAAATTTCAACTGTTTTATTAAATAAATAAATAAACCTTAGTCTTATACAACATTAATTACACCGACTCAGTGTTTCACCTTGTCGAAACTGAGACAATTAGACAAACTTAATTTTTTAAAGACTGTGGTCTTTTGGGTGTGACGAATAAGTCCGTTTATTCTCTTTTTACTGGTTGGTATTACTGTCCAATTAATTTTCAACATAAAACAAATAAGTTAAAGTGTGTTAACGATCTAAATCCGTGTGATTTAAAAAAGAAAATAAAAAATAACATGTTATACGTTTAATGTCCACATATTCTCAGTATTAAAAATTTTATAATACGAGGTCAATATCAATAATGTTTTATAACCGATATAAGGAACACGACATGTCATATAGGTATAAGTCGTATAAATAGATTATGTATCATCAAAAAGGAGATTTAGGGTATGAGGATTGAAGGGGAAGAAAGAAGAAGGGTGACCATTTGTGATCAAACAAGAGGTAAAGACACACAGATAAAGACAAAACAATAGTAAACAAAAAAGAAAATCTAAGGTCTAGATTCACTATTGCAACTTATAAACAGAAGGAGACAGAATAAAATGAAACGTATAGTACAGAAACTTTTACCGTAGTTAAGAAAAAGAAAATTAAAAACCCCTTATAAGGTATAAGGTATCACACACTATATATACACACACATATATATAGTGTAGAAGAAATAGGTTATAAGACAACTACCTGTGTATCTAACGAAGGTATAGAACCAATAATATTTATTACGACGATTCTTGTAACCCCACGTACATAGAAAAACTTAATTAATTCGAAGGGACTATCGAGTCAACCATTTCTTAGACGGACGTTACGTCCTCTGGGATCAAGTTAAGGACCCAGTCCTTCTAGACGACCTCTTCCCTATCCGACGGGTGAAGTCATAAGAACCCGAAGGGAACACCGAGTCGACCATTTCTTAAGTGGACGATACACCCTCTGGACCCAAGTTAGGGACCCAACCTTTCTGGGGGACCTCTTCCCTTTCTGATGGGTGAGGTCATAAGTCTGGACCTCTTAAAGTGTCTGACGTATCTGGTACCCCAGTGTTTCTCAGTCTGTACTGACACACCGAGAGTGAAAGTGTATGTAAAAATCACACAGAGACCTCATCTTGACGAGCCAGGAGCACCGAGTCTACCATTTCGCAGACGGATGTTACACCCTCTGGGCCCAAACTAGGGACCCACCCCTTCAAGAGGACCTCTTCCTTTACCGTCGGGTGAGGTCATAAGAACGGACCTTTTAGGGTACCTACCTCCTCGGGTCATCCGACGTCAGGTACCCCAGCGTTTCTCAGCCTGTGCTAACTTGCTGAAGTAAAGTTTGAAGTACCATTAAGCTGAAAATCAAAAGACTCCTTAGAAGTATTACAAAAGGTGTCCCCAACGTGGTTAAATGTTAGGGTGGTTGTCACATACTCCTAAGGGAAAAGAGGTAGATGTAGGAACGGTTGTGAACAATAAAGACAAGTAAAACTACTATCGGTAAGACTGACCACATTCCACATAAAGTAACACCGAAACTAACCGTAAAGGAACTACTAATCGTTACAACTCGTAGAAAAGAACATGGACAACCGGTAGATCTAAAGGAGAAACTTTTTTTACAGATAAGACAGGAGTAAAAAGTTAACCCAACAAACTCAACATACTCAACAAATATATACAACCTATAATTGAGGAATAACCCGTATAGTAAACGTCTATATAAGAGGGTAAGTTATCCAACAAAAAACAAACAAACAAAAAGAAACAACACGTTTCGATTGGAATTAATACGGAGTAAACGTATAAAAAAGTAAATGAAGGAAACAAAATTCTCTGTTTTTTATAACGATAATAAATAATTATACAGTTTCTCACAAAACAGACAAAAGGAGATCCTCAAAATGTCATAGGTCAGAATGTGAAACCAGAAATCAGGTAAAATAAAAACAATCTAAATCTATTTGACTTAAACTGTATATTTTAAAAAATACTGAAAGAAGTTACAAATAAATATTAGTCATATATAACAACACACTTTTCCTAAAGAGTAATGAAATTTTTTCGAACAATAGTACCCACTTTATTCTGACCTGGTTGAGAATAAATACACATTTAAACAAAGGTTTAGGAAAAGATGTCAACTCGATACTCATTTGAAATGAGGTTTAGTTATTAAGACTTAATTGTCGTACACTTAATTACTTCTAAAACGGTTGTCGGGAAGTTTCAATTGTGTGTGTGTTTGATTTTAGTTCGGTTCGTAGTATTGAGTTTTATTCACTGTGAGTGAAAACTTTTACAAAGGTGATTTTTTTACTTATTTATACGTTAAGAAAGCTTACTAATTGATAACGGAGTTCATTTTCTCGATGCAACAAGAGTTTATGACACCTGATATAAATATTTTTATCGATAAATAACCGGGTTCTACGGTAATTAAGACGAAACCCATCTCATGTACCCTTCTTAGCTGATTACTCAAAACGTGTCCAACCTACATGTATTTGAAAGAACTTGAAAACAAAATAGATTTGGAGTTTCAAAGAATGAAGATTTAGGACAAATGAAAGTCGTCTTACACTGAGGAAACGAAGTTTCATTTGTCCGATATTTTTCGGAGCATTCAGTAGAACCCTAAATCTTTCGGGAATGGTTTGTTTTTAGAATTACCCAAGTCGCAGATACTAAGTCTTTGTATGCCTAACTTAAAGGGAAATTTTATGTGTATTCGAACTTTCATTTCCCACTTTCACCAACCGGTTAACGTGAACCCCAAAAGACCTTCGGTTCTGGAAGTCTTTCCGAGAACTCTATGAAAAGATATAGGAGTCTAAGTTGATTCAAAAGGTCTAGACTCCCTGTAGGAACATTAACGTTTAATACACACATACGTCGAATTTTACAAGGGTACCTTCAACACGTCGGAGACATTTCCGGTCTTGTATACCGTTTAATACAGTAGTTCTATTACATGAAGGAAAGATATTTCTATAGTTGTATATGGTGAGTGATAAAAAATAGAGGATCTACTTTGTCGAATCGGAACCTACGAGGTTCGTGTTATTTTAATACTGGGGACCCTTCATTAAATTACATCCACTATCTATAGTGATCAAGTCTGTTAAAACACTCAACGACACTGTAGTACTATAGATAAGAAAAGAGGAAACTTCTTCCCCGTATATATTTCAGGAAACAAAAGGACCTCACGTCCGTGTTGGTCATCAACTAATATACATATATACTCTCTAAAGAGTTATATACTGTCGTAAGGAGTTATAATATACATGTTTTATAACTCTGTTTAAAACTTTTCACTAAACTTGTGAACTACGTAAAAAAAATCGGTAAGAACCATGTAGAAACTTAACTGCTTTTATTAACAGATCGTGGTTGTCGGTCGTAGAGAGATAGATAGACACATTGAAACCCTCCAAAATCCAAGAAACCTTAGACCGTCCACCAAAGAAGTAACGATCTTTTCCCCTTTACGATTAATATAAAAGATCAAATTCTACTCTAGTAAATAAATTTACTTCGAAAATTACACCATCACGAAACGTAAACAAAACCGAACCATTCGAAACGAACGTTCAACTATGAACCAAACCATACCTTAGTGAATTTCTTACGTAAAATTTTTGGAAACTTACACTATACTGTACTATTAATATATTAGACTATTCTATGGTATGTTTACTTCTTCTCGAAACGGACCACTGAGGGTCGACCAGTCACCTGTTCCGGGTCTTTGTGAATGAGAAAGGTTTACTTGGTTCTACCAGGTTAGAAAGAAGAAGTCACATTTCTCGGTGTTCCACGAGTCGAACTACTGTGTTTCCAATCTTTCAAAATCCAATAGGGTGGATTTACTCCAGAATAAGACTATGTGTACAAGAGAGAACAACCTTTAATTTGACATTCTACTCTATACAAGAAAAGGTTTTCCTAAAGACCCACAAAAAATTTATGTGTCTTTCACCTGATTCACTTCAGTGAAGAAATTTTAGAGGAAATAATTCAAGAATACCGAAGTTTGTGAAGTCTTTTCTCTTCTAAATACACTCCCCAGACCTGTCTCTGTCCTTTATAAAAGTGTGTTTTACAAAGAGATAGTGAAGATATCTACTGGTACACTTATTCTATTTTTCGTTGGGGATTTAGAGTCACTGAATTTTATTGTTTCCAAATAAAGGACGGGGTAACTTCCTACAGACCCCCAGGGTGGAGGTGGGACTGTGACTGAAAGGGGACACTCGGTCAGACCTGAACGTGTTCGGTTAAAAAGACGAGTCTAGTTTAGTATTCCGACATGAAGTTCATTAACCATGTTAACACGTATACGGACCTTCTGTTCTCGATTCCATTACTACGTTTCGGGGTCACCGAGACTGTGATAAAATATATGAATGTCAGGTGTCTTATAAGATCCAACGTCCAAAACAAAGGGGAAGTCATGAAATTTATATAATACGGTGAGGGAAGACTGGACTTTTAAAGATGTCTTTTTAGTTGACTATCGGAATGCCCTTAAGGGAACATATACTGAGACGAAAAGAAAAGAGTGGAAATCTTAAGAGAAAAATGGAAATTGAAAATGGTAAAATTGATACTATACAGAACTACACCTGGACAAAAACAAGTACAACAGACCCTTGGAGACAATAAGGACATGGACCTATAGACGAAGGAGTAAGTCCAAGTCTTTCAAAAGTCGGTATTAAAATATTTTATGTGAAAGTCATGGAAAGACAGAAGAGGAAGACCCTTTGAATATTACACTTACAACTATGTTGACTACAACAAGGTCTCTAGGGAATTTGACGAGAGTAAAATTTTTTCACAAAAAGAAAGACGACAAGACAAGGTCACTAAAGGTAAAGAGATATAAAGTCCGATGAATACATGGAAAGACATAGTAGAACAAATGACAATTAAGAAAGATCACACGAAAAGTACATTCAAAAACATAAGAAGTCAAGACTAAGAAGAAAAATATAAAAAATCAAGACACACTTTTAAGAATGACACAAATGGTAAATAAAAGGGATTAAGTTAATCGTAAGAATAATGATTACGAACCTTGAGAAATAAACATTTAATGAACAAAGATAAAGTACTTATAAAAAAGTCCTCAAAAGAGAAAGTTATCTTTGCATAAGAAGAAGGGGAAAAAAAAGGGAGAATTAAAAGGGACAGAACTACTTTAATCCACTTGGTTAATGGATTACACCAGAACTTCCCCACAGTGACACATCCTCGTAACGATGCATCAGACGAAACCACCCTCTCGACTTAGACCGCACTCACACTCAGTGTGTAAAGGGTCCCATACGACTGTCGATAACGGAACCATCCTCCACCCCAACCTCTACTTCTCCGACCCTGATCTCGGTCCACACTTGACCCGGAAGAGGAGACGAGTCACCGGTTATAGTAGTATAAACCTCATTCCAGTCCAGGGTTCGAGGACTTCGTCTTCACGACTCCAACCCAGACTCGATCAAGACAAGATAAATTTCCACACGAGAGGTGCGTACTGTTTCTTACAAGTTTGGTGGGATGTTAGTGTGTCTAAAGTGTACGATCATTCAAATACGAGTTTTAGGAAGTTCGGTCCGAAGTTGTCATACACTTAGTTCTTGAGGGTCTACATATTCGACGTAAATCTTCCGCCTCCTTGGTCTCTAATTTAACGGTTGTAGGTAACCTAGTATCTTTTTCGATCCCTTAAGGTCTTTTTGTAGATGAAGACGAAGTGACTGATGCGATTTCGGAAACTGGTACACCTAGTGCTGTTTGACGCCTTTTAAGAAGTTCTCTACCCTTATAGTCTGGTGGAATGGACGGAGGACTCTTTAGACATACGTCCAGTTCTTCGTTGTCAATCTTGACCTGTACCTTATTACCTGACCAAGTTTTAACCTTTTCCTCATGTAGTTCCGACATATAACAGTAGGAGGAATAAATTGAATGTATGTCTCATGTAGTACACTTTACGACCCGACCTACTTTGTGTTCGACCTTAGTTCTAACGACCCTCTTCATAATTGTGGGAGTCTATGCGTCTACTATGGTGGGTATACCGTCTTTCACTTCTCCTTGATTTCTCGGAGAACTACTTTCACTTTCTCCTCTCACTTTTTTGACCGAATTTTGAGTTGTAAGTTTTTTGATTCTAGTACCGTAGGCCAGGGTAGTGAAGTACCGTTTATCTACCCCTTTGTTACCTTTGTCACTGTCTGAAATAAAAGAACCCGAGGTTTTAGTAACGACTACCACTGACGTCGGTACTTCAATTTTCTACGAACGAGGAACCGTCTTTTCGATACTGTTTGGATCTGATACATCATTTTTCGTCTCTGTAATGAAACGGTTGTTTCAATGTATATCAGTCTCGATATCAAAAAGGTTATCAGTACATGTCTACACTCTCAACCTAAGATTTCTTCCGACTCGTGGTTTCTTAAATACGAAAACTTAACACCACGACCTCTTCTGAGAACTCTCAGGAAACCTGTCGTTCCTATAGTATGGTCAGTTAGGATTTCCTTTAGTTGGGACTTATAAGTAACCTTCTTGACTACGACTTCGACTTCGAGGTTATGAAACCGGTGGACTACGGTTCTCGGTTGACAACCTTTTCTAGCACCACGACCTTTTCTAACCTGTACTCAAGTTCTTTCACTTCCTGTCTCTTATGATCACACGACATCAGGTACCCCACGGTTTCTCGACCTGTGTTGAATCACTGACTTGTTGTTATTGTTGTTACTAAAGTCTCTGGACTTCTCGTATGATCCCTTAAAATCCATTTTACTATTCGGGGTCTCACACGACATCCCTGAAAACATGTAGAGTTCCAAAACTTGATTTACTAATACGTATTAGTACCCATAAATGTACCGAGAAAGGAAACTCAGGTTCAAAGACACTATCTAACGTTTAATTCCAAGGGAGGTTGACCAAACTGTCTCTAGATTCCCTTCTCCTTCCGCCACACGGTTGTAATGCCAAACCCGACGGAAAAACCCACCTTCGGACGGAACAAGGATGGTCGGAGTTCTGTGTAGTACACAGGACCGACAGTATTATAAATAAGTGTTGTCGACCGTACACTGTCTCACTCCAGACACGGAAGCAAGTTTAATCTGGGTACTGAACCAAATAAACTTGACCATGTCTTCTTGTTAAAAATATGTTTTACTGTAGACCCTTCTCTACATGAACGAAAAGTTTTGTGGTTACCGTAGCATTTAAGTACTCAAAACCCCTGGTGACGTCTACACACTTACCCTTTATTGTGTTCCTCTCTTTTTGTCTTCTCCTTACCTAAGTTTCCCATAACATGGGACCGAAGAAACAACAAAGGACGTTTTTGGACTTGATTAATGGCTAAAAGAGAGTAATCAGCTCGTCCCGGTCTCCTCTCACACACCATATTACTGACTACTCTGTCAACTCCAAAACCTTTCACCGACCGACCTGTCCCTCCCGTCCTTCCCCTGTAGAGGTTAGTCTTAAGTTCAGAGAACACAACCCCCTACGGTACTGTCTTCACACTAACAAACACCTGACTTAAGACGACCCTCCCACCGACCCACAGGGATACAATAGGTCAACTCCAGAGACTACAGATATTACGACGCCTTCGGTATCTAAGAAAGGACAGGGACGGGTTGGAGTAACGAGTCTGTGTCGTCGAAAAGTTAGCTCTGATCTGTTCCTCCCTGTACCCAGTGTCCTTCTTGGTTAGAGATCAAGAAAGCTCACGGTTCCTTGGAAGGATAGGAAGTGATGACTCGTGAAAATCCGTTTATTATGAGGGACTACGATTTGTTATATGAATAGGTATAAAACATTGTGGACCAGGAGAGGGTCAAGTCGGTCTCTGGAGGTGACGTGTCCCCTCCAATACTAATATCGTTTTTACGTTTCTCTTACTCAATTCTCAAAATGGTAAGGTTTCTTCTGAGAATTACAGTTAAAGTCTCTGTTATCAATACTTTCTCTTCTGTTTCGGAGAAAAGTTCTCGAAAAACTCTCTTGACAATCTCCACAAAACAGACAAAAATCATATATTTCACTCCTATAAATTGAGAAAAAAAAAAAAAATTACGGGACCTTGGGGGAATCGTCAAACCTCCTCGGACACCTATTGCAGATTCTTATATACATCTCGTATTTTATATTACGAAATCAATATTTTAATATTGAAAGAACTTTATGTCAATCTCTTCTTTTTATTTTTGGATGCCTCGTATCAAGGTCCCCTACCTTACCAGTTTACGACGAGTTGACAGTTTGTTTGGTTCGAAACTCCTCCCTTGTAAAGTGGTTCTTGTCTCCAGAAATCCCTTAAACTGTTGACATCAAAGAAACCTCACCATCCCTTCCGGAGTCTGCGGTCACTCGATTCTTACGGTTTTTCCCATCCTCTTACTTCGTTTCACAAGTTAAGTGACCGACACTTTCCTTTAGCTCTCTCTATCCTGTTACCGACCTTCTCTAAACAAGTCATCCTTAGAAATTAAGGTTCTTTGTCTTTTGGATTTAGTTTCACCGTATTTGTGTTTACCTTGAATAACGAGGTACACCGACGTTAATCTACCACTACAGTAGACTTTGACTTCCCTTGTACCTCTCTGGTACAAACGCTCCCTCAGTCCCCCGAGGATCCCTCCTACCCTTCCCCACGGTGGTCACCTCTCCCTCAGTGTCAACTACCCTCCCGGGTGACCTCTAATCTCCAGTCCCCATACTGAATCGTTGATAACGGAGGAGATCACGAACTTCCATATTTAGTGAGTAACGACTTCCCAAAGACATTAAAACTATTTATAACGGTACGGGAGGAGTAACTCAAGTATTATAAAAAAACATAATTGTAATATAACGACGTATTACTTAATAACGGTTAAATCATCGAATTTTTTTATGGGTAAATACCACAGTGTCAAAGGTACGTAGTCCTCCGACCCACGTCCGATGGACCCAGAAGACGAGTCACAGGCTTGTCCGACTGTAGTTCCACGACAGACCCCCACTTTACACCCAGGAAGGTCCAAGTACTCAACAACCTTCTTAAGTCAAAGGACGACAACATCCCAACTGAAGACTAAAAAGTCGACCAACAACCTACCCCTGATGAAAGGTCAGTAACGGTACACCGACCAGGAGGGTACATTGGTAAAGGAAGAAGTTCCGGTCGTCCTGTTAGAGAGACTGAAGGAGAACAATCCCGAATGAACTAATCCCGTGCGGGTAGATCCTATTAGACGGGAAGGTAATTGAGTTTCAGTTGATTAATAGTTGGATCAGTACCTTTACTTTAGGGTAGTGTAAGTTTTCAGATCTGTTATGAACTCCCCTCACCTACTAAGTCACATAGTCCACTATTAGAACTCCGACAAAATCCTAAGACGGATGTCGTAAAAATAGTAACAAAAACAAAAAGATTCCATCATCACTTTCACAATTAGGGAGTCAGTACAGGTTGAGAAACGTTGGGGTACCTGACACGGGACGGTCCAACGAGACAGGTACCTTAAAAGGTCCGTTCTTATAACCTCACTCATAGGTAAGACAAGAGGTCCCCTAGAAGGACTACGTCCCTAGCTTCAGTCTAGAGGGTATTACGTCCTTCTAAGAATTGTCTCGTACCGTGGAAGTAAAATAATGACAACATTTAACTTGTCAACCAAGGGTACAAAAGTGAGGGCACAGTCTCGCAATATGTAGACGTATGGACTGTACTGAAATTACACCCCTCTCCTATTAATAGGCGGGGACCAAAACTGTAACTGGTCCACTGAACGAACCTTGTTAATTCCTATACCTTGATTCTTCCACCGTTCAAAAGTCTAGGTTCACGTCTGGACCTTCCTTGTCCTCTTCCTCTTCTTTCTTCCAACCTCTTCTTTGTCTGACGTCCCGTCAGGTTCTTTTCAAAACAGGTCTAAGTTTTCTCCAAGAACTACGTAACCTTTTCTGAAACTACGACCCTCCCTAACCCCCGTCCTCCTCTTCCCCTGCTGTCTCCTACTCTACCGACCTACCGTAGTGACTGAGTTGCCTACACTTAGACTCACTTGAGGCCCTCAACCACTACCTGTCCCTCCGGACCGCACGACTCTAAGTACCCCAGCGTTTCTCAACCTGTGCTTACTCGCTAACTTGACTTGACTCGGTTTCAGTGGGTCAATTCCCCGGGACATAGAACGTCCTTACCTAGACGTAACACTGGAAATAAGGGCTAGAGTCAGTGACCGGTCCTCATTGACTTCCCTTTACACAGGGGTAGTACTTACACCTCCGACTGTGTGTTGTCGTTGTTACCTGAGGAAGTCAGTCAAGTAAAGGGACGTCGTCCTATAGACTCACCACGTAAGAGTATGGAGGGGGTCCGTCTCTGTACAATGATCTACACTAAACCTGTCCCCAAAATGTTTTACGAAGGAACCACTTGGACGGTAGACTACAACGAGAACAACGGTGGAGAGGTCATCGATTTTACTCTACGTACATCGTCTCTGTGGGGAAACTTAGACGTCTCAGTACTAGTATGTGGAGACTCTGAAACACCAACAATATGTCGTTATCGACTGATTATGTTACCGAATTACTTTTTACAGAATATTTTGTAAGAAGTCGTACTATTTGATTTTTTGCCAATCTAAAATATAAGAATTCCGTTCTCCCCCTTCATTTTACACACATCTTAGTATGTTAATTTTCTTGAAACATAAAAAAAATTTAATTAATTAAATAAAATTAACCTCCGATTAATGAAATGTTGTAACATCACCAAAAACGGTATGTAACTGTACTTAGTCGGTACCCACATGTACACAGGGGGTAGGACTTGGGGAGAGGGTAGAGGGAGGGTAGGGTAGGGAGTCCCAATAGGGGTACGTGGTCGGAACTCGCGGGACAGAGTACGTAGCTTGGACCTGACCGTCAGCTAAAGTGTATACCATTATATGTACAAAGTTACGACAAGAAAGTTTAGTAGGGTGGGAACGGAAGAGTATGTCTCAGGTTTTCTGACAAGAAATGTAGACATAGAGAAAACGACAGAGAGTATATCCCAGTAACAATGGTAGAAAGATTTAAGGTATATATACGTAATTATATGACATAACCATAAAAAGAGAAATTGAATAAAGTGAGACATATTATCCAAGGTCAAAGTAGGTGGAGTAATCTTGACTAAGTTTACGTAAAAAAAATTATCGACTTATTATAAGGTAACACATATACATGGTGTCGAAAGTATAGGTAAGCAGACGACTACCTGTAGATCCAACGAAGGTACAGGACCGACAATATTTGTCGCGACGTTACTTGTAACCCCATGTGTACAGAGAAAGGTAAGACCAAAGGAGTCACACATACGGGTCGTCACTCTAAGGACCCAGCATACCGTCAAGATAAAGGTCCAAAAATTCCTTAGAGGTGTGACAAGAGGTATCACCGACATGATCAAACGTAAGGGTGGTTGTCACATTCTCCCAAGGGAAATAAGACGTGGGAGAGGTCGTAAATAACAAACATCTGAAAAACTATCCTCGGTAAGACGGATCACACTCTATCATGTAGTAACACTAAAACTAAACGTAGAGAGACTATTACTCACTCCAACTCGTAGAAAGGTACACAAACAATCGGTAGACATACAGAAGAAACCTCTTTACTGACAAATCAAGAAACCGGGTAAAAAACTAACCCAGCAAATAAAAAGACCACAACTCGACGTACTCGACGAATATATAAAAACTCCAATTAAGAAGTAGTCAACGAAGTAAACGATAATAAAAGAGGGTAATACTTCTGACAGAAAAGTGGAACGAATATCAAAGAAAGCAACACGTTTTCGAAATTTCAAATTAATCCAGAGTAAACAAATAAAAACGAAAATAAAGGTAATGAGACCCTCCACCCAGTATCTCCTAGGACGACACTAAATACAGTCTCTCACAAAACGGATACAAAAGTAGACCCTCAAAATATCAAAGACCAGAATACAAATCTAGAAATTAGGTAAAACTCAAATAAAAACACATACCACAATCTTTCACAAGATCAAAGTAAGAAAATGTTCATCAACTGATCAAAAGGGTCGTGGTGGTGAACAATTTCTCTAACACCTAAATAGAGACCCGAAAGATAAAACAAGGTAACTAGATATAAAGACAGAAACACGGTCATGGTATGACAGAACTACTGACATCGAAACATCATCTCGGACTTCAGTCCGTCCAACTAAGGAGGTCAAGGAAAGAAGAAAGAGTTCTAACGAAACCGATAATCTCCAAAAAACATAAAGGTATGCTTAACACTTTAATAAACAAGATCAAGACACTTTTTATGGGAACCATCGAACTATCCCTAATGTAACTTAGATATCTAACGAAACCCATCATATGAGTAAAAGTGATATAACTAAGAAGGCTAGGTACTTGTGCCATATAAAGGGGTAGATAAACACAGGAGAAACTAAAGAAAGTAGTCACAAAATATCAAAAGAGAAATACCCAGAAGACAAAGAAATCCATCTAAATAAGGATTCATAAAATAAGAAAAGAAGTGTTACCACTTACTTTAACAAAGGAATTAAAGAGAAAGATAAAAGAGTAAAAATCACATATCCTTACGTTCCCTAAAGACACACAATTAAAATATAGGACGTTGAAATGATATAAGTAACTAATCGAGATCGTTAAAAGACCATCACGGAAATCCCAAAAGATACATCTCCTAGTACAGTAGACTTTTGTCCTCTCAAAATGAAGAAAAGGTCATAACTAAGGAAAATAAAGAAAAAGAAAAGACTAACGACGCCGATTTTGAGGGTTTTGATACAACTTATCATCACCACCCTTACCCGTGGGAACAGAACAAGGACTGAAATCCCCTTTACGAAAATTCAAAAGTGGTGACTCCTATTACAAACGACACCCAAATAGTATATACTGAAAATAATGCAACTCCATACAAGGAAGATACGGACGAAAGACCTCCTAAAAATAGTATTTACCTACAACTTAAAACAGTTTCCTAAAGAGACGTAAATAACTCTATTAGGATACCAAAATAGAAAGTTAAACAATTATATCATATAGTGTAACTAACTAAACACTTATAACTTCTTAGGAACGTAGAGACCCTATTTCGGGTGAACCAGTACTACATACTAGAAAAATTATCCAACAACCTAAGACAAACGATCTTAAAACAAGTCCTAAAAAAGTAGATACAAGTAGTCACTATAACCGGACATCAAAAGAAAAAAACACTGTAGAAACAGACCAAAACCATAACCCAACTACCACCAGAGTATCTTACTCAAACCTTCAAATGGAAGGAGACATTAAAAGACCTTCTCAAACTCATCCTATCCACAATCGAGAAGAGATTTAAAAACCATCTTAAGTGGACACTTCGGTAGACCAGGACCCGAAAACAAACAACCTTCTAAAGACTAATGTCAAAGTTAAAGGTACGAACACTACCCAGACAATCCTAAAAGGTAAAGAAGGACCAAGTCAAAACCTTCCAATATCAAAAGATTTTTAAACAGGTAAAGAAGGTTCAACAGGTAGAATAACCGTATATCACCGACTATCATCAGAGAATACTAGGAAACATAAAGACACAACAGGCAATACTAAACAGGTTAAAGTGAAGATTAAAACAACTAAACTAAGAAGAGGGAAAAAAAGAACTACTCAGGCCGGTCACCAAACAGATAAAATAAATAGAAGAGTTTCTTAGTCGAAAATCAAAACAATTAAAAACGATATCAGGGGAAACAAAGAAAAAGTAAATAAAGACGGAATTAAAAATACTAAAAAAAAGGGAAGATGATTGGGACCGAAAGAAGTAAAGAAGAAAAAGATCAACGAAATCTACATTTCAATACAATAAATAAACTAAAAAGAGAACAAAGAACTCCATTCGAACATAACGATACTCGGAAGGGGAATCGTGACGAAAATGACTTAGGGTATCCAAAACCCAACGACACAAAAGTAATAGTAAGAAAAATACGTATAAAACTAAAGAAAAAACTAAAGAAGACACTAAACAACCAATAAGTCTTCGTACAACAAATCGGAGGTTTACAAACATAAAAATTATCAAAAAAAGGGGGGACATCAACTGTAGATTAGAATGACGTAACACTAGTTTAAAAAACTTAAATGGTTCCGATCTAAATACCGGGTCCTACACTAGATAGGACCTCTTATTCTTGAGTCATAAAGAATATATCTACTCATTTGATCCGAGATCTCTCCAATTTACCAAGTTTGTAATTAAATGTTTACTTTTTGCTTCAATCTGATCTGACTCAGAGGTCCATATGTAGGTAACAGTTGTTTCGTTTATGACCCTTGATAACAAAGAATGTGTACTTTATCTAAAATTTAGAGAACTTATTGTGAACAAGTATTGACAAAAATTAATCTTGGACTTCACCTTAATGAAATTTTACCTTACAGTTAAAATAATCTCAACTCAGACTAAAATATCATAAAACTGAAAGACTCTATCCTTCAAACCTTTCTTAATTTTCGTCCTCCCTCTTTTATACCCATACAACCTTTTCTGTATCCTAATGTCTCTAGTAGTACACCTTCAAGTCTCGGAGATACACACAAAACAAACCGTCTCATGAAGAGATTTAACTTACACTACTGAAATCATTCCCACCCATAAGAGGACCAGGAGAGTTAAGGTGGTAGAAGATAATAAAATATGGACCGGATGAAGTGAGCAACTAACGTAGAGGGACCTGGGACTCCCATAAACTCAAGTGTTACTAGATTATATTACAATAGGAACATAGGTATCGTGGAGTAAATCACCGACGATGTAACATTACGGAGTTAAGTGATTAAGTAAATATATAAGTAAGTTCCTATAGATCAGTTACAGTTAGACCTGTCTACGCTGAGATCCACGAACTTGTTTTGACTGTTCCTAAGGAAAAGAGTACCTCGAACGAAATTTATATAATCTATTATACGTGTTATTCGTTTAATATATGTCATAATCTTCCGTTGTTTATCACATCGTTTTCTCTCTCGTACCACTTCCTCTTCTTAGCCAAAACATAAAGATTTAGTCTACCAGTCACATCTGGAGACCTGTATTGGGAATCTATAGACTCATTTGTGAACTACCTTTACCCCTCACCTAAAAATTTTTAAAAAAATAAACCCATGTCAACTAAATGTTATAACACAATAAAAATCACCGTGTCGTTTCACTTAGTCAATATGTATGTTTATATAGGTGAGAAAAAATCTAAGAAAAGGGTATATCCGGTAATGTCTCATAACATATCTCAAGGGGTACGACATGTCATCCAGAAATAATCAATAGGTGTAGGAGGTATCATCTCCCTCTACTAAAACCTTCACTCTTTTACTCCTCTACTCAGTAAGGATACTTAACTTTGTGAAAATACATTTTGTAGAGTGTTTCTACTATTGAAAATACGAAGACTTTGTTATCTTGTATGTACTACGAACAAAGAATATAACAATTTCAGGTTCAGGAGGGACAAGGATGTGAAAGTATTATGAATTCCTTGGCAGTATTCTTCAGTCGAACGTAGACGGAGAAGGATCTCAAAACCACAGTGGATCCGAATAAGATCGTAAGGCCTCACTGCACACCTGAATGAAACCATCTCTCTTTCACCTTATTTCACAGAAAAAAAAAAAAAAGGGATTCTCCTTAGACGTTCATCTTTCTCCCTCTACCCGTGGTGGGATAGGTCTTCCGTCCCAACGAAGACAACACGTTCCCCGTATAAAATGGGTATACCTACCGAAGGTAATTTGTCTCGACCCCGACTCGGTGTCTGTCATTTGTTAAATACAACTTCCACCATCTTATTTGGTATCTGATAGGTAACTTAGTGTTAGAGTCCGAAACTGGCCACATTGGTTCAGGTTAGCTTCGAAGGTTAAGTAATGACCCTTCTTGAAAGAACCTCTTCGACTCCATACGTAATAGTTTTGTTTGGACTAGGTCTTGAGTCTTAAAGTCTCGACGTCTTAAACAATGCAACCCCTCTCTCTTTTTTTTTTTTTCGAAGAGGAAGTCTGTCGATAAACATCATTTTCTGGGGTCCCTAATCTCTACTATAGACTAGATCGTAAGTTGTGACCTTGTGTCATAAACATAAGTCTGGGACACCGGATTAAGAACTCTAAGTTTCTCCACCAACGTTACAAATACGAAGTCTCTTCCTCCGACACTCTTACCCGTGGTAAATTTTTTACAACTAAAACCATTCATTAGGAGTTATTTTTCCGAAAAACAAAGACAGGGAATTCTTCTTTACCGTCAGAGGTCGGAGTCGCTCCGACTCCGACTTAATAGCCCTCCTGACAAAACACATGTAAACAAGAGTCAACAGTTGTGGTTGCGTTTTATATTTCTTTCAGAACAGTGAGGAGTCCTTAAAGACCCCATCTCGAGCGTAAATTGAAAAGGCCCGTACAAGTACTCGAAACCCATTATAAAACCAGTAAAAATAGATTGCTTAACGAAAGAAACTTAGACCACCACCCACCTTTTCCTCCTCCCCCCTAACTGTTGACCCACACCTCACTGCGATTCGTAATTTGAAACAGAGAAAACACTTATTTAGTACCGGGAGTAGGTCGTCCCACTCCCTTGGATTCTCTCTTCCTGGGTGTAGGTTGGCTTGCAATCTCCTTACTTGGCTACCAACTTCAGCTCCATGACCAAACTCAAAGTGGACTTCGTCTGGGGCGAATTCCTAGGATCACGTACAGTAAAAGAACCTTGTCTCATTTCTGCACCGATTTACTTTCCTTTCACCGGTTCTTCTGTTCGATAGGGAAACCCACTACCCAAATGAAGAAGACCCTCTAAGACCCTTTACTGTATTTTGTCTCGGTTAGGTCAAAAGAGAGGTGTGTGATTCTATGAGTAACTAGGTATATAAGTTACTAAAAATCTTCAAAAAAAAAAAATTTAGACCCGGTAATTTTTTTTAGAAATAACTTGAACAATGTTATAATAAAGACTAAACACACACACACACACACAAAACCGACGTTCCGTGTACCCTAGATCGAGGAACTAGTCGCTGACTTGGTCGCGTGGGACGCAACCTTCTATTCAGAATTGGTGGTCTGGTGGTCACCCTTCAGGGTAGTTGTTTATAAAAACTCCCAACGAGTCCGGTCTGTGAGAAGATCCGTGTCTGTCCTATGTAATCATTTGTTTGGTTTTCAGATACAGGAATCCATCAAAAGTAAGACCTTCTTCTCTTTCTGTTTGTCCTTTTAAATCACTTTATATCTGGACATAACAAGTTGTACCATCGTACATCGGTTTACGCGGTTAGCTCGTAAAATTTACGTCGGTCAGATTTGACTCTATTTTACTATTATTAACTCTATATACCCCGATCGATTTTATACCATGGTTTTAATTACAGTGACTAAATAAAAACTTTACGTCGATGATTTTAAAACTTGACTACGAAAACTTGACATCACAACCTCTTCTGAGAACTCTCAGGAAACCTAATGTTCCTCTAGTTTGGTCAGGTAGGATTTCCTTTAGTCAGGACTTATAATTAACCTTCCTGACTACGACTTCGACTTTGAGGTTATGAGACCCGTGGACTACTCTTCTCGACTGAGTAAACTTTTCTGGGACTACGACCCTTTCTAACTCCCGTCTTTCCTCTTCCCTTGGTGTCTCCTACTCTACCAACCTACCGTGGTGGCTGAGCTACCTGTTCCCAAACCCATCTGAGGTCCTCAACCACTACCTGTCCCTCCGGACCACCCAACGCCAAGTACCCCAGTGTTTCTCAGTCTGTGCTGACTCATTGACTTGATTTGTAAAATCTAAATGTGACACCGGATACAAGATCGTCGTAATCGAAGTCGACCTTCGAACAATCTTCACGTCTTAGAGACCAAGGTCGGTTTGGACGGCATAATTTCAGTTCTAGGAGTCCGTTCTACATCCATATAGTTATAAACGTTTAATTGCTAGATGTCGCATATGGACAATTCACAATTCCACTTCTCTTCTTGTCTCTTTCTCCTACCATCGACTACCAAAACAAAGTTAAAATCTACACCACTCTCACAGGAAAGAGTCAGACCCCATTCAGGAGTGATCCTTGTATTACGTTCATTGTCGATCTCCTTCCCTACCTCGTCGGTACGTTTATATAAACCTTTATCTTTCGGTACCCGCCTAAAACTCGGCTCCATACCGTGCTAAACTGAAAGTAAAGTCATCCTTCCGAGACTGACGGTACAACTATTCTCTAGTATCACCCAGTTCTCAATTTTTGTTTTAACTGTCTAAAACTAACTATAACTATGATGTTATCAGTTCTCTAGTACCACCGAAATTTTGTTCCTCCTCACCTGTAAGGACCATCAGATCACCAATTCTAAATCCCCCGGACCCAAGTTAGGGACCAGTCTCTTAATCTAGGGTATACGACGTTGATTTCTAGGACTCACGACGTTGATTCTACCTTCTAGGATACACGACGTTGATTCTGGACCACGTCGGTTTTATTTGTTCATTTACAAAAATTTTTTCTGTAGTGCTACCGAACTTGAGTTCATCATCGTTATCTCTATTACTTTTCACTTGTCTATATAACTAATAAAACTTTCGTCTAAGTCGTCTTAAGAACAGCGAAGTCAACACATACTGAGAAACGCTGAGATACCTGACATCGGGGTCCAGGGAGACAGGTACTCCTGAGAGGTACATTAGTTACCATTAATTCTATAAAACCGGACTTACTTACCTTCTTACGTCGACAGTGAAACACCCTATCATCCATCATCCCTTTCTCGTCTATATCCCCTTTATGATCTTCGGACCAAAATTGTTTCCTTCTAATTCTGTGAATAACTACAAATTCATCTCAAATCCATTCTACCATCTACATACTTAGACCCTAAGTTTCGTCACTAGATTCGATGTCTATATTTAATCTTTATAAAACGTATATCTATTATTAAGGTGTTCTGATCTTCTCTAGTGTTCTCGGACTTTTATCTATCTTTATTCTTTTCCACTTCCTGAGTTGAGGTCCTGCAACTTTATAAACCTACTGTCCACCTTCCCTTCTTGGTCATTACCCACCAGGTTCTCCACCATCCTTTTGATAGTCAGTTTTGTTAGAGAACGAAAGAAGGTATTAGCTTCTCATGCATCCATCTAGTCGGGACGCAACCCTGAGGAACAGACTCCGAAGTCCTCTGTCTCTACTCTGTACGGACGGTGGGACGGGTTTAGTGTCTAAGTCCTCCTGTCACTTACTGGTAACAACAAGTTTCAGTCACCGAACAAAAGGTCGGTATTCCTTGACTTTGAACTAATACAATTACATAATGTAACGAGTGAAGTTACGAACGAAGATGACGACGAAAAGTCTTCGGTAGACAGTTAAATTTAATACAAGAATAAGAAAAAGAAACACGAGGATAAAGCATAAGAAGTAGAAAACACAAAAGGTCGACGTAAGGCAACATAGATCCACAGTTAAATAAATATAGGTGAGACGAACTCTAAGTACACCGAAGAATTGTGATGCGAATCTAGAAAGTGGCATAGACCCTTTTGAAGTTTATAACGGACTTAAAATAGGAGACGAGAGAGGACCCTGAGACATACAAACTTACAATCACTTATAAACGATCAAGATCTTTAGTTTGTAAATCTCAAAGTCCTTGTCTCTTTCTTACCTCGTGTTCGTTATAAAGTTCACTGTTACCGACTTTTTGGAGGTCTATATAAGTACGATTAAAGGTACAAAGAAGGCAACCTATGTTATGCAATAATTTGGACAGGTGACTGTAAAATTAAAAGTAAATAAGAAACGTGAAGATATAGTTTTAAATAAACGAAAGACGTGTTCACATATCGTGGGGTGAGGTCATGAGAACGGACCTTTTAGGGTACCTACCTCCTCGGACCTTCCGACGTCAGGTACCCCACCGACTCCCATCCTGTACTGCCTCGCTGAAGTGAAAGTGAACAGTGAAAGTACGTGACCTCTTCCTTTACCGTTGGGTGAGGTCACAAGAACGGACCACTTAGGGTCCCTGTCCCCTCGGACCACCCGACGGCAGATACCCCAGCGGGTCTCAGCCTGTGCTGACTTCACTGAATCGTCGTCATTGTCGTTCACATGTAACGTCAAGAAACAACAAAGGAAATGAGACATCTATAACAGTTCGAAGCGAAAATTAAAAAGGAAACTCGACAAACAATAACAAGTACCAAGGAATAAGAAACCTCTTAATTAAATCCAGATCTTACTCCCGTTCAAGGAGGTCTATCTTAAACGGTCCAGGGACCCTCGGTAGGGGTAACCTTGTGAGAAATTTGATTTACGTGACGAACTTAAACGAATTCACTTAGACCCGTTTTTAAGACGTGTTAGTCGAACTGTAACGGTAAAGAGGGAAGGAGAGGAGGAGAGAGGAAGGGTGGGGGGCAGTAAAAGAAGGAAAGAAAGAGAGAGGGAGAGGGAGGGAGTGAAGGAGGGAAAGGAAAAAAGGACAGCGAAAAGAATAACGGTTTCGTTGTTACGTGGAACGGAACTTCAGAAGTGACTCCTCCCACTATTTATAAGAAGATTAATCGGGTATTTATTTTTGACCTTAGGAAACCCCAAGGTCGAAATGTTCTTCCGAACAATAATTTGGTGGGTGAAACAAAGACAAGATATACGGGTTTACTCTAGAACTTTTCGTGGAGAGTTCGAAAAGGAAACCTTTTACGGGAGCACCGTCAATTCTTCGACAAAAGGACAATCTCGAAGTTCGAAAGTGAATCTAAAACTGGAGTCTGAAAGAGTAATGGAACGTCGAGTGGTTACGAAAATCCTTCTACGGAAAAACAAACAAACAAAACAAATAAAGATGGACGTAAAATTTACTAAAAAGTACTCTTTATGGTCCGGTAGTATAATGGTCCTTACGGAGAGTGGGACATACCGTGTCGGTCCGGAAGAGGGACGAAAGTCCGTACTAATCCGGAACAAGGTACAAGGTACACCTAAAAATGTTTGCACTTAAATCAGGTCAGCGGTCTATACCTCATACCTGATTTCTGAGGGATCAGGGAAACTGTCTTGTCTACCCGAGACGCAGAGAGTGGTGGGGTGGTACCCCCTTTACCTTTATCGTTTTTATTAAGACCTTTAACTCCCTCAAAGATCGTTTCATTGGTTGTAATACAATGGAAGAAAATGTGTGTACCATACAAATTAGTCTTTCGTCTTAAATTTATGGTATACTTATCGGACGTTATCAGAAGTCGAAAACTAATCTCTAACTTTTTGCCAAGGGTTAACACCGGTAAACAAGTAAGTGACCGTGTCTCAAAGATTCACGACAGATCCCGTTAACACGTGAACACCACCCCACCGGGTGATCTTCACGTCTACCGAACAATCTACCGGAAGTAGACAATTTAAATTTGGATATTCCTTAACGGTTGTCTATTCTTTTAATCTACCATTAAATTTTACGGTATTTCTTTTACTCTAAACAAAATCTCATATTCACAAATTTCTCATAAACTTTTATATCGGTCCGTGTTTAAATGGATTAAAAAAAAATTGAAGAGTGTTAACACGTAGAGTGAGACCTTAGTCATAAGTACTGACACTTACGAATACCTATAAAACGTTAGAATTCTTTATACGTTGTAAAGGGTTCCCATATTAAAGTGTTCTTTTTTATGATGGGTGTTTTAATCTTAAATGATTATCTACTTTCCTTAGGAAATTACTATAAACGTTTTTCGGAAGTCAATGGCACTTATATTAACATCTTCGAAACCTGATCCCTGTCTTTCCTGAATCGGATCGAGGTATGACGTACCACATAAGAAAAGGTCCACGGACGGTGTGAGTGAGACAAAGACTCGTTTCTTTGTTATCGGAAATTTTTCTTTGAAGAACAAAACATAACCACATATCGACTAATTGTTCCAACATTATCAAAGTCCACTTGTCATTTCCCTGAGTCGATATGTATATGTACATGAATAAGAAGGGGGTTTGAGGGTAGGTCCGACGGTGTATTGAAACTTGTCTCAAGGGACACAACATTTCATCCAGGAACAACTAATAGGTAAAATTTACACGTCACACATGTACAGATAGAGTTGAAGGATTTATAAAGAAGGGGAGTAGGAGGGGATGAGGAGAGGGCCGTTGGTATTCAAGCAAGAGAATTCAGACGCTCAGAGAAAGACAAAACATTTATTCAAGTAAACATAATAAAGAAAAATCTCAGTTGTATATTCCTTACAGTATACTGTAAATAGGATGAGACAGACTGAATAAAGTGAGTCATACTATTAGAGATGTAGGTAATCACAACGATATTTTCCGTAATAAAGTGGGAAAACTTATTATTGGATAAAAAATTTTACATCTACAAGTACGAAATCTGATTGTTTGAGGTATTTAAACCGATGATGACTACCTTGGTCCCTACTACAGACCCGTACTCTTTACACTCACCGAATGTTACATCAAAACGTGTTCAGTATGGAGTATTCTTCCCAGTAAGACGAAGAGAACCACCATTGAAAGTGTTTAGTTATTCTAGAAGAGAAAACTCTTTAAACTTTCATTATGTTCTTTCTGGTTTTCTCCATCATCTTATTTTGTCTTAAGTTCTCTACGTCTTTCTCATCCTATGTACGTCTTTCACTACTTCCGTTATCCTTGATACTTAACCGTCTTTGGTACTCCATCTCGTCGTTCATCTGTCTCCTTTAATGTCACCGGGGTTCCTTTGCTCCTTCCCCTTCGGTTCTCTCTTCAACGACCCATTGTCACGCACCATCCCTACTCCAGAACGAAATAGAATTTGACGGATACATAGTAAAGTTATTCGAGAGCAACGTGATTCTTTTATAACCTGTGCTGACTTCGCTGAATCATCGTCGTCGTCGTCACAGAATTATTACCTTCCGATAAGTAGTCTGGTCGAGACTACCTTTTGTCAACAAGTGAGTCAGCACAGGTTGAGAAACGTTGGAGTACCTGACGTCGTGCGGTCCGAAAGGATAGGAAGTGGTAGAGGGTCTCGAACGGGTTTGAGTACAGGTAGTTCAGTCACTACGGTAGGTTGACAGAGTAGGAGACAACAGGGAAAGAGGAGGACGGAAGCTAGAAAACGTCGTAGTTCCAGAAAAGATTACTCAACCGAGAAATGTAGTCCACCGGTTTCTTAACCTCGTAGTCAAAGTCGTAGTCAGGAAGATGACTACCTTCCTTTACTGTTAGGTGAGACCATAAGAATGAACCCTTTAGGTTACCTCTCTTTTCGGACCACCCGATGGCAGGTACACCAACGTTTCTCAGTCTGTGCTGACTCACTGACTCGTACGCATGTGTATTATATGTATGTGTGTGTGTATATACACACTTACATATATATACATATATATAAATCGAGGAATCTTCCTTTCGATACTGTTTGGATCTGTCGTATAATTTTTCGTCTCTGTAATGAAACGGTTGTTCCAGGTATATCAGTTTCGATACCGAAAAAGGGTCATCAATACTTACTTACACTCTCAACCTGGTATTTCTTCTGACTCGTGGGTCCTTGAATACGGAAACTAAACCTCACAACCTCTTCTGAGAGCTCTCAGAGAACCTGACGTCGGAGGTATTAGAACACTCAGTTAAAGAATTTTATTTAGTCAATTAGGAGTTCCTTTAGTTGGGACTCATAAGTAACCTTCCTGACTACGACTTCGACTTCGACGTTAGGAAACCGGTGGACACTTTTCGGTTGAGTAACCTTTTCCGGGACTACGACCCTCTCTACCTTCCGTTTTCCTCTTCTCCTGACGTCTCCTATTCTACCAATCTACCGTAGTGACTGAGTCACCTGTACTTAAATTCGTTTGAGACCCTCTGTCACTTCCTGTCCCTTCGGATCGTACGACGTCGAGTACCTCAGTGTTTCTTAGTCTGTACTGAATCACTGACTTATTGTTGTTGTATATATATACATATATATATATATATATATATATATGTATATAAGAAAAATTTTAAGAAAGGTAATATCCTATAATGTGTTATAACTCATATCAAATGACACGATATGTCATCCAGGAACAACCAATAGATAAAATATATATCATTACATATATAAAAATTTTACATATAAATGTGTAAATTTTCGTTTTTATAGTTTCAGTATCGGTGTCAAACTTCAGTTCAAAGTGTAGAGATCTTGACTTCGACTCGACTTGTATTCACTAGGATGTCGTGAGTGTCCTGATGTCACCCCACATCGACATCTGAAGTCCGTACCTTTACCGTTCCCACGGACCTACAGGACGAGGACACACTATTACCTTTCATTTTCACAAGACACACTGTAAAACCTGTGTCACCCCCTTCCTCTCTCACCCCACTACACTCTCTTATCGTGACTTTGTATGTGTGATGATATACATTTTATCTATCGGTCACCCTCAAACTACATACTGCGTCCTGTGAGTTACGGCCACGTGACACTGTTGGATCTCCTCACCGTACCCCTTCCTCCACCTCCTCCCCCAAAGTTCGCCCTCCCCTGTATACATATGGATACGGTTAAGTACAACTACATACCGTTTTGGGTAGTGTTATAACATTTCGTCAATAGGAGATTAAATTTTTTTTTCAGATGTTTTTTTCGACACTAACCAAAGACCGTCACTGGATGTAGAATCCCTTCCTCTCTCTCCTTTTAGGATAGAATAGTCATCTTGTCTCCGGTTTAGCGATAACCGAGTCCCAGGTACTGTCGTTACAGGAGTTATAGTGGGACCCTGTCTTGGACACCATCGACCTACCTCCGTTTTGACGAGGTACCTTTTCCTACTCGAGTCTCGGTCTTTATTTATGTTGGTCGGTTTCTTCCTTGTTAGAGAATGAGTTTCACTTCTTCGTTAAGACTGAGTTCCAAGGTTGTAATTGAGAGTGGACTCAGCGGTGGACGGTGAGATGATTGGACGGGTGCAAAGTCCAGACGGTCGGGGGTATTAGTACACTCAGTTAAAGAATTTTATTTAAATAAAATAATGTTTTTTATATAATACCATAACAAGTCAGCGAGTCAACACAGGTTGAGACACTGGGGTACCTGACGTCGTCATACGGTCCTAAGGGACAGGAAGTGGTAGAGGAACTCAAAAGCGTTTAAGTACAGGTAACTCAGTCACTATGGTCGGTTAGAATAAAAGACAGTAGGGGAAGAGAAGGACGGAAGTCAGAAAAGGTGTAGTCCCAGAAAAGATAACTCAACCGAGAAGCTTAGTCCACCGGTTTCCTAACCACGAAGTCGAAGTTGTAGTCAGAAAGGCTACTTATAAGTCCCAACTAAAGGAAGTTCTAACTAACCAAACCATAGGAAGGTCAGGTTCCCTAAGAGTTCTCAGGAGGGTTGTGGTGTCAAGTTTTCGTAGTCAAGAAACCACGAGTCGGAAGAAATACCAGGTTGAGAGTGTAAGTATGTACTGATGACCTTTTTGGTATCGGAACTGATATGTCTGGAAACATATCATTACAGATGTGGAAACCGTTCATTACAGAGACGAAAAATTATGTAACAGATCTAAATGGTATCGAAAAGAAGGTTCTTCATTCGTAGAAAATTAAAGTACCGACGTCAGTGGTAGACGTCACTCAAACCTCGGGGGTTTTTATCAGACAGTGACAAAGGTAACAAAGGGGTAGGTTGACGGTACTTGACTACCCTGGTCTACGGTACTTGAATCAAAAAACTTACAACCATATAATACCATATGATAATGGACATAATATATAATAATATATTTTCGTAATAACATCACTAATTTCTCAGTGATAAACTTTTACATTTCTAGTTTCTTTGGAAGTCTTTAATTTTTCTTGTGATGTCGAAAATCTAAGTTTCAAATTTGACTTACGACTCGTCCTATTTATTTTTAGTTAAGTGTGATCTGTGTAGTTTTACTATGACATTCGTAACTCTTTTTGATTCACGTTGGTTTCTTTTTCTGCGTTAGAAATTTAGAATTTTAAATAACCTGTTTCATGTCTAATAGATATTTACTCGTTATCAATCTGACTGTCTTTAAAATAGGTATCCTTTTTATTTACCATTTTTATCACCGTATTATAGGACTCATAACTTCCTTTTATACAGAACTGGACCTTATGATATAAAATAATCCTATACAAAATACGTTCTGTCTATGTACTTCTGTAAGGGTTCGTACATTTCACACGGACACTATCCAGAGGTGACTTTCTTGATTAAAACAAGACAAGTCCGTAAGTGAAGTCAAGTCAACAAGTCAGCACAGGTTGAGAAACTCTGGGGTACCCGACGTTGTATGGTCCGAAGGTACAGATAGTAGTTGAGGGTCTCGAATGAGTTTGAGTACAGGTAACTCAACCACTACGGTAGGTTGGTAGAGTAGGAAACAGTAGGGGAAGAAGACGGAAGTTAGAAAGGGTCTTAGTCCCATAAAAGGTTATTCAGTCGAGAAGTGTAGTCCACCGGTTTCATAACCTCAAAATCGGAGTCGTAGTTAGGAAGGTTACTCATAAGTCCTGACTAAAGGAAATCCTACCTGACCTACTACCTGTTCCTACTAGAGGAACGTCAGGTTCCCTGAGAGTTCTCAGAAGAGGTTTTGGTGTGTCAAGTTTTCGTAGTCAAGAAGTCGCGAGTCAAAAGAAATATCAGGTTGAGAGTGTAGGTATGTACTGATGACTTTTTTCGTATCGAAACAGATCTGTCTGGAAACAGCCCTTTCATTACAAAGACGAAAAATTATACGACAGATCCAACCAGTATCGTAAAGAAAGTTTCTCATTCGTAGAAAATTAAAGTACCGACTTTAGTGGTAGACGTCACTAAAACCTCTGGGGGGGTTTTTTCAGAGAGTGACAAATGTAACAAAGGGGTAGATAAACGGTACTTCACTACCCTGGTCTACGGTACTAGAAGCAAAAGGCTTACAACTCAAAATTCGGTTGAAAAAGTACGAGGAGAAAGTGAAAGTAGTTCTTCGAGAAAACAAGAAGTGAAAGACGGTGTTCAAGTCAAGTCAAGTCAGTGAGTCAAAACAGACTGACAAACACTGGGGTACTTAACGTCGTACGGTCCGGAGGGACAGGTAGTGGTTGAGGGCCTCAAGTGGGTCTGAGTACAGGTAGTTCAGGCACTACGGTAGGTCGGTAGAGTAGGAGTCAGCAGGGGAAGAGGAGGACGGGAGTTAGGGAGGGTCGTAGTCTCAGAAAAGGCCACTCAGTTTAGAAGTGCACTCCACCGGTTTCATGACCTCAAAGTCGAAATCGTAGTCAGGAAGGTTTCTTTAGGGTCCCAACTAGAAGTCTTACCTGACCAACCTAGAGGAACGTCATGTTCCTTGAGAGTTCTCAGAAGAGGTTGTGGTGTCAAGTTTTCGTAGTTAAGAAACCGCGAATCGGAAGAAGTGTCAGGTTGAGAGTGTGGGTATGTACTGATGACTTTTTTGGTATCGGAACTGATCTGCCTGGAATCAACCGTTTCATTACAGAGACGAAAACTTATACGATAGATCCAACCAGTATTGAAAAGAAGGTTCCTCATTCGCAGAAAATTAAAGCACCGACGTCAGTGGTAGACGTCACTAAAACCTCGGGGGGTTTTATTTCAGACTGTCACAAAGATGACAAAGGGGTAGATAAAGGGTACTTCCCAACCCTGACCTACGGTACTAGAAGTAAAAGACTTACAACTCGAAATTCGGTTGTAAAAGTGAAAGGAGAAAGTGAAAGTAGTTCTCCGAAAATTCGAGGAGAAGTGAAAGACGGTATTCCCACCACAGTAGACGTATAGACTCCAATAACTATAAAGAGGACCGTTAGAACTAAGGTCGAACACAAAGAAGGTCAGGTCGCAAAGAGTACTACATGAGACGTATATTCAATTTATTCGTCCCACTGTTATATGTCGGAACTACATGAGGAAAAGGAAAAACCTTGGTCAGACAATAAGGTACAGGTCAAGATTGACAACGAAGGACTGGACGTATGTCTAAAGAGTTCTCCGTCCAATCCACCAGACCATAAGGGTAGAGACAGTCTTAAAAGGTGTCAAATAACACTAGGTGTATCAGTTTCCGAAACCGTATCAGTTATTTCGTCTTTATCTACAAAAAGACCTTGAGAGAACGAAAAAGATACTAGGTCACCTACAACCGTTAAACTAGAGACCAAGGAGACGGAAAAGATTTTGGTCGAACTTGTAGTTCCTCAAGTGCCAAGTACATAACGACTTCAGACCGAACCTCTTAAAACTCGTAATGAAATGATCGTACACTCTACTCACGTTAACACGTCATCAAACTCGTAAGAAAACGTAACAGAAAGAAACCCTAACCTTACTTTTGACTGGAAAAGGTCAGGACACCGGTGACGGACAGNAACGACCGTATAACTCACGTCGTGAAAGTGTCGTAGTAGAAAATCCTAAACTTTATCGAGTTGACCTTAAGGTAGTGAAAGTGATCGAAACAAGTATCACTACGAAAGATTCCGGGTGAACTGAAGTGTAAGGTTCTACAGACCGAAATATAATCACTAATGTAGTAGTACTAATAGACCCAGCACTTCTAGAGAAAACATGTCAAGAAGGCACATAAGAACGGTGGAGAAGAATTATAGAAGACGAAGACAATCCAGGTATGGTAAAGACAGGAAATAACTCGGGTAGAAACCCACCATTCATTGAGTCTTCTTTCCTCGTCCTCGGTTTCGTTTTACTTTAGAGGACTTGTGTCCAAAGATCCAGTTATTTTAAAACTAACGTTTTTGATGATTAAAAATACATATTTTTTCTCTGTCATTTCTTAAGATATGTTTTATTTTCCACCGTCAGTACGTTATTGACCCACTTAACACAAATTAAAAGAACTAAAAGTAACCTCTCCTCATCTCTATGGTTAATTGAACTCTCCTTTGACTGAATGTGACTATAAAATATATAAAGGAATATGAGTAAATGTATACTCATATAATACGAGTAAATCTCGGTATGATTTATTTTTTTTATATGTCTACGAACGTGGACATACGGTTGAATGTACTCACAATGACGATGATCATGTCTTACAATAAACACAGAGTAAGACCACTGAGTCCATAGTAATCGTCACAACGGAAGTCATTGGACTCAAGGTTTATAACTGGTTGAAAACCGTTTCAGGGCTCAGTTTCTTATTGAAGGGAACCAAAAGTAACACGTAAAGACTTTTCAGTCACGTTTAATTTTGACGTTTTTATGAAATACATATGTCAGTAAGGAGTAATAAGTATCTAAGGTACAAACGATTAAAACGATGAACGGTTTTAAGTAGAGATTGGAGTGTAACTGCGAACTCACGAAAACGTCAGAAACGACCCACACGCGACTCGTCACTTTTTAGACAGTGATTTCGCGAACAGGAGGCACCTTCACAATGTTGTGTTGAGACTAAAAAAGGAAGTCGAGAGTACAACTTTAGTCCACACCGGTAAAACACCAGATAAACCCCGGTACGAAAAGTGTAAAAACACGAAAAACAACCACTAACACGACAAATTTTACGTGAGTTTCGCGTCACGACTTCATAACAGATCACGAGAATTCGTGTGAACACCTCTTTTATACACTCAATTGATTTGAAACTAGTCCGTACTGAATGTCACATCAACCGACATTCAAACTACAATTGTTTAGTTGTTATTTACAGAAATTTATCTTTGTCTGTATTTTGTTCCAATTATAACTACCCAACTACTTTTATAACACCAGTCTCCTGACATCCTTGGATTGAGACATAAAGGACATCCTCGTTACTGAACAACGACAGCACAGGTTGAGAAATGTTGGGGTACCTGACGACGTGAGGTCCGGAGGGACAGGAAGTGGTAGAGGGTTTCAAACGGCTTCAAGAACAAGTAACGTATCCACTACGGTAGGTCGGTAGAGTAGGAGACTACGGGAGAAGATGAAGGGAGTTAGAAAGGGTCGTAGTACCTGAAAAGGTTACTCAGTCGACAAGCGTAGTCTACTGGTTTTATGACCTCAAAGTCAAAATCGTAGTCAGGAAGGTTACTTATAAGTCAAAACTATGGGGAATTCCAACTGTCCAAACTAGAGAAACGACACGTTACCTGAGAGTTCTCAGAAGAGGTGGTAGTGTCAAGTTTCCGTAATTAAGAAGTCGTGAGGCGGAAGAAATGTCAGATCGAGAGTGTTGGTATGTACTGGTGACCCTTCTAGTATCGGATCTGATGTACCTAGAAACAACCGTCTCATTGTAGAGACGAAAAGTTGTGCGTCAGATCCACCAGTATCGAAAGGACGGTTCTTCGTTTGTAGAAAACTAAAGTACATACGTAGTAGTAGATGTCACTAAAATCTCGGGTTCTTCTCCTTTGGACAGTGATGAAGGTGAAAAGGAGATAAACGGTACTTCATTACCCCGACCTACGGTATTAGAATCAAAAAAAAAAATTATAAATCAAAATTCATCCGAGAAAGTGAGAAGAGGAAGTGGGAGTAGTTCTCCAAGAAATCAAGGAGAAGCGAAAGACGGTAAGTTCACCATAGTGGACGTATAGACTCCAACAACTACAAAGAGGGCGGATAGAACTAAAGTCGAACATTGAGTATGTCGGGTAGTAAAGAGCACTACACGAGTCTCATATCTAATTTGTTTGTTCTACTGTCGTCTGTCGGAACGACATGAGGAAAGAGTTAGAACTTGGTTATTCAACAAGGTATGTCCAAGATTGACAACGGAGAACTGGGTGTATGTCCAAAGAGTCCTCTGTTCATTCTACCAGACTATAAGGGTAGAGAATTTCTCGAAAGGTGACAAAGAATACTAGGTGTGTCAGTTAACGAAACCACATCGACTACTTTGTCTTCATCTACAAAAAGACCTTAAGGATCGAAAGAGATACTCGGTCGCTTATAACCGTTAAACTAAAGACCAGGGAGAAGGAAAAGATTTGGGTGGAACCTGTAGACCTCCAAGAGCCAAATGTATTACGACTTTGGATCGTACGTTCAAAATTCGTACTGGATGATCGTACCCTCTGTTCACGTTAACAAACTACCGGACGTGTACGAAATCATAATGGAAAGAACCCTTGATCCTACTCCTAACTAGAAAAGGTCAAGACACTGGTGACGATCCAGAAGGTCTAAACGACTGTATAACTTACGTTGTGAAACTACAAATCCCAAAACTTAGGAAATCCCAAAACTTATTAAGATGACTTTAAGGTAGTGTAGGTGATAGAAAAAATTGTCGTCACGAAGAATTCCGGGTGAACTAAAGTGAAAAGTCTTACAGACCGAGACCCACAGACTGGTTTGGTGGTATCATTAGGTCAAGTAAACCTAGAAAAAACATGTTAAGAACATGTTTTACCGAATCCTCAACGATTAAGTCAGAAGTACGACTGAAATATTTTGTTTTGATGGTGTTTAATACTATTGACTTATATATTCATTTCACCTCTACAGAAATTTCTCCTTAAAACGAACCAGGGTAGGTAAATTATACCCGAAAGATCCACCACGATCACTATTTCTTAGACGTACGGTTGCGTTCTCTAAGTTCTCTCCTGCCTAGTTAGGGACCTAACCCTTCTAGGAGACCCCATCCTTTACCGTAGGATGAGGTCATAAGAACGGACTTTTTAAGGTTCCTGTCTCCTCGGACCACCCGATGTCAGGTACCCCGATGTTTCTCAACTTGGACTGATTCGTCGACCTCTGTGTGGGTGAGTTACGGTCATCGTAGAAGAGAGGGACCTCTGACGGTATAGGTTGTTGAAGGAGACATTGAAGGTTTTACAACGGGCCATCTCTTGATGAGGTCTTTCTTTACGAAACCTTTATCCCATCCAGAACTCTAGATCACTCAGACCCGGTATGTGACTTAAGATTAAAGATGAGTCGAGAGTACAGGTTTCAGAGACCAAGAACCATACAATCGTGAAAAAGAGGTCTTTTTAGTCTAAAGGGTATTTCTATAAGAATCCAGTCAAGTGAACGACCCTCAGAGAAATTGAATCTAAAATCAGACACGAGTTTCGTTGATGAGATCAAGAGAACAACCACCTCGTCAACTGATAAGGTCCTCTGAGACCAGAACTCTCCTCTTCTCGGACAATTTAGAAACTCGGTTTCACCTTAGTAGTCAACCTCAATCGTAATTTACCTTCAGATGCACACACTGATACACGAGTCAGTACAGGTTGAAAAACACTGGGGTATCTGATATCGGGCTCTCCGAAGAGACAGATACCCTAAAAGGTCCGTTCTTATGACCCCACCCAACGGTAAAGGAAGAGGTCCCCTAGAAAGACTGGACTCTTAGTCTTGGGTACAGAGGACATAGAAGACGTAACCGTCCGTCTAAGAAATGGTTACTCGGTCGACCCTTCGGTCCCCCAGAGTTTACCTTCAGGTCCTTCAAAGTTTTCAGTCACGAGTAACCTAATTTGACAATCCAAACACAAGTAAACAGAGAAAACTAGAGGTACAAGTGAGAATAAAAGGGGGAGAGGTTTGCCTCTTCCTATTGTTCGTGTGTCACTTGTGATGACCTTAAACGTAAATAAGGCTCCGTGTATGATGGGACAACTGACCATTCTGTCCAGAACATTTACTACATCCGAATCCTCTGTGTACTTCTTGTGTGCACATACTTCTGAATGACACCGTGATTTAATCCGTTACCCCTACGTTTCTGTACCTTAGTCACGACGGAACTCTTTGTACGTCAGGAAAACCCTTCTGTGGTTTCTTATCGTGTTCCCCGAAGGTGCCACGAGATCACCAAATCTTCGACGGACGGTTACGTCCCTTGTACCCAAGTTAGGGACGAGTCCCTTCTAAGGTGTACGGTACCGCGATGATTCGGACACTTGGTGTCAACGACTTCGGACACGACATCTTGGACTCGAGACGTCGTTCTCTTCGGTGACGTTGTTCCTCAGACACGTGGTATTGATCTCTCATCGGGAACGGACGACGTTGATCTCTTTCGGGTATGTGTCGTTCCTTCTGTATCATGTCGGTTTTTATTTAACTAAAATTTTTGAGAAAATTTTTTCTTACTGTATAAAGTAACATTACTCAACTGTACCGACCATCGGGGTTCTTTTCCGGGTAAATAAGAAACCTCCCTCCCTCTTTTCGAGATATTTAGAAAGATCTCCTCCATAATATAAACTCGACTAAGAAGTTCCTTCAGATTCACAAAGGGTCTGATGGAATACGGTCGAGGGAATTCCACTTCCCAGTGAAAATTCAGTGGTTTTTCAGGTTGGTCAGAACTCGGTCTAAATAAGGTAGATGTTTAAGTTGTCAATAAAATATCGTCACTTAACACATCAACCTTCTCAACTTGTGTAACGAAGGTTGGGTAATTCAGTCAGTACTTTTGCGGGATTGTCAAGGTCGTGTAAACGACCTAACGAAATTGTAGAAATAAAATACATCCAGGTTCGAAATATCTGACAAAGTAAATAAGAGTATAGTTTATAGTGACTTTCCAATTTAAACCACAAGTCACTATAAGAGGTCCGTTGGAAAGGTTTCGATTTTGACTTTTATTACCTACACTGTAAAGAAGGTCCTTTAGAGGAGGTGTTCGGGGTTAGAATTTTGGGAATCTTCTGAATCGTCAAAACCTCACATAGTTTGGACGGTCAAAGAACACTAACCTCGAGGTTTATCGAGTTGTCCTGTTCCACAGTCCTCTGTACTCAAGGAAAGTGACCTTTCTTGAGTTTACTCCCTCCTTCCTTCTCTCTATCTCTTTCCCTCTTCCTCCTTCCTTACCTCCCTCCCTCCCTATCCTCTCTCTCACTCTTGGTCTCTCTCTCTCTTTCTTTCACTAACCTGTAGTTCTCTTCGGTGTAGAAGTAGAGACTACTTTGCATAATTGATTTCATTATAATGATTTATAATATAAATATAATAATGTATCAGATATTTAAGGTCGAAATGACACTTCAAGATATCTCACGATCTATGTGTAAAAGGACAAATTGAAGAGTGTTAAGAGATTTTAGTCAAAACTTGAAACCAATATTTCAAAAGTATGAAGTCATAGACTATCAAGGATACCGAACATGTATTGAAACATTTTTCTTTTTTTTTTTTGGAAAAAAAGACTAAGAAACTTATTTCAAAACCTTTCTCAAACTGAAAAAGGAGGGAGATAAGCAACGTCGTATCTCACGTAATAAAGTGTTATACTCTAAGAAAACAGTAAATTTAATAGATAAGAAATAGTACATTGAAATTGTTAACTCAACTAGACAAATTTTACATTTAGACGAGTTCAATTAATTTTTATTTGAAAAGTTTTTACCTAATATAAACATTGTTTACATGGTAGTCATCTTATTTCTACACGATAAATGACATGATATATATATACATAATGATTTATAATGATTTTCATTATTGATTTCCTTAATTTGTCCACTAGGTAAAGATTTCTCCGTGATACCATATCATCCTTTTCGACCCTTATTTTAGACTTAAGTTCCGGTAAAGGTGGTGTATGACTGACACGACAGTGTACTGTAATTTGACTCGAATTCCCGACCAATTCACTTCTTTTCGACCGAACTATTCTCGTAGATTAAGTATTGTAACAACACTCCCAACACGTAATTAACGAGTCAGCACAAACCGAGAAACACTGGCGTACTTGACACGAACCGTCCGAGGAAACAGGTACCTTAAGAGGTCCGTTCTTATGACCTCACCCAACGGTAAAGGAGGAGGTCCCCTAGAAGGGGTGGGTCCCTAGCTTGGACTCAGAGGGCGTAACGTCCGCCTAAGAGATGACGACTCGGTGGTCCTTTCGGGTAACACTCCCACTTTACTACATTTTCTTCATCTCGTGAATCTTTTTGACGGTGAATTATTTACGTAATATTATTTTATCAATGGTAATAAATACCATCATATAATAATATTAGTAATCATCACCATCATGTTAAAATTGAGATACCTTTCTTTGTGTCATCCCTTTCACTCACGTCAATTGTAAGTAAACCCAATATCTAGATGACTTTTAGAACTTAAACAACTCTAATGACATTCTCTGTTAGTATATAAGTAAAGGGTCCCAACAACATTGTTCACTGTTGTTTGTCCCACGGAATTTCGTTGTCTCGAAATAGGACTTCAAGACCTCCGGTCTCCAGTCTTCGGTTCCACACTCGTCCGGGCGCGAGGAAGGGTTCCGAGATCCCGTCTAGGACCGAAGACAGAGAAAGTCGAAGAGCACAGAAGTCCGCAAGGAACCGAACACCGAAGTAAAAAGGTCGAAGACGGAGGTACTGGTGTCGGAAGGAGAAGTAGAAACAGAAAAGGATACTTCTGTGCACAGAAGACTAAATCCGGGTTAGCCTAACAGGTTCTTCTAGAGTAGAGTTTTACTAATTGAATTAAAACAGACGTTTCTGTCAAGAGGATTTATTTCATTGGAAGTGTCCAGGGTCCCTACTCCTGTACCTATATAGAAAAAACCGAACCAACCCGTCCCCCACCTCCCCCCTCGAAGGGTCCACCGAATCGTCATTTCTTAGACCGACGGTTACGTCCCCTACCCCCAATTTAGGGAGTAGTCCTTCTAGGGGACCTCTTCCTTTACCGTTGGGTAAGGTCATAGGAACGGGTCTCTTAGGTAACCTGTCTCCTCGGAGCGTCCGATGTCAGGTACCCTAGTATTGTCAGTGTGTACTGAATCACGGAATGGTTGTTGTTTATGTAAAACCCCCTACCCCGATGTATGTGTCCTCTTCCGTTACCGTGGGGTGAGGTCATGAGAACGGACCTTTTAGGGTACCAACTTCCTCGGACCACCCGACTTCAGGTACCCCTGGGATTCTCAGCCTGTGTTGACTCGCTGCAGTGAAAGTGAAAAGTGAAAGGACGTAACCTCTTCCTTTACCGTTGGGTGAGGTCACAAGAACGGACCTCTTAGGGTCCCTACCCCCTCGGACCACCCGACGACAGATACCTTAACGTGTCTCAGTCTGTACTGACTTCACTGAATCGTCGTCGTCGTCGATGATATGTGTATACAAACATATATACTATGTACACCTCACATTCGGTGTAGAAACAAAAGTCTCCTGTTTCTATACGTTAATTTTCTCTGTCTTAGACAGTATGTCTCACTTCAATTAGTCTTTCTCTTTTTGTTTATAACATATAATCACGGAGATGCACCTTAGATCTTTTTACCATATCTACTAGAATAAACGTTTCGTCTTCATCTTTGTCTCTATATCCCTTGTTTACCTACCTGTAGTTCCCCTCTTCCCCGAATCCCTAACCCTCTAATCCTAACTGTGTGGATCTCATAACCATGGCACGTATTTTATGCATTGTTTCCTCTTGGCTGACAATGCCGTGTCCCTTGGGACGAGTCACGAGACACCACTGGATTTACCCTTCCTTTAGGTCTTTTCCCCTATATACATATCGATTATGTGAAACGAGATGTTATCTTTGATTGCGTTGTAACATTCATTGATATGAGGTTATTTTTAAAATTTTATCTTATTTTCAACCTCTGTCAGGGGTCGTCACTCAATACATGCTACCTAATCGACACTCCTTGTTCGGCTTCACTTACCCGTGTACCTCTTGTGTAACGGTAGTCCTGAACCTTAAATGAAGTCCCAGAAAGTGATTGGTCAATGAGTGAAAATGGACAAATGGGAAGGACTCACAGTCGAAAGAAATTTTATTCCACTAAACAAGAACTATGGGTCCTACAATATTCATAGTTTTATCTGTCAGATGTCCCTTTACGAAACTATTGGTGTTCTTTAGGGAAGGAACAGGTGTGACAAGAGGAGGAAGAGGTGAGTTCACAGAGTCGGAGTCCTTCTGAAGGGACGAGGGGCAAGTCGGGTCCGAGGGCCGTGGGGTAGAGTCCTGTGAGACGTGTACCGTGTGTCTCACTTACACAAACACATAGTACAGTCGTTGGAATTAAAGATACAGGGTGGGGGTTCGGTACTCGAAGGATTCCATCTTTGACGTAAGTGGGTCCTAGGTCCTCTCGGGAACCATGTGTCCTTAGTGAGTTATTAGTCTTTCAATTGTCCTTATTTATGAAGAGTTCACGTACGTTGAGTCACTACGAGTAAACACTTTTTACTTTATATATGTGGTACTTTGAACGACTACATCATATCAAAACCTTATAAATTCAACTTCTTTACTTCCTGATTCACTTACTTGTTAGTCGGACTAATTTAATCTTTATTATTTACTTATTATTTTATTCTAGGGAACCACCTTTACACGAAAGACTTATTAAATTATACGTTTGTTCTACAGATAAAAAAAAGATTATTAATTGGTAAGAATTCCGTGTTATCATTGCATTACAATTTACAATTTACTGTAAATATTTCGTGGACCATAAAAGGATTTCTGAAGAGTCTAAAAAAGGTACATGTAAACAGTCTCATACTCCGGTGACCAATTATAAACTTTAAAATTCTTCTGTACAGTGAATAACGACTTATACCCTTCTCTCGATTCGACCAGTCTCTGTCAAGGAGGAAGTCTCTAACCACTGAAGGTCTCCACATTCACCCGAGTAGAGTGGTCGTCTTCACACCAACGTGTCTTCTGTGGTAACTAAAGACCCATGAATCTCCACACCTGTCCGAAGGGACTGTCGAGTCAACCATTTCTTAGACGGACATTACGTCCTCTGGGGTGAAGCTAAGGACCCAATCCTTCTAGGTGACCTCTTCCCTATTCGATGGGAAAGGTCATAAGAACCTGAAAAGACCACCGATTCGACCATTTCTTAGACGGACGTTACACCCTCTGGACCCAAGCTAGGGACCCAACCCTTCTAGGGGACCTCTTCCCTTCCCGATGGGTAAGGTCATAAGACCGGACCTCTTAAGGTACTTGACATAATAGGTATCCCACCGTTTCTCAGTCTGTGCTGACTCACTCAAAGTGAAGTGAATCCCCACACAGAGACCTCCTCCCGTACCGTTGGGTGAGGTTATAAGAACGGACCTCTTCGGACACCTGTCTCCTCGGACCATCCGATATCAGGTACCCCAGTGTTTCTCAGTCTGTATTGACTTCACTGAATCGTCCGTACGTCCCCACACCAGTAACTTCCTCAGGTAAAGACTGACCGATTTGAAAAAGTCTTCGTTACCCGACAACTACTAATCATTCATTCACCATGAATAGTAACTCGTTCAAATTATTATTTATTTATTTTACAGCGACTAACAATAAATAATAGTACTGATGTTCTTCGAGTCAGAAAGGGATTAGATCCTTTGAAATTTTTCGTCCTGTGGAATACGAACAAGTCTAAGTAAGTAAATAAACGAGTTATCGATCAATGACTCACGAGTAATTCAGAATTCTTTTAATCTCACCTATCTTGTCACAGAGACAAGAATGTCAGTCACTCCCTTTGTTTGTATTTGTCTCCTATGTAACACTAACATACTCGATTTCTCCACTTTGTCTGTTCACTACACCCCCGTGAGACTACCTACGTAACTTCTATAAGACTGCTAACCACAATACCACATTTAACAGAGAGGGGTTTTCTATATGATTTCTAGATTAGGGATCGTAGACATTAATACTGTAAACCTTTAACCCAGAAACTTCTATGTTAGTTCCATTCTATTACAGTAATCTAAATCGGTAAAAACTAATCTAGGTTATACGGACTAGATATACTTCTCTCTTTGTGTCAGAGTCTGTTTGTTCCTCTTACGGCTCACTCCTGTCACTGTCCGTCCTCACTCGTTACGACGAGATTCGGTTCCTGACGTCCTGCATATCAGTTTCGATACCAAAAAGGTCATCAGTACATTCCTACACTCTCGACCTGGTATTTTCTCTGACTCGCGACTTCTTAACTGCGAAAGTTTGACACAACGTCTTCTGAGCTCTCAGGGAACCTGACGTTCCTCTAGTTCGGTTAGTTAGGATTTCCTTTAGTTGAGACTTGTAAGTAACTTTCTTGACTACGACTTCGATTTCGCGGTTATGAAACCGGTGAGCTTCACTTCTCAGCCAAGTAACCTTCTGAGACTACGACCCTTTCTAACTTCCGTCCTCCTCTTCCCCTGTTGTCTCCTACTCTACCGACCTGCCGTAATCATTGAGTTACCTGTACACAAACTCGTTTGAGTCCCTCTATTATTTCCTGTCCCTTCGGACCACACGACGTCAGGTGTCCCAGTGTTTCTCAACCTGTGTTGAATCGTTTACTTGCTATTGTTGTTGTTGGTCTTCGATCCTTCTCCGTTTCTTCCTAAGATAAGTCTCTGAGTCTCTCTCGTTCCGGGACGACTGTGGAACTTAAACCTGCAGATCGGAGGTTTTGACACTCGGTTATGTAAAGATAAAGAAGTTCGGTGAGTCAACCACCATGAAACCACCGTCGGTGTCCTTTGTCTATACCAAACGTCCCCGTTTTCTCCTGTCTGGGAGGTCGTCTGAGTCCGTTGCCAGTGTACTCTCCACAACCACCGAGTCTAGTCTGACGATCTTTACCTCAACCATTCTTCACCGACCTAAGACATATATAAAACTTCCATCTTGGTTGTCCACAAGACCACCTATCTTACACTTTACACTCTTCTGTCCTCACTTCCTACTCAGATCCGAAAACCAGACTCGTTGACCTCAATAATTATGATAAATGATCTCATTTTCGATAAGATCCATCACCATACACACGAAGGTCAGCACGGGCTGAGACGTTGGGGTACCTGACATCGGGTGGTCCGAAGAGACAGGTACCTTAAAAGGTCCGTTTTTATACCTTTACCCAACGGTAAAGGAGGAGGTTATCCATTACCCCTCTCGGAACTAAGTACTTAAACCAAAAATTTAAACTCTACCGATCATCTGTAGTTATGACTCTGTAGTTTGAGTCTTAGTCTACATACACAAACCTCCTATTCCTTTTGAGGTCTACCCTCTTACTTCAAAACTCAACAAGCACATAAAAAATAACAACAAGTCAACGATTTGACACACACTGAGACACTGGGATACCTGATGTCGTATGGTCCGAGGAGACAGAAGGTGATAGAAGACCTCAAACGAGTTTAAGTACAGGTAACTCAACCACTATCTACCGTAAATTTTCATACTTTGAGTCATTTAGAGAGTCCACGGTTTATAAATTACTTTTGTTTTCACTCAGGTCTTAACTCGGAACGCACCATTTCAGTCCATAGTGTACAATTTTTGTTCTTTTGACTCTGAGTCTTTTTAATTCTTTGAACGGGTTTCTCTTTGGTAGTCTTTATTATGGTCTTAAAGTTTAACCTACAAAAATGAAGGTTTAAGAAAGAATAAAGATTATATACATCACAGAGGATACATTTAAAAAAACATTATCCTTCAAACTAGTTATGTTTACCTAAGATTTGGACAAGAAAAAGGATGACATGGGGAAACTTTCCACATCATTAGTTTTGACTAGATTCAAAATTAATAAAATATCTGTATACTGAAACGGAGACTAGAAGGTATTGTCCGATGTAACAGTGAAAAGTTGGTGTGTAACTTGTAGTCTTTGTACAAACACGAACTCTATTAGTTTCAATTGAAGTTATCAATGTCTGAATTAAGACCTGAAATAATTTTACCTCAATGCGAAACTTGCAAAATAGATTGCCGTAGAATAACTACAAGAATAAAGGTGAAACCATTACCTATTGAATACTAACCGAACGACATATAGTAGAATGTGTTGACGACAAGATTTTATAAAAACCAATCCACTAACTGTTTCAAAACAACTTAGTTTACATAAAGTATAAGGATGAACCATGTCATTAATATATCAAAAATTTCAACCTGTGATGGGTCGTGTTAATTTTGTTTTTGTTGAAAATAAAGTTTCTACCTTTCTCACCTAAGGTTTTCGTAATGAGGTACTTACACTCTTACCTTTCTCCAAAATACTTAGTACCTAAAATTGGGGAAGGGAAATCTCGATTAACCTAGAAGTGAAATATCTTCCAGTTCCAGATCTCCTCAAACCTACTGGATGGGTTCCATTATCGACCGACGGTGTCCGTTCTCACCTTAAGGTCGGAAGAAGGGTTATGACCCCAAGATAAAGGGTTGACTCTCTTTCCTTTCTATCTAGTTACGGATACCGACTATTGGAGGTACTATTGGATCTAAATCTCCTCTTTTCTAGTGGTCCATTCTTTCCTTGGCCTGGTCAAAAGACATCTTTTTCACAAAGCTATTCGTTTACCGGTTTCGTACACTTCGTTTGAAATCACAAGTGGTGACTTGTACAACGAAATTTCAGGGGACGAAGTCAGAGGAAAAGACATTTGATCCCTATTTGTATTACCCGAATAAAAGTCTTGACACACATTAGTGTGTACCCTTCACAAAACTTATCACGAGACGTATCTCGTTTTTCGACTTGTTTACGATCAATAATAAGTATCATTAAAATTTATTAGTTTGGTCTTGGGTCCGACTGTGGTATGGAGTAGGTGATCAGGACGTTCGAGTCGTTCAGTGACTTGAAAAGACGTAGAGTTAAAGAAGCGATGTTTGAACCCAGTATTACGAAATAGACGACTGAAATACCACTATTGTCCCTATTTTCTAGGACTTTCACTCTTAACGAAAAATACTTAAGAAAACAGGTACAGGAGAGGCATAATAAGAAAGGAGTTTGCGTAATAGACTTGTGTAGAATTTGGAGTCACAAACGTACCAATAATGATATAATCAACTTTCTTAATTCTCTATCGTCGAACAAAACTATAACCTCCCTTCGTCTTTTCTATGACAATTTCTGGTTTAATTTCAGATTTCTTAGACTGGATTATTTAATAAAATATAGTTTACTCGTTTTATTAATCGTTTTTCATGGGTCCACCGTGATCACCATTTTTGTTTGTTTGTTTGTTTTTTGGTGGACGGTCGCGTCCTCTACATTCTCGGTATTCAAGTTAGGGACCCAACCCTTCTAGGGGACCTCCTCCCGTACCGTTGGGTGAGGTTATAAAAACATACCTCTTAAGGTACCTGTCTCCTCGGACCACCCGATGTCAGGTATTCCAACGTTTCTCATCCCGTGATGACTTCACTGAATCGTTTGTGTGTTTGGGTAAGTCCATCAAAAGGTCCGTGTGACTGTTCAAATTGGTCGTGCGAGAAAAAAATTCACCAACCTACCTAAAAAATTTTACAATCTTTAATTCGTAAGACTTTCTTTGATCATTAACACTTTGCAAATGAACACCAAGGTAAATCCCTACCATGTGCCTCCCTCCTCTCTCCCCCCAAGTCCTACGACTTGTACACATATGTACACCGTCTAAGTACAACTACATACCGTTTTGGTTATGTTATAAAATTTCATGGATTGGAGGTTAATTTTATTTATTTAAATATAATTTTTTTATTTTTTTTTTACTCTGTCCTTTTCTAGAAACAAGGGATCACCGATCAACCTTTAGCCTTCGACACTGTGAATAAAAAATCACCGTAAGTTTAAAAGAGGTCCGTGAATGAAGTAAATACGGAATAAATGAAGGAGAAGATTCCATGACAACTAAAAGTCGAGAAGTTAGGTGTTGTACGTTAATACTTTGTCAAGGGGACTAGATCATCGTCTTATGACAAAACTCTAATAATAGAAACACTTTTACCATAAAATTAACTTGTTTCCTTTTACACATTTTAATGTTGTATGTCCTATCTCACACCGTATTAAAATATATAAATACGGAATCAAAAGACACTATACGAGTAATAGAAAGGTACACACGACAAATGTTAAATTTTTTAATTATCGAAATATTTAGTCCAATGACCATGGATTGTTTTTTAACCTGTACTTTCAAAAGACAGAAAAATTTTTTAAATAAATAAAAAATTAACTTCCTATTAACGAAATGTCTTAAAACAACAAAAGACAGTTTGGAGTTGTACTTAGTCGGTATCCATATGTATATAGGGGAGGGAAAACTTGGAGGGAGGGGTAGGGTGGGCAGATCCAACTATGTCTCGGGGACAAACTCAAAGGACTCGGTATGTCGTATAAGGGTGACCGATAGATAAAATGTATACCATTACATACAAAGGTACAATAAGAAAGGTATATAGAGTGGTAGAGGACGGGAGAGAGGTACAGCATTCAGACAAAAGATACAGACAAAGAGGTAACGATGGGACATTTATTTAAGAAGTCATGGTAAAAAGATCTAAGACATATATACACGACCTTATGTTATAAATAGAAAGAGAAAGACTGAATGAAGTGAGACATATTATCCAAGATCCAAGTAGGTGGAGTAGTCTTGACTGAGTTTACACAAGGAAAAATACCGACTCATCATAAGGTGACATATATACATGGTGCTGAAGAAATAGGTAAGTCGACTACTACCCGTAGATCCAACGAAGGTACAAGATCGATAACATTTATTACGACGTTACTTGTCACCCTATGTACACATAAAAAGTCAAAACCAAAGGAGTCCCATACACGGATCCTCACCCTAACGACCCAGTATACCACCAAAACAAGGATCAAAAAAAATTCCTTAGAGGTATGGTAGAAGGTATCTCAGACATAGTTAAATGTAAGGGTGGTTGTCACGTTCTCGTAAGGGAAAAGAGGTGTGGAAGAGGTCGTAAATGACAAACATTCGAAAAACTACTACCGGTAAGACTGACCACACTCCACTATGGAGTAACATCAAAACTAAACGTAAAGAGATTATTACTCGTTACAACTCATAGAAAAGTACACAAATAATCGGTAGTCAAGAGAAGATAGAACAGTTTGGAGTCTGTGTAACAAAGTCATAGTTAAAAGATAAGATCTTCCTCACGACTTTATTTACTGTTATTTTGTCCGACGAATCACCCAACAGGAGTTCTAATTTGACACTATGTTCATTCAGGAAACTTTCGACCCAGGTCTCTACAGGGACCATCGGAACACCAATTCTGAAGTGGACGGTCACATCCCTTACACTCGAGGTAAGACCTACCCTCTCGACTCTAGGATGTACGGAGGTCCGATTTTTTGGTCTTGTATTTGGTGTCTTCATTATGACATTGTTTAAGTCATTTCTGAAATTTTTACCAGGTGTAGTTTTTTTTTTTTTTTTTTTCCTTCCTCTTCTTCCTTCTTTCAACCCAGGTCTACGAGTGACAAGTTTTCGGTGGGGAATTCTCTGTTCCAACCATTTTTCCTTTCAAACGAAATAAAGTCTCCGACCGTTGGTCTCCTCACTCGTCTGAGGACAAGTTTCCGGCTGAGAGGGTGACTGTTAGTCACACGTTCTCAAAAATTTCTCTTCAAAGTCCCGACATACTCGTCTCCCTCGTCCGATGTCCGTCTTTGTCGTGTCAGTCGAGACTGTCAGGAGAACTAGTAAAACTCATCTGAATTAGAAGTCAAGGTCCCAATCAAACAAGGGTAAAGAAACTCCAGTCGAATACAGTACCGATGTCAGCCCAGTAGGACATCAATTGAAGAAGATGGACTACCCCCAAAGTCATGTATGGTTTGTCGAGTCTTTGTACCGAGTCTTTTAATAGTTATCGTGAACTTATCCTTGATTCCCAGGAGCTGAAACGTATTCCTGAGATAATAATAAACCAGGAGAAACTGAAAGAAACGAAGAAGTAAAAGAGTAAAGAGACAATGTAAATAGATAACTGGTTTCTAAAAGATGTCCGTTTTCCGTCGACCTCCCGTACCTCCCCTTCTAGTATGTCAGGACGAGATACAGTAGAACCGTAGTCGGGTAAAGACAAAGACCCAACAAAAGGTAAAATAACCAAAGAAGGAGTTGAGGGGGGACCGTCCGTCTTAAAAAGAGAGTCGGAAAGGAGGGAGACTCAAAATAGTTTTTACATACGATTCCTTTCCTACACTAAAGTAAATTAAGAAGAGATTCACTTAACTTTGGTGATTTAGTAAAGTGGGTACGAATAAACGTATTCAGAGTCTTTATTTACCACTTCCTTTACGAATGAAGGTCCATTGGATAAAAAGTTAAGGGTTGTTCACCTTCTTCATATGAAATTTTTTCTTTTCGTTCAGAGAAATCAAGAAGTGACTAATATGTAAATTACGACTTCTAACCAGAAATTCTGGTCCTGTCCTTGTTCGTAAGATTAAGTTTTTATAGACACCCTTATTCTTCCATCAGTCAGGATTTCCTATAGTTGGGACTTATGAGTAACCTTCCTGACTACGACTACGACTTCGAGGTTATGAAACCGGTGGACTACCCTCCTCGGTTGAGTAACCTTTTCTGGGACTACGACCCTTTCTAACTCCCGTCCTCCTCTTCCTCCACTGTCCTACTCTACTAACCTACCGTAGAGACGGAGTTTCCTGTACTCAGACTCGTTTGAGACCCTCTATCACTTCCTGCCTCTCGGACCACACGACGTCAGGTACTCCAACGTTTCTCAGTCCGTACTGACTTGCTATCGTCTTCTTTCTTCGATACACTACTTAAAACGAAATTCTTGGCTTCAATATAAACTCTTTCACAGACTTTCAGAAACTCTTTCGTCGAATAAATCGGATGAATGTTGAGAGTTCGAAGGTTCGAAGAAGACTCCAAAACAAGAGAAAACTTAAAATAGGAAGAAAACTGTTTTTTTCTTATTTCTTTTTTTCTTTTTTGCGACTCCAGACGTAAGAGTAATCAACGAATCAAATACCTTTTTTTAGTATGAGTACACGAATCAAAAGTGTCTCTGGTTCTTGTCACTCACTTTAAATCTATTATAAATTTACTCTTTATAAGTTCTCGTTCTTAGTTTTAATATTTATACCTGATAAAGATTTCATGTTGACAATAATCGATCTGAAAAGAACATCTGTTCATACAAAGTCACCTTTCAATTTTATGAGATGTTTCTTTTACTAATAATATTCAGTTTATTCTTTAGACTTTATAAACGTTTGGTCCTTCAAGTCCTAGACACAAGAGTGGAGATCAAATTGAGACGGGGGAACACACATGTACTACGTAACTTTACTCCGGTTCTTTAAAGTATCCTTTGTTCCGTCCTTTTATATTTTTTGACATAATTTTAGTATAAATCCTTCTCTTATAGAGAGTTTTAATCATATTTGAAAGTCTAGACACCATTTTTACTATAGGATTCTAAGTTGACCATGTTGTCTGGTTTACAACCTTTTTTTTACTACAATGAGATGTGAACACACTAGGAATCTTACTGAGGGAAGACCCGGAGATAAATGTAAGACAATTCTGACATGAAAAATTTTTTCTTTTGTGTACAAAATTTGAAGTTTAAGGTTGAATAGTTTTCTCATAACCAAAAGAATATTATATAAGTGACGACAATGAAATTTATGGTTTGTTGAGTTTAAGAATATTTCAGTTAACTGAAGATTGTCGTTTTTATAATTAACACATAACTCCCCAAACACTATCAACATCTGTATTTTATATGTGATTATCGTGTTTGTACCTTCTCCTATATCACACTCTAAGTATTTAATATACCCTTCAGTATATCATAATCAAGTTTCAACTGACACTATTCGATTCCTACGTATCATACTAGGGACCTATTAGTGATTTATATATATATATATATGTGTATACATATACGTATACAGAGGTATATATATATACACTTTCTCTTTCTCTTTCTCTCTCCACAGTTATGTTTCGGTTATCTTCCGTATCTTACCTCGTGAATTCTTTGTGATTTAGTTAGGTTTTCTCTCATCTTTACTCCTCGTTTTTTAATTTGTAGTTGTGTTTGTCTTTATTGCCGTTCTTCTGTAAATCATTCTATTGTTTAATTCATTTAAGACAGTTATTAACAGAATTTTCATTTACACGATTTTTAAGATACATCTTCCGTTCCAAAGTCTGATTTATTTTTTTCGTTATCAGTTGGGGACAAATAATCTTTAACGGTCATTTATATTTTTCTGTCTAACTTACCTTTATTCTTTAATTTTCGTTTCAATATCCTCTTTTCTTTATTATTTGTACTTACGTCTTATTTTCTTTTTTGTTACTTCATTTAGTTATTTAAAGTATATTTTCTTATCACTTTTTATATTAGACGATCGATGTAAGTGTGAATTAGGGGGAGGGGGGTGGTTTTTTTTTTTGGGATATTGTTTTGTCTCTTTTGTGTTTAATGACTATAGTCCTTATTTCTTCAAGGGATTGTTGCTTAGGATGTTAGTTACGTTTTCGTCATTTTCTCATAATACTTATTAAAACACCTTCATTAAATTGTTGAATTTACTTTACCCTTTTAAAGGTTTTGTTAACGTCCTTTTTTTATCTTTTTAAAATATCGAGACAAAAAATTTCTTTAACTTGAAAATTAATTTTTATTAAGATCTATAAATGGTCAGGGAAGACCGTAATGACTAATTAATATAGTTTATAAATTCATTCTTCATTATAAAGAGAATGTGTTTAATAAGGACCTTTATCTCCTGTTTCTTGTAATAATTGAGAAAATTGTTCCGGCCACATACGACGGACGAATCAGTGAGTCAGGACAGACTGAGCGACACTGGGGTACCTGACATCGGGCGGTCCGAGGAGACAAGTACCTCTAAGAGGTCCGTTCTTATGTCCTCACCTAACGGTACGGGAGGAGGTCCCCTAGAAGGGTTAGGTCCCTGGCTTGGGTCCAGAGGGTGTAACGTCCGTCTAAGAAATGACAAACTCGGTGGTCCTTTCGGTTTCTTATAACCTCACCCATCGGATAGGGAAAAGGTCACCTTGAAGGATTGACTCCTTAGCTTTGTTCCAAAGGGCGTAACGTTCACCTAAGAAATGTCAACTCGATGGTACCTTTGGACTTCCGTCACATAGGAACTATGGTTTTGGACTGAAATGTCCCTTTGTTTTAAAATCTGGTTCAAGGCAAGACTTGAATCTGAGTTTTTAAGAGTAATTCCATGTTCAGTTTAGGTCGTTACAATTATTTACTTGTTAAGTAGTAATGGTTCAGTCAAGATAGGGTCCTTATATTCTAACTAAATTATTCGCTTTTTAGTAATTTACATTAAACGGTGTAATTATTCATATCTTTTTCCTTATATATGTTTTAAAGACAAACGTTACTTTCAAACTGTTTAAAGTCATGTGCAAGGACTAATCTTGTCGTCGTTTTGGAGAGTCGTTCTGTCCTTAACTTCTCTTGATAGAATTAGGCTATCTTGTGTATGTGCGGTACGGATATCTACTGTAATATATATCATGTATGTGTATGATACACTATGTACATGTACACATAATATGTATTAATACTTTATACCCTTCTCTTTTACACGTTAAATGACTGTAGTACTCAAAGGGTTTTCCGGGTGTTTCTAGTGATGTATTAGTACGAGGTTCACCTTTTCAGGAAAGGTGTACAAGTCCCAAAGGTACATATAAAAATAAAGGAGTGACTCTTAGTCCTCGTTTGTTGGTTAGTACTCGTCCGTAGATTCCTTCCGATGATTTCAATCTTTAGGTTTGTTATTTTATCTTTTATGTTCGTTGGACCTCTTTGTCCTTTATTTTTCCTTTTGAAGATTGGGTAAAATTGCAGGAAGTCAAGTCAAGTCAAGTCAAGTCAGTGAGTCAGCACAGGTTGAGAAACACTAGGGTACTTAGTGTCGTGTGGTCCGGAGGGACACTCTCTTATAGAACGTAGGTGTTTCATTCTTATCTTACATAAAATTTATTTTTATTTTTGTTCCTTTTTTTAGTCCATTGTTTTATAACAAGAACCCTGAACTTTTGAACTACCGTATTTATTTTTTATAAACCTTCTCAATTTTCTACTTCAACTCCCTGAGACTGTCTTCTTCTCCTCTCACTTTTTCAACCGAATTTCGAGTTGTAAGTCTTTTGCTTCTAGTACTGTAGACCAGGATAGTGAAGTACCCTTTATCTACCCCTTTGTCACCTTTGTCACCGTCTGAAATAAAAACCCCCGAGGTTTTAGTGGTGTCTACCACCGACGTCGGTACTTTAATTTTCTGCGAATGAGGAACCTTCTTTTCAATACTGGTTGGATCTATCGTATAAGTTTTCGTCTCTGTAATGAAACGGCTGATTCCAGGCAGATCAGTTCCGATACCAAAAAGGACACCAGTACATACCTACACTCTCAACATGACACTTCTTCCGACTCACGACTTCTTAACTACGAAAACTTGACGCCACAACCTCTTCTGAGAACTCCCAGGGAACCTGACGTTCCTCTAGGTTGGTCAGGTAAGACTTCCTCTAGTCGGGACCCTAAAGAAACCTTCCTTACTACGATTTCGACTTTGAGGTCATAAAACCAGTGGAGTACGCTTCTCGACTGAGTAACCTTTTCTGAGACTACGACCCTCCCTGACCCCCGTCCTCCTCTTCCCCTACTGTCTCCTACTCTACTGACCTACCGTAGTGACTGAGCTACCTACACTCAGACTCACTTGAGACCCTCAACCACTACCTGTCCCTCCGGACCGCACGACGTCAAGTACCCCAACGTTTCTCAGCCTGTGTTGACTCGTTGACTTGACTTGACTGTCTTCTTTCAGTTAGTTTCACGACCTGCTATCCTCTCTTTACTACTCTTTTAATCTCTTCGTCAGTTTCTTCGAATTGTAAACACTTATCCTCATCAAGATCTTCCCTCTCGTACGTACCCCTTATTTAGTCCTTTTTTATCAAGTTCTTGTAAAGCCGTTCACTTCCTGTATCAGAAGTGAAGATAAGAGTGCGATGGATGGAATTCTCTAAAATAGAGGAAAGACACCGAACAGAAGATATTCGAAATATACCTAGAAGGTAGGTATGAAGAGAGAACATACAGTTTTACTTGAAAATAACGATGGTCTATAAACGGTGACCTCCGTATTAACGTTTCGTTCAACTACCCGTTCCGTTGAGTTTTCTTTCGACACTTCCTGTCCAATCTCTCCAACCCATCTCGAAGACTTCTTCACTCTACTCAACTTGGAACTTCTGAAAACACAATCAAAGGGTAACGACGATATTGTTTAACGGTGTTTGAATCTCCGAATTTTGTGCTAAAACAAGAATATCAAGACCTCTGACCTTTAGGTTTTAGGTTTTATAGTTTCCCAATCGTCCGAACATAAAGAGGACCTCTGAGATTCCCTCTTAGGTAAAGGTACGAAATAGGTCGAAGATCTTCGACGGATGTAAGGAACCGAGAAAGTTTCAGTCTTTAATAGAGATGAAGACTAGTACTGGTACCATAGACCAGGGTAGTGAAGTACCGTTTATCTACCCCTTCGTTCCCTCTATCACTGTCTGAAAGAAAAGGACCCGAGGTTTTAGTGACGTCTACCATTGATATCGGTACTTTTTTGTTTTTGTTTTTGTTTGATACTGGTTGTATCTGTCGTATAACTTTTCGTCTCTGTAATGAAACAGTTGTTTCCAGGTAGATCAGTTTCGATACCAAAAAGGTTATCAGTACATACCTACACTCTCAACCTAGGATTTCTTTCGACTCGCGACCTCTTAACTACGAAAACTTGGAACCACAACCTCTTCTGAGAACTCTCAGGGAACCTGAAGTTCCTCTAGTTTGGTCAGTTATCATTTCCTTTAGTCAGGACTTATAAGTAACCTTCCTGACTACGACTGCGACTTCGAGGTCATGAAACTGGTGGACTACGTTTCTTGACTGAGTAATCTTTTCCTGCGACTACGACCCTTTCTAACTTCCGTCCTCCTCTTCCCCTACTGTCTCCTACTCTACCGACCTACCGTAGTGGCTGAGTTACCTGTACTCAAACTCGTTCCAGGTCCTCGACTACTACCTGTCCCTTTGGACCACACGACGTCAGGTACCCCAACGTTTCTCAGCCTGTGCTGACTCACTGACTTGACTTGACTTAGTTCTATTAGGTCCTATTAGAGGGGTAGAGTTCTATTAATTAGATTGGTGTAGACGTTAGCGGGAAATCGGTACAGTCCATTTAATTATTGTCCAAGGTCCTTGACCCCGATAATAAAACGAATAATGTCGACCCATCTTAACCCTACCAATCTCTCCTTTTCCAAAGGTATAATATTTTTTTTGTTTATGTTATACCAAGTCCCGTCACTCCTTCAAAAGACCGACCAAATCTCAAAATACAACCCTACACGTCTCTCTTACCTATCGACTCTCCACGTCACCCCCTTGGTATCATATTTTCTACAACCAACGGTCTTTGTCACATAAAACTGAAAAGGACTTCAGTTACCCTTTTAAAACTTCAACAAATTGATATCTTATTTTCCGAGATCTTGACATCTCTGAGAACCCTCTTCAAGACTGTGGTGCAGAACGGATGTCCTTACATTTCACCTTACTTCGGGTAAAACTTCTAATCTAGTGTCTCCAGGTCGACTCTGTGTCAAAGCCTCATAATCGGTCGAAAGAAGACAATGAATGACTTCTCATTAAGACGAAACCTTCACCATTATGTTTAAGAGAGACGTAGTGGAACGTCAGTAACTAAGTAATTGAAAAGAAAACCGGAGTACCTCTTCTCGACCTTATGCAGATTCGAGAAGACGGTTAGTTTTAAAGAACGTCAATCTCTACGGTCAAAGTTTTATTATGGTACTATTAGTTAATCGCACATTATAGTTATAAAAATGTAAGGTACCCTCCACTGTAACTTGGATACTTTAGGTAGACCTAAGGTCCCTCTAAAAATATCTGTTTTTCTTATATAAACACCAATAGTTTGGTCTTTTCTTAAATTAAGATCACTTATAAGTATCGAAAGGTAAAATAGATTGTTTAAGAAAGATTTACCAAGAGAACATGGATAGACTTGTAGGGTGGGACATAAAAGTCTTAAGGAATGTGGTTGTATTTAATAATCCTTTCGGTTCCATACATAATTACAGATCCCGAAAGGACTATCGAGTCACCCATTTCTTAGACGGACGTTACACCCTCTGGGACCAAACTAAGGACCCAGCCCTTCTAAGGGACCTCTTCCCTTTCCGATGGGTGAGGTCATAAGATCGGACCTCTTAAGGTACTTGACATATCAGGTACCCCAACGTCTCAGTCTGTGTTGACTTACTGAAAGTGAAGTGTCGTAAAGAGAACCATTTTTACCCCAGTCTTTATGTTCCAGTTCCCTTAGGGGACCTCCCGGTCACCAGTCCTGAGGACTCAAGTTAAGGACCATCTGTTTAATTCTAGAATGTCCGGTGTCCCTAACTTGGACACAGAGGACGTAACCGTCCGTCTAAGAAAAGGTGACCCGGTGGTCCCTTTGAGGATAGATTTCCATTGGTTATTATTTAATAAAATTATACTGTCACGAGTGGATATTGTATATATTTCATAAGTTTGAGACTACCTTTGTCAAAAGAACGACGGTGTCCAGTTCACCTTTAGGAAACCTCTAATAAAAGACATAGTGAACTCCCCCGTTCAGGGGAACCTCGTCACTTCCTGTAACTAACCATTGAAAACTTGGTGACCAATCGAAAATGATAGATATTTAATATCGACTTCAAGTTCAGAATAGTCGATCCAAACACACTAAACTCAGGTGTTCCGTGAGAACACCTAACTGTGTCGTCAACAAATAGTCGATGACTTAGATTCTCAATGTTTCGACAACTTACCTACACCCACTACGGCATACCTCGAATCTGGGTAACTCTCGTCACAATCGTTAGTCACTTAAAACCATTACAGGGACCGGTACCACAAGTTCCTATAGAAAGGAACTTTTTGTGGTATTTACAAGTCGAGAGTCCATAAACATACTGACAGAAATAGAGGAAGTTCAAAAACGAAGCTACAGCCCAAAAATTTACAAACATACACAGATCGGTGTATCAGCACGGACTGAGAAACGTTGGGGTACCTGCCTGCTCGGGTCACCCGATGTCAGGTACCCCTAAGAGGTCCATTCTTATGACCTTACCCAACGGTAAGTGAAAAGGTTCCTTAGAAGGGTTGGGTCCCTAACTTGGGTCCAGGGGGTATAACGTCCGTCTAAGAAATGGAAGACTCGGTGGTCCCTTCGGAAAAATTTACCAATGAGATACACTTTTAACGTGGTACTGAGAGAGGTGGGAAGAGGCGAGGAATGTTGAGAAATACGACGTGATAAAGGAGACAAAAAAAGTATCATAAAAAATGGAAGAATACATGATCTAGGAAACAAATAAAATAAGTAAATTTTTAACAAACAGAGTTACTATTCGAGTTTCTCGTCCCTAATAACGAAAAAAGGTCACGATTTCGGTTTCCTGTCACAAAAAATATATCATCCGTATGTCGTTTATAAAGAATTTACCTATTTAATTACTTTACTCATCTAAGACTATGTGAAGTTATTATCAAATTTTATTGTCATTAGGTTGTAATACGTTGTGTGTCAATGTTGTTGACGTATTTAAGGTCCCGGTTATGTTCAGATCTTAGTAGTCCAATTGACTTTAAAATTATTTTAGAGACGGTGACCTCCCGGGATTCATTATTGTCTTTAAAGTAGTCGGATGGGTGATTATAATGTAAACCTCGTTTAAAATTAACCGATTTCTAAAATTCGAGTAGTTTCAATACGTATCGCGTAGATCGTTGAAGTACGAAAACGTTATATATGAAAGTTTTATTTACAAAATAGGAAGTTAACCGAAAGATTTTAAAGGTGAACCTTCCGTATCAAAGACCCTCTTTTAGTACAATCATGGTCCAGAAGACTAACGATTATATGAATTATATAAATATAGTTAATGATTCGAATTCAACGTTTGAAGATCCCTCCTTTTAGGAATGAATATTTTAGATACTTTTAACCATGTGAAACCGATACGGTCCTCTACCTCAATTACTTTTAAATTGAAAAGACCCTTAAGGTTCAAACGTATCCGTCTAAAGTCTAATAGTTTCTAAGAGAATATAAATCAATTCGTACACAGTCGTTAAAGGTCGAGAAAGGATTTTTGGGTATATACACTAATATATACTATATACTTGTATACGAATATGTATACACATTATATTTATAAATTATAATCCCTAAACTAACTGTAAATTCAAAAGACTACTGAGATCCGAGACATAACTGGGACCTTAAGCATGTCAACTACACTACTCTAGTAAAAAAGGTACTGACGAACTCGTAGGGAAATTCCCCCTTTAATTTACGTTTCAAAACCTTCACGAAAAGTTTATAAAAAGTCCTCAAAATTTGTTTAGACATTAAGATATTACCTTCAGAAATACCGAGAACTGAGTCTTTAGACGAATCACGCACGATTCAACGAAGTCAGTACAGGTTGAGACACTCTGGAATACCTCACATCGGACGGTCGACAGGTACTCTAAGAGGTCGTTCTTATAATCTCACCCAAAGGTACGGGAGGAGGTCCCCTAGAAACTTTGGGTTCCTAACTCGGGTCCAAAGAATGTAGAGGACGTGACCGTCTACCCAAGAAATGGTGATCCTGGTGGACCCTTCTGGGGAACGAATCCCTTTTTTCTTTTTCAGTTTTTAAAATTGGTTGTCTTCTTTAAAATACTGTCAGAACACCCTCGGTTGGGTCCAACCCACTCAACTCCAACCACAATCCTACCGGGGTCCATTCGTCCATTCCAAGACATATAAAGACGAATACGGGTCCCACGTTCTCTCTGTGGTGGTTGTCTTTTTGGAATCGAAACTCTCTTTTCCTGTAATGTTTCTTTCTTTGGGAAATGGCGTGGTACCTGGAAGACCTAACGTTCTCGGGAAGACACCCTTCCTCCGTCCCGGTCTTACCGTCCACAGTGGAGACTACTGGGGTCCATAGAAAGTATAGTCAGGACGACAAGTGGTACGGGCCCTCAAAAGAATACGGAGAGAGGTGAAACTCCACGGATGTAATGACATTAGAAAAACGATCACCTCCCAGAATGGAAATACAACCGTCACTGAAATTAGAAGAGTTTAGAAGGGTAATGTAATAGTTGGTTCTAATACATTATAAGATTTAGGACGCAAGAGAGTAGTTAGTAGTGTCGTAGAAGTGGTCTTAATCTAAGGAAGAGTTCTTTGGTGAATGAAACGAGTAGGAATTCTTCGTCAAGGAGTAAAAAATATGAAATTATTACAAACGTCGTTAAGTACATATAGAAGTCCGAGGCACAGAACAAAAGAACGACAAAGGTGGTGAAAGTATCAATGAAGGAGGAGACTTCAGAACTCGGGAAGTTATAGTAGGCACTCCTAGCCTTAGGTGAAGAATCTTTGGGGACGATTATAACTGTAAAACTGGAGAAGAGCGAGTCTACCATTTCTCAAAAGGACCTTACGTCCTTTGGACCCAAACTTGGGACCCAACCCTTCTAAAGGACCTCTTCCCGTACCATTGGGTGAGGTCGTAAGAACGGACCTTTTAGGGTACCTATCTCCTCCGATCATCCGATCTCAGGTACCTCAGTATTTCTCAGTCTGTACTGACTCTCTGAAAGTACTTAGTGTTTATAGAAATTACCGTAGATCTTATCGCTTAGTAAAGGTCTTCCAAAAGTTAAATGAAAAGGGTCTAAGTACTCACCTTAGTGATAAATGTTGTCTAGAACGGAAGGTTTTACATAATTTTATTATTCTGAATTTTCATTTTTAGAGGAACTAAGTACCCGACGTCTTACCTACAATACAAACGTTTCTTTTATTGTAATTAGAATAACACATAAAGACAGTCACGAGACAGTTAATCATCACTATAAAACTTTCCTTAGAAAAAGACTCTTCAGTGAGAGTTGTCACCCGACTTTCACAAGTGATTTAGTACAACATTTGTCTACACGATAGTAGCTCTGACAAAAAGATAAATCTCTCGTGTCCGTCTCATCTTAACCTAATTAAGAATTCCTGAGATTCCAAACATCTTACCATTTACTCGGGACCATAATTGAATTTCAGTGATCAACGCAATTGGGATTACTCTCTCAGTCGGACAGGAAACTTTAGAACTTCGGTCCGTAACTGAAGAGGAGAGAACGATACTTTCGGGATCTACCGTAGAAGAAAGTTCTCTTTCGACAAAATAGATGTGACTTTCAGACAACAATTACATCGGTGGGAGTAATACAGTCAATCTAGAAGACCTATTGAACGACATTGAAGATTTAGTCGTAAAGACGAAGTGGAACGTGAAACTGCAATACCTCTGTTGAAGAAAGGAATTGGGAGTACTTGGTTGGAGACGGTCGAAGTGTAAAAAGAAGACAACAACAAGTCAGTAACAGGGGGTACTTCAATGTTGGGTACCTAACTGGTCAAACTAGAACGACAGGTTCCCTGAGAGTCTCAGAAGAGGTCGTGGTGTTAAGTTTTCGTAGTCAAGAAACCGGAAGAAATACCAGGTTGAGAGTATAGGTATTTGCTGATGACCTTTTGGGTGTCGAAAGTGATATACCTGGAAACAGTCGTTTCACTACAGAGACGAAACATTGTACGACAGATCCAAACAGTATCGAGTCGGAAGTATCTCAACTTCTCACCTTCCTGGAACGAGACTTAGTCCGGTACCGAATTCCCTCATAACCCTGATTAAAATAGAATAGAATCACCGAAAGGGCCTCTTACGTTACCGTTGGGTGAAAGAAAGTGAAGTGAAAGTGAAACGAAGTACGTAACCTCTTCCTTTACCGTTAGGTGAGGTCACAAGAACTGACCTCTTAGGGTCCCTGTCACCTCGGACCACCCGACGGCAGATACCCCAGCGTGTCTCAACCTGTACTGACTTCACTGAATCGTCGTCGTAGTCACCGAAGGGTCCACCACCCTTCACCATTTCTTTCGTTCCTACAAAACGTAAGAATAGTAAGTACGTAAGTGACCCCATGATCGTAAAAATGAAAGGAAGTTCGTGATTAAGAAAATATAGGGATGAAACCGATTTACAAACCACGGTCTCCAGATCGAAAGTCGGACATAACGGAAAAAACTGTACGGAAGGAGTGATTCGAATGACCAAGGATCGAAAACTAAATTTCAGTCTCTACACACTGAGAAGAAAGGGGAACTTACGAATCTCCGGTAACATCCCAATAATTTACCGTATTAAATTTATAACAACACAGATCCCCTTTTCTTTCCGGTTTCTCTCTGTCTCTCTCTACCCTTTTACCGGACAACCACCTCGTCAGTCTCATGTGTGTTGTAAATACCCATTTCAAACGACAGAATGTACTCGCATTAAGTACCACGGGGTATGTCAATGATATCATTGTAGTTTCTAGTGACTAGTGTGTAGTTATATTGTTTATATTACTGTTACTTTTACAAACTTTATGACAATCTTAACAGTTTTGAACTATGTCTCTGTTTCACTCATTTACGACAACCTTTTTACCACGAGTATCTGAATGAATTATACCCCCAACGGTGTTTGGAAGTTAAACATTTTTTTTTTTTTTAGACACTACACGTTATTTTACTTCATAACGGACATGTATCTTGGTGATACAGTATTTATCCAGACTCAGTACTACTGAATTTTTTTATTCAATTCCTCGGTAAAAGATGTCTACTACTCTTTCATCCCAAGCGGGAGAAGTGTAGATGGGAAGATTTGTCTAGACATGTTTTTTTGTAAAAAAAGTGGTAAGGAGATGGGACGATGAGACAATTTTGTTTGTCCCTAAATACTGGGTGAGGAGTGATGTGTATTTTAAACATGTTTTTATAAAAGATATTATTACTAAACAATAGACATCTGTTATAAACCCTCTACAGAACTCTATATTTTAGGGTAGAAAACCCAACACCCCATAAAAACAAAAGAGGTTTATTTATACTAACGATTTCAATTTTTTTTTTTGTTTTGTCTCAATTACTAAGGGACAAACCAAAATAAAGTAAACGAGAGTGGAGAGGGAACCCCTATTCCGGTACTATCGACTAATCCTAAAGTTTTACGAAATAAAGGAAGAGTCTAAACAAAATTTTATTTCCCTGTTCTTTCGTCCTCGTGATAAAACTTTAGTCTCTATCTTAAATGAGTCTCTAGTTCAGACTTCACTATGTCTACCAAATTCCGTTTTTCTTTCCCAATCCCGTTTGGAAGTCACAGAGATCCAAAAAAATCGTAGAGTCTTAAAACAGTCAAAGAAAAAATCAGAGATGGTACATTTCGAAAGTCAACCTATATAGCAGGAAGAAAGGGAAAACGAAGAGAAGAAAAGAGTCGATAAACATTCCAGAGAAGTCTGTGGGTTAAACAGAAGAACGTAAAGAAAAAGAAAAAATTATATTTAAATAAATAAAATTAACCTCCAATTAATGAAATGTTATAACATAACCAAAACGGTACGTAGTAGTACTTAGACGGTGTCCATATGTGCACAAGGCGTAGGACTTGGGGGGAGGGAGGAGGGAGGGGTATGGTAGGGAGACCCAGCAGGGTCACGTGGTCGGGGTTCGTAGGTCATAGTACGTAGTTTGGACCTGACCGCTAAGCAAAGTATATACTATAATATGTACAAAGTTACGGTAAGAGGGTTTAGTAGGGTGGGAGAGGGAGAGGGTGTCTCAGGTTTTCTGACAAGATCTGTATACACAGAGAAAACGACAGAACGTACTAAAACCAGTGGCGGAGGGCATATTATAATGCTTGGAGACAGGTGTCAAGAAGTCCATGAGACAGATGGTCTATATCAGGGAACTTAGATAAGTAGTCAAGGTGATATATTAGTATTCTCTAAACTAAACCCAGTATGTACTTACCGAATGACCAAAAGGACGAAAGAAGTTAAACTCAGACTTAAACCGTTATTCCTCAAGTACTAGACTCGGTGTCAGTCGAGGTCCAGAACAAAAACGACTGCCATATCTCGAAGAAGTAGAAACCGACGTTTCTTATATTAGTTAGACTAAAGTCATGACTGATAGACCGCTACAGGTACACATCTCAACAGAGAACACACCAACCTTCTCCCACAAACGACACTGGTTACACGGGAGAACTGTTTTGACAAAAGACAACGGGACGAAGTAAAACATGAGATTCCATTTTAAACGGACAATAAGGTCCATAGAGAACTAAAGGGTGAAAGCGTAAGGTTTGAGGATACTACTTTTCCTGTAGAAAAAGACCACAATCAAGATCCTCCAGAATATCCAGAAGTATCTTAGTAAGTTGAAGTCGAAGAAGTCGTAATGACCAGGCCCGTATCTGAACCTAATGACACTATAACTTACCGGACGAAACCTTTACTTGACTCTAGTAAGACAGTAAAAACTCTGACGTGGGTTCAAAACGTAAGTCTGACAAAACAATTCGGTCTGTAGAACTTCACACTTCGGTTTACCCGGAATTCTTTGATAATGATACTTGTTTCGATCACCTCCTCTACCTTAAGGTCGACTCGATAAAGTTTAGGTTTTTCTACTACGACAAATTTACGACGTGAGTAATACGGTCGTTTAAAACTTTTGAGTCGTCTCCGGTGTCCTGACTGTTTCCAGTCAAAAGTAAGATTAGGGTTTCTTTCCGTTACGGTTTCTTACAAGTTTAATGTAATATGTGTTGACGTGAGTAAAATGTACGGTCTTTTTAATACGAGTTTCAGGAGGTTCGATCCGAAGTCGTCATTCACTTGGTTCTTGAAGATCTACATTTTCGATCTAAATCTTTTTCGTCTCCTTGGTCTCTAATTTAACGGTCGTATATGATCTAGTGACTTTTTCCTTTCCTTAAGGTTTATTTGTAGATGAAGACGAAGTAACTGATACGTTTCGGGAACCGACACATCTAGTGTTGTTTGACACCTTGTCAGAATTACTCTACCCTTATGGTGTGGTGTAATGGACGGAGGACTCTTTGAAAATACATCCTGTTCTTTGTTGTCAATCTTGATCTGTACCTTGTTACTTGAACAAGTTTTAACCCTTTCTTCTGTAGTTCCAACATATAACAGTGGAACGAATATATTGAATATACGTCTCATGTAGTTTACTTTACGTCCCGACCTACTTAGTGTTCTACCTTAGTTCTAAAGGTTCTCTTGATAGTTGTTGGAGTCTATACGTCTACTATGGTGAAATTACCGTCTTTGACTTCTCCTTGATTTCTCGGAGAACTACTTCCACTTTCTCCTCTCACTTTTTCACCAAATTCTGAGTTGTAAGTTTTTTCACTTCTGGTATCGTAGACCATAGTGAGGTACCGTTTATCTACCCCTTTTACACCTTTGTCGTAGTCTAAAGTAAAAGAACCCGAGGTTTTAGCAACGTCTACCACTGGTGTCGGTACTTTAATTTTCTGTGAACGAGGAACCTTCCTTTCAATACTGTTTAGATCTGTCGTATAATTTTTCGTCTCTGTAGCAAAACGGTCGTTTCCAGACATATCAATTTCGATACCAAAGAGGTCAACAGTACATACCTAAACTCTCAACCTGGTATTTCTTTCGACTCACGGTTTCTTGACTACGAAAGTTTAACACAACGACCTCTTCTGAGAACTCTCAGGGAACCTAACGTTCCTCTAGTTTAGTCAGTTAGAATTTCCTTGAGTTAGGACTTATAAGTAACCTTCCCGACCACGACTTCGACTTTGAGGTTATGAAACCAGGGGACTACACTTCTCGACTGAGTAACCTTTTCTGGAACCACGACCCTTTCTGACTCCCGTCCCCCTCTTCCCCGACTGTCTTCTACTCTACCAACCTACCGTAGTGACTGAATTACCTGGATTAAACTCGTTTGAGGTCCTCTATCACTTCCTTTCCCTTCGAACCATACGACGTCAAGTACCCCAACGTTTCTCATTTCGAATGATCGGACAGTCATTTAGGACCACGTGTAAACCTGGTTTTATTTATACGTATACTAAGTAGAACCCTAATTAGACATATTCTTAGTTACAGTGTATCTTCACCCGTATACAGATGACTCGACTGATGTATAAATAGGGAGTTACAGATTTTTTCGTTTTACAATTCACTTTAATGTCACGCGTTACACATAATTATATGGGTCCCAACAAACTTTACGAGATGTCGTCACCAAAAGTTTAATAGACTCCGTCTCTGAGGAAAATACTTTAAAGGTGGGGTAGGTGTATCTTATGTATAAGTATGACGTGTACTAATTGTCCGTCGAATACGATGTGTCCTAAGTAGTGTTTTCAAACCGGTAAGGGTTTTATAAAGAATGGACGAATGTTCCCCTAGGGTGACTACTGTGTGAACCTACTAGACCGTTGCCTTTTAACGAAATTTTTTGAGAGATCCATGAATGAGTAACATGAATAGAGTAACGTCACTGTTTACCTGGTGTCTGACCGTCGGTTCTTTCTTTTCTGTACGAGACGGGGTCCACTTGGTTAGTAAAACGACCCTTCCATTGTTAATTCCTTCTTTTCAGTAATAGGATTCTGTCGTATATTCTTTAATACTCGTTCAGGGGTACAGTTCCCTTCCTCTTACGAAAGTCTCTCCCCGTTTCCTCCAACCCTCCCGATGTCAGTTATTTCTCAGGTGCCGAAAATAACCGACGTAGGAGTGGTCCTTTCCAGAAAGAAAATAACCCGAGACGTCTCACACTCTCGAGGGAGAAGACCGGAGGAGTCAAGTCAAGTCCAGTAAAGTCAGCTAGTCAGGCCAGCCTGAGGAACCCTGGGGTACCTGACGTCGTGTTGTCCGAAGGGACAGATAGTGGTTGAGGATTGACATAAATTAACTTCGAAGGGAAGTGATAAAAAACGTCATGGCTGACTTCTACAGTACTTGCTTTCTATTTATTATTTTATACTAATATAAACGACTGTACAACATCGATATATATACAAATAATGACACGACTCGGGACATAAAAATAAAATAATAGAAAATAATACATCGTACGTACGTTAAAATAAGGTATTTTAGAACCATATTCTTTAAGGTGTAATTTTCTTTTAGAGGTTTAGTTAAATTTAGACAAGGACACTATGACACTAAATATTGATATATATATATAAAGAAAATAAATAAATAAATAAAAAGACAGTGTCGAGGATTTTTGGGAACCTTAAAAGGTTAACTAATCCCTGTATTTTGGTAGAAATCCTCGACTGAAAAACTGGGGCGGATCCCTAACCCCGACAAACGGTCCTTTTGGTTGGGACATTGACCTCCCAATCTTTCTGAGTCGGGAGGGGTGTGGAGGTCTCTTCGCTCTCTTTGTCTTCCACTTAGTAAACGACCACTGACTACTAAATTAGTTACGACAGATACATTAATTTCGGAGTATTGACTTCCTTATCTAAGTCTCTCAAAGGTCCAACCACCCGTGTGCCCCCACGACCCTCGTACTGTCTCAAAACTCTCTCGTACCTTTGGGGGATGAGAAAGGGGTGTGAAACGGAATACGTAGAGAAGGCCCACAAAGGTTCAATGTAATGACATACACAGACACACACGAATCAACGGGTCAACACAGACGGAGAAACACTGGGGTACCTGACATAGGGTGGTCCTAGGAGACAAGTACCTTAAAAGGTCTGTTCTTATGATCTCACCCATCGGTAAGGAAAGAGGTCCCCCTAGAAGGGATGAGTCCTTACCTTGGATCCAGAGAACATAACGACCGTCTAAGAAATGATAAATTCGGTGGTACCTTCGGGGTTAGGATTTCCTTTGGTTGGGACTTATAAGTAACCTTCCCGACTACGACTTCGACTTTGAGGTAGGAAACCGGTGGACTACGTTTCTCGACCAAATTGGACTAGGACCCTTTCTGACTCCCGTCCTCCTCTTCTGACTCCCGTCTCCTACTCTACCAACCTACTGTAGTGACTAAGTTGACTGTACTCAGATTCGTTTGACACCCTCTATCACTTCCTGTCCCTTCGGACCACATGATGTCAGGTACCCCAACGTTTCTCAGTCTGTGCTGAATCACTGACTTGTTGTTATTGGTCCATGGAGCATATTCACATTAGTTTGTGATAAACAGACATGGGTTACATATAACGTGAACACTTTCGTCAAAACTGACCACACACTTTAGGTTCTTCCCGTAAGAACCTTGGAGATTAGATATCAGTTACCCAGTCTTCGTGGGTCCGAGGGACTAACCGTAGGTCTCATACTCCCTACCCAACAGATTATCCGGACATCTTGGACCACGACAGAGGACTATTTTACCTCAACTTAACACTCTGTGGGTCGATCCTATACTGTTACCGAACCTCCACACCCTTTTGATACGAGGGGTTGAAACCTTAATCATGGTCTTGTGAGTTAAAACAAGAGACAAGGATGAGTGCGTCGACTACCTTACAAGAGAGAACTAACAAATTGCCCCTGAAAATGAGAGGGAACCTGGTACGACTCGTGACCCAGACTTGCAAAATCTCTACTCCGGTAACCAGACTCAATGGAACTATACGAATCAAAGACTCAAGTACCTCAAAGAACATCTGCTCACCGAGACTTAGTTCGCACCCGTATTCATTCGTGGATCGTCGAAAATGACAAATTTTAATATTCACAAGGAGTTCGATGCACCCCTTTGGTCCGTGACCAGAGTGGTAAGTACTCGGACTTTGCAGGGTCAATTGGTGGAGGATACAGATACCAACAACGACCACAAGTCAGTGAGTCAACACAGGTTGAGAAACGTTGGGGTACCTGACGTCGTGTGGTCCGAACGGACATGACAGAGGACCTCGAACGAGTTTGAGTGCAGGTAACTCATCTCCTACGGTAGGTTGGTAAAGTAGGAGACAGTGGGGGAAGAGAAGGACGGAAGTTAAAAAGCGTCGTAGTCCCAGAAAAGGTTGTTCAACCGAGAAGCGTAATCCACCGGTTTCATAACCTCGAAGTCGAAGTCGTAGTCAGGAAGGTTTCTTATAAGTCCCAACTAAAGGAAATCCTAACTAACCAAACTAGAGGAACGTCAGGTCACCTGAGAGTCCCCAGAAGAGGTAGAGGCGTCAAACTCTAGTTCAGAAGTCGTGAGTCAGAAGAAATACCAGGTCGAGAGTGTAGGTATGTACTGATGACCTTTTTGGTATCGAAACTAATATATCTGGAAACAACCGTTTCACTACAGAGACGAAAAATTATACGACAGATCCAAACGGTAACTAAAAGACCTCGTTCTCAGGAAATTAAAGTACCGACGTCAGTGATAGGTGTCACTAAAACCTAGGGTTCTTTTATTCAGACAGTGACAAAGGTACAAAGGGGTAAATAAACGGGACTTCACTACGCTGGTCTACGGTTCTAAAAGTAAAAAACTTACAATCCAAAATTCGATTGAAAAATTTGAGAGGAGAAAGTCGAAGTAGTTCTTTACGACAGTTTTAGAAAGTAAAGATTCGACCGATGACTACGGGAGACTCTGTTACTCTACTAAGGTCCGAACCCTACAATGTCTAAGAACTTTTAAAGATAGAAGAAAAAGTACTAGGTTGAGAACTTCGATCTTTAAGTATTGAGTTTTGTGTTGAAGACAGATCGAAGAACCCTACACTTTTCTGAAAGAAAATAAGAAAAATCACGAGATCCAGGTACTTGTGTTTTTGAACAATTATAAAGATCACTGGTAGGACCCCGTAAAGTAACAGTGTTGTTGGGATACTCCATTATCATATTACGAGTAATTCCTCCTCCTTCAACTCCGAATCACTGTAAAATCTTTATATAGGTTCTACTGTAACAATCACCAAAAACGAGTCAACGAGTCAGAATAGACTGAGAAACTCTGAGGTACCTGAGATCGAACGGTCCGAGGAGACAGGGACCCTAAGAGGTCCGTTCTTATGTCCTTACCCCTCGGTAAAAGAGGAGGACCCCTAGAAGGAGTGTGACCATAGCTTGAGTATAGGACGTAACCGTCCACCGAAGAAATGGTGACTCGGTGGCCCTTTCGTTAATAATCACCCCTCAGACGGTTGAAGTACCAATATCGTAAAATTCTGATAGGTTGATTGACCAGTAAATCTAAACTAAACTATCAGTTGACATCTAGAAACTTTTAAATTTGAGAACAAGTTCAAATTTTTTCGTCAGAAAACTTACAAAACCTCTTGACTTTCTTGTCTTTGAAAACTTCTACGGCCGAAATGTTATGTGTCCTACTCCTAGTTTTGGTAGTGTCCTATTCGTAACTAATGAAACTCCCTGTCCTCCTTCTCCTTCTCTTCAACTTTCCTTTGTTTCTATTTCAGTCCAAAGTTGTAGACAAGAGGATGTGAGGATTTACAGAATAATTTTATAAATTTAAAAGGAATATATTAGTAGTGCGTTTAACGATGTCTCACCAATTTTAGATTTTTATGACGACAGTACCAAGGTTCACTTTCACTTTCAACGAGGGAGTGCAGGCTGAGACGCTGAGGTACCTGATATTTCAGGACCTTAAGAGGTCCGGTCATATGGCCTCACCCATCGGAAAAGGAAGAGGTCTCCTAGAAGGGTTGGGTCCCTAATTTGGGTCCAGAGGGTGCAACGTCCGTCTAAGAGATGGGTTCTTATGACCTCACCCATCGGATAGGGAAGAGGTCCCCTAGAAGGGTTGGGTCCTTAACTTGGTCCCTGAGGACGTAACGTCCGTCTAAGAAATGGTTGACTCGATACTCCCTTCGGGACACTAGGGTTTCGTTAAATGAACATTAATAGTGACTTAAACTTCTCATTTAGAAAGACTACTGGAAATTTAAGTTAAACAGTTACCTTGTTTAGGCAACTTTGATAGTAATTGTAACATAATTCAAATATCTTATGTAAAAGCTATTCAACCGTCCTGACATAATGGTCCAACCTTACACTATACAAACAGATAGAAAAGTTAGAAAGAAAAAACTGGAGACTATTTTCAATTTTTTAAAAAGAAATATAGTTCGAACGAGTAAAGAGTATTTCAATTAAAGATATGTAAAATATAATTGGTAACGATTATATTTACCAAAAAAGTAATACAATAACTCAACTAATAACGATTATATTTTATTTCCATAATAAAATCATATAAATAGGATATAATCTAGTTAGAATTATCTAGAATCCCCAAAGTTGTCACAATTAATAAAACTCTCTATAAGATCTACCTCTTTAGTAAATTAACCGTTTATTATTAATGAAAGATTCTTATTGTGGAAAGGGGGTGAAACAAATCACATAACCGTCCTTTGTGTCTGTTACAACTTTACATCACCATCAACTTTTTGAAAGTCTGAAAATATCGTTCACCACACTCAGACTACTTTGATTTAAGATTTAGTAGATTATGAACTTTAGTAACAAAACCTCATCTTAGAAACTTATTTCCCGACATCAACACAAATAAGTTACTTGACATTAAGGTTCGTTCTAGAGAAGAAAATTTCCTTTGAGTAGTACTCACCCTTTACTGACTTAAGGTTGTTCTGTCATTACGGACGTACTCCGTTCCAGAACCATGAACTTTATAAAGTATATACTATATAAAGTATATGGTATATATACTCACCAAGAAAAGATCTCGTAAAAAGTGAGTGAGTTTGCGTCGAGATTCTGCACTTTTACAGAGGAAACCCACTTCCCGTGTACCCCTTCAAATATGGTTTATGATCAGATATAGCTTTCGTCGGGACTTAGTTGTATAACAAACAACCATGTTCCTAAACCTTTAAATAAGGACAACCTACGAATAAAGTTCGTCCCTACATACTGACAAGTGAAAATGAGAAACGGTGTCCGAGTTTATTTTACTGTAGTAATTTTTAGTAGACTTTTATTAATCCTAACACAGTGATGAACCTAAGACTCACCCTTGTTTATCCGTGGAACCGTCTCTTTCACTAGTCTCCGTTACGATCCCTTTGTGACTCGCGACCTTATCTGTTTCCAGAAAGCTACGCCGGACGTCACCTCAGTACACGGGTCCCCTCCTACGACCTCTTCACTTGGGTCATCCCTAATGTCTGGGACCGGTCGTTTATTTTGTCCACAGGTTTTAAATCTTTTCTTTTTCGACCGATAATCCAACGTTGTCCCTAGTTTAGGGTGTTGTGTTATTTCACAGTATTGGTGGTTCTGGTTTCGAGGTTTCGATTACATTTTACCTATTAACCTTGCTAAAACGGATTACAAAAAGGAAATAAAACGGTTCGTGTACAAAATCACCACTAGAATGTTTGAATGTTTATGGAGTCTTAATCGTGAATCCCCAAGAATAGACTAACTAAGAAGTACAATCAGTGAGTCAGCACAGGTCGAGAAACACTGGGGTACCTAACGTCGGACGGTCCGAGGAGACAGGTACCCTAAGAGGTCCGTTCTTATGGCCTCACCCAACGGTAAGGGAAGGGGTCCCCTAGAACGTTTGGGTCACTAGCTTGGATCCAGAGGGCATAACGTCCGTCTAAGAGAATGGTAGACTCGGTGGTCCCTGGAACCAGGAATCATTTTAGAAAAGGAACCAAAATCTATACTTGAGGACTTATTCTCTCATCACTAATTCTCGTCTCGAGACCGATACTCAGAGTCAAGTCGAGTCAACGAGTCAGTACAGACTGAGAAACTCTGGGGTACCTGACGTCGTGCGGTCTGGAGGGACAGGTAGTAGTTGAGGATCTCAAACGAGTTTGAGTACAGGTAACTCAACCACTACGGTAGGTTGGTAGAGTAGGAGACAGCAGAGGAGTGATACTCAGATGTGACTGTGTTAGGGAATAAAAAGAGGTTTAAAAGAGACGTTTCTACACGAAACATCTTTTTAACCGTACTCTTTTAATTCTATTTCCCCCACCTAATGGGTTATATTCTTGTTATTGTTGTTTGTGTCTTATTCATGTGTATCATCTATAATTTCTTTATTACTTACGTGCATTAACTTAATTACTACCGTATACTGTATGTTAGGACGGAACGAAACGTGATTTGTCTATGAGAGTTCATGAACCTATAACCAATACTTAAGACGGAAAAGACTAGACATCCTAGTTTTTACGTGGAGTGTGTCCAAAGGGACCACCGAGTCACTATTCCTTGGACGGACTTTACATCCCTGGAGCCAAGCTAGGGACCCAGTCCTTCTAGGGGACCTCTTCCCGTACCGTTGGGTGAGATCATGAGAATGAATCTCTTAGGGTACCTGTCTCTTCGGACCGTCCGACGTCGGGTATCCCAAAGTGTCTCAACCTGCACTGACTTCACTGATTCGTCGTTCAAAAAGGTTATTTTTCAGATATTTTACCTATCACGTGAGACACCAGGTATGTTTCCAAAGGTGGTAAAACCAGGAATTATTCTGTAGACAACAACAACAACAACGAATCGGTGACTCAACACAGGTTTAACAGACACTGAGGTACCTGACATCGGACGATCCGAAGAGACAGGTACCCTAAAGGGTCCGTTCTTGTAACCTCACCCAACGACAAAGGAAGAGGTCCCCTAGAAGGGTTGTATCCCTTACTTGGGAGTAGAGGACTTAACAGTCTACCTAAGAAATAGTGACTCGGAGGTCCCTTCTGAACTATTCTGTAAATGAACAACAATATATCATTGTAAAGAAACTGTTATATTGTCTTTCTTATAATTACCATAAATTTATTTTCATATCTTTTGAAAGTGAAAAGGTCCTATACTTTTAATCAACCATTCGGTTAATAACTCCAATAAACTTCTAATTCATAAACCTTACGTATGTGGTTTATTTTTATCGTACTAAGTCAGTCACAGACTATCAAGTGTTCCTAACACAGTAAGGAATACTAGGAATAAAAGTCATTATTCGTAAATATTAATGTAAATTGACAGTGAATTTAAAATTCGTTGATCTTCAAAGTTATGTATTAAGACTTAATTAAAGGACTCCCAGTTCTTTACAGGAACTTTCTCTGTATAAGAAGTTCACTGAAACGACATATCCTTCATATAAAGGACCTTCCATATACAGAGTCACTTGAAATGTCGTGTCTCTACAATAAATACTAGTCTTACAAACATTCTTTTTATAGTATTACTACCTGACACCTCAAAGTTAAGCCATTTTCCTTTCAACTTCTGTGTGTCTACTTATGTCTATCACTTTGCACACATACCAGGTACTCAAAATGTAAAACAAATCTTCTTACTTTCCCATCTTAATTCACTACTCGACCTTATTAACTTACAGTAATGACGACTTACTCTTCGAACTTTAACTCCTAAAGTTCTATTACATTCTTACTCTTTACTCCTTCCGTTCATCTACTGACACTCCAACGATTAACCTCCACTTTTTATTTCTAGGGATCTCCACTCCTCGACTTTTCCGTCTCTCCATTTAACAACCCCCTAGTAAAAACATCTTCGACATCGGTTTACTTTACTACCTTCTCCTCACTTTTATTTCCGTCACTACGTCCACACTATCAGTAGTAGTCTCTTACTTCCTACACCAACCCTACAACCATCTACAACTGACTTCTTACAGATAACTCGTCGTTTTGGTATAAGTGTACCACACTTGCCGGGTCTTTCACGTTTCAAACTTTATTCTTCACTTCACTAAAATCGAAGGAAGGGTGGTGTGGGCGTAGGATGGGGAGATTCACAGATGTATGTCGACGAAGTGAGACAACATGTCGTCTTTGAATGTGTTGTAACGTTTCGTTAATAGAAGGTTGAATTTTATTAGTCAATTTTTATTCACTCTACTAAACCTTCGTAGTCACTTCTCAGACCTCCTATGACGTAGTGGTCCCGAACTTGCTACGTTTGTCAATACCTTGTCATAGGACTCCTCTTCCGTTTTCCTTAGTCATAATGTCCGTTCTTCCACTTCCTCTACAAGTCTCTTCAATTTCCAGCATTCCCAAACAACTACTGTCTCACGAGTCTTTCGTGTTAAGTTCCCGGTTTTATTCCCGCCAACCTTTCCACCTAGCCCTAGTGTCGCCATGCCTCCAGGCCCCCTGTTACCCCTCGGACCCTTTGAGTCCGAAGAACCTGACTACCCTACGTCTATCCAAATTACGTCTCTGGAACGCCTTTCCGTCCATCCTCGGTCCACTGAGGACCAAGGACAACTGATGTCCAAGGACAACACACGTCCCGGCGGACGCCTCTCCCCACGTTTCGAGACGTCTCCCGATTGGAGACTCTTGAACTCTGGCAGTCCCAGAGAACGAAGGATGTCTTCTCACCAAGTGTCTGGTTAAGAGGTCGGAGTGAGCCTCTTTCGTCTAAACTTTGCCGGAGAGGAGAGGCACACAAAAGACTCGTGGTCTTACTGTTTCCAAAAACTGTTTGGAACTCTTTACACTTGGAGACCTTTCGGTCTCGAAGTGAGAGAGGTCTAGAGGTATGTACCGCTGCGGGCGGTCCAGAGAGAGAGGGCCCGTGTGGCTGCGATGGAGGGGGGTCTTAGGAAACGCAAAAGAGAGAGAGTCTCTAGGAGAGGGACTCCTTTGCACCCGGAGAAGACAGTTCAAATAAATCTAGAATTAGAGAAAGTCTATCTCCGACACATACAAAACAGACAACATCTCTGACGACTCTATTTAGTAAAAAAACGAGTTTCGATCGTTCTTAATCACTCTGTTTCACAATTTTTTTTATACTCTCTCTCTCTCCGTTCAGTCGGTCCTTCTATTAGCGACCCACCCCTTAAGGAAGGAGACAGACCCTCTTCGTTTCTTTACCACTACCTTCCCTTTACTGTCTTCGGATCCTCACCGGAACTTTGTCGGTCATTGGAACGACTCCAACGAATGCACGACGATTAGTGTGTAGTGAGTCAGGATCCCGCGTACCGGTTCACCGTATCGACCCACTGGAAAGAAGGAATACAAAGTCCTCTCCTTTTAGAATACAATAGTACACACGGACTTTTCCGGTGTGGGGACTTGAGACTTGTATTGAGACCTTGAGAGACAGGAACTCAAAGGGTACGACGAGGAGTTTCCTGGCTAGGTGTAAACAAGTCCAAAAGTTTCTCGACGATAAACATTCCTGGGACTGGATTATTACGTTCATAAAAGATTTGGTAAGAGGGTAATATACTTGAAATTTTACTATTGGGGAAAAGTTAACCACATTACCTCTCTTTCGACCAGAAACCTGGTTTACAGAGGAATAAGACCAGGGTCAGGACGATGTTTAACCTCTACTGAATATCTTTCTGTAAAACGGAACGATCGGAGTTAGAAGAGGAGACATTTTACTCTCCTGACTGAAGAACGGTCAAGATTGTAGGGCACTTGGTGTTTTATCTTAAGGTTCTCCTCTCTCGTGCAACGTATTGCAGAACGAATCGGTCATTTCAACATGGGATGACCAGTAGTTCCTTTACCTTTAGAGTTTGTAGTAAAAATTGATAACGAGTATTTCTATTGTTTTCATTTTCTTTACTCACAGACCACGATATAGCACTAACGTCTTTTTGTCTGGGAGAGTTAACGACGACTACTCTCCACTTTACGGTATAATCTAGTCTTTCACTAGATTGTTGTCATAGTTCTTTAAATTTTCGTATATTTAGGTTGTTCAGTTACAGGCTTTATGAATACAAAAGATATTATTTCTAGATAATTAATTAATATTCCTTTCTTTTTCTTGAACTTCCTTCCTTCATTCTGACTTCTTTCCTTCTTTTGTCCTTCCTTCTTCTCCTTCTTCCTTTTCCTACAATAAAGAATAAATGACTCTATTCTTACAATAATCAAGGAAGAAAGAGAGAAAGGTCTCTCTTAGTTCTCAAGTCAAAAACCGTACAATTCAAACTCTACCTATAATCTGTGTTTTCATCTAATTGACTTATACAAAAGTCTATATTTAATTTGTATGAGGTAATAAAATAAGATCATAGAGAAAACGAAGTACCGTACCGAATACTGAACCAACTCCAAAACCTAATACATAATTATCATATTAAATTTATACTATCCTACTGGATCCAGGATACCCTAAGTCAGAAGTTAACTATCAACCATTGAATGACCATTTTTAGTCGTAGGAAATTCTAACTGAATACAACCATGTTTATTTTAAAAATTATTGTGTTCGAAGAGGAACAAACTCTTTCAGATATAAAGATATCCGATGGAGATCTTCTTCCTGAAGATGAAGGTTCCAAGGAAATCCCTTCCTACCCCCTTAGTTACTGATACACGGTTTCCCCACAAACAAGACATAAGTCTCCTCTGTGGTGTCTGTGAGTGTCCTGTGACGTCTCAACTCTCACTTTCCACAGGTGATTGTAAATGGAGTAACTTCTTCACACAAGTAAGGTGGTACCCTTCCTCGTCCCTTTTGTGTAGATTACCGGTAGGACTTCGTAAAAGGACTTTTATACAGAGAAGAAACAAAGTTCATTCTGTAGAAAATGTTTTATCTTTTTCTTAAAAATTTAGTGGTGAAATTATTCTTTATTGTGGACCGTCCAATTCAGTGGTCCTTCTCTCTTTTTTTTACTACCGAAATAAAACGTCAGAATCGAGTAGAAACTGTAAAAGAAAGTCTTTTGGTCTGCCGGTGTGGGTAAAAATACGGTAAGTCACCTTCGTCGACGTTCTTTCTACCACGTCCTTTGTCTACTTGAGACTGTTCTAGTCTCCTGAAGACTCTTTAACTCGTGGAACAAAAGACTACACCTCACAAAAGTACTTATCCTACCAATATAAGATAAAATCCGTTTCGTCGACCAGAAGATACTCCTTAAAAGTTTTGGTTTAAAATGTTACGTAAAATTCCTCAAAAAAAAGAGAACTTAACAATCTTTACATTAACAATCTTCAACATTAAAGAAGTACAAACCCTTACGTACATTCTTAATTTCTAAAATTTTAATTTTTTTTTATTTATTTTTTTATTTTTTATTTTGTTTTGTTTTGTTTTTTTTATTAATTTTTTTTTTCTTCAACATTAAAGATTGTCCCGTACATTAACAATCTTTATAAATTTATTGTAACGACGAATAGCTCTCTTATAGTTTGATATCAATTTGTAAAGGTATCATTTTATTCTGAGTCCAAGGACGAAAACAGTCCTAAAAAAATCAACACTCGCTTTCTTTAAGTTGAGGTTCACAGACTTAGCACTCTCTTCTAAACGACCGAGTCTCTTGTGGTCCCGATTCCATCGACCATAGTCGGTTTCAGTTCCGGTCCACGAGTGTTCTACTGTAGACTTTGGACGGAGAGTGAGAGGACGGGGATGAAAAAGACAGAACCGGAGTAAGAGTTCGTTAAGAAAGGAAGTACCCTCTTCTACTAAGAGTCGTCGACGTTCGAAGACAAGGTAGTCGATTCCCTGAAGTATCCTCGTGTCTCACGGGGAACCGGGTCTCACGGTCGTGGACTGGACCCTGAGTGAGACTAACCGAACCGAACCCACCTTCCGATGTGGGACTCGGTTAGAGACTCCAGACCACACCTTGAAACTAACCTACCCGAGGTCAGGGGACGGGTGTTGAACCTTAACATCCCCATTCCCCTCCTAGTAAAGATGGACTTAGGATCCTTGTCTCAATACATAATCAAACGATCAAGACGATACTGTTTGATGGTGTCTTCCCCACAGAATTCATTGTCCTTCAATAAAGGGGTGGCAGACCTCTGTCCTTCAGGTTCTAGTTCTAGAACCATCCAAATCTCCGGAGAGAGAAACCGATTGCTTACCAACAGAAGAGTGACACAGAAGTACACTGGAAAAAAGACACGTATTTAGAGAGAAAAGAAGGAGAAAAACATTCCTGTATTTAAGATGACCTTCTTCAATCCCAGAGTTTGAAGATGACTACAGGAATATAGATTTCACTGAGAAAACATCTGTCGTATATTAATCTACTAATAAAAAAAATAGGTAAGACGGTTAGATACATAAAACTAACCTCTCAAATTAGGTAAATGTAAATTTAATTAATACTATCCTTTTCTGAATGATAACGGTAAAACAAAACATCGAAAAAACAGAGAGTAAAAGAGAATGGCGGAATAGAACACAAATCATCTAAAAATATCGCTGTGAAAACTAAAGGAAAAGTAAAAAAACCACACGTATAAGATGTCTGTAAGAAAAACACATAATACTTTAATATATTTTGTAAGGGCACAATATTGTTAGATAAAATCTGATGACAGTTAAATTAAAGTTAACGTATTTTTGAGATGTAGAAATGACAAGACATGAACGGGACCACAATAACTACAGTGTTAGTGTAGAAATATATAACAGTGTGTGATTGTATCTAAATATTATTAAAATACGAAAACGGAAATTTAGAATATCTTCTTATTTTCACCTCAATACTTGGTTTTAGTTTTATTATGACCGAAAACATAAACAGGTGCACAAATGGAAATGGTCTTAGGATATAAAAGTAAACCCGAAAGTCAATCGTAAACTACAGGAAACTAAATTTGAACTTCCCGAAATTATGAAGAGTATCCCGTCCAGATCATCATTGCTTGATTGAATCGACCCTACAGATTTAAAGAGAAGAAAAACTTCCTCTCAAAACGGTCTATATCTCGAAAGTCCACTGTGACGACAAAAAGAAAAATCGAGAAATTTATATAGAAAGGTGACGGAAGACCGGACATTATAAGACAACTCTTTATGACTACTACAAAAACTCCTCAGGAACATAACTATGTACTGGCAAACGAAAAGAGAACGACGGAAATTCTAAGGTAGAAATAGAACCGTAAGTTCAAACTAATATTCAATAGAGTCTCACTGAGAAAAAACCCAAGGAGAAGAAACTCCAAACAACTCGAAAGAAAATAAACATATAGGTACATAAAGGAGTTTAAACCCTTCAAAAACCGGTGAGAAAGAAGTTTATGTAAGAACGAGAAGAGGAGGACCTTGAAGAGAGGAAATAATGAGGAAGAGTAGTACATTAGACATATAAGTAGAGAAACTATCTCAGGGTACTTAGGAAATCCGAGAGAAGTAACAAGAAGTGATAAAAAGGAAAAACAAGGGGGCTGAGTTATTAAAATTCAATTGAAAGAAGTTCAAATAACTAAGAAGACGGATAAGTCCAGACGAGAACTTGAGATCATTTTAAAAGTTGAGGTCTCAAACAAAAAGAATTATTAAGGATAAAACGACTATAAGAGTAAAACAAATGTATAGTAAAAGGACTAAAGGAAATCAAGAAACAAGTACAAAAGCAAATCGAGAAACACGTATATACTCTGTCAACGAAATTTCAGAAACAGTTCATTTAGATTACGGAAATAAAAAAGTCTCTACCGAAGACATCTAAACCAAAAGGAAATCAACTTAGTATAAAAGGACAAAGAGACATACGAAACACTAAAAAAAATTTAACCTGTAAACTTTTTTTTATCAATGGAAAAGGTCAAAAATGTCTGACTGACATGTCCCCTTTTGGAAGTGATTAATTGGGTCGTATGTATGAATTCCAGGATCTCGAAAAATACGACCCACAGAAAGGACCCGACCATACACATACGAAAAAGGTTTAAGGGGGTATAGGTGTCGATGAAAATTTACAAAACTAAAGACAATCTCAGAGTGGGGACAAAGAAGGACCACGGCACCGACAAGATAAATTAAGGAGTCAGTCTTTAGAGAATGGTTCCCGTAAATCCCAACCATCAGAAGAACGTCAAAAGTATTCGATAAGGGAATCAAACTCTAGAATCGAAGAAAACTCGAGTTTCAACCTACTGAATCTTTGGTCAGAGAGTCCGCCACACGTCTGTCCCATCTTGTAATTTTAAAGTGAGATGAGACGAGAGAGACCGAACACCCTTCATCTACCCCTGGTTCGGTGACGGAGACGGTTTAAAACACTCACCCACCCTTTTCCCGTTTATTCTAAGGTACTTTAAGGATGGTAAAACTTACACTGAAAAAGAACTAACCCGTAAACCAACAATGACTAAAGGTCTCGTGGATATTTCAATAAAATCAGTCAAAGAACAACAAATTAATAAATTACAAAGGTACCCCGTTGTTCCCGGACCTTAAAGAATGAGACGGTAGAACGACTGTAATGGTAAGAGGGAGAAAATTTTTATATTACCCTTGAACCTGGTGTTGTACATGGTAGACTCTTAACTGGAGATAAGAACGGTTTCACTCTAGAGTCAACCCGACCTTTGACCTTACCTAATTACCTTGTAATGTTATCGAGTAAACATCTTGTAACATTAAGGAGGACACTTGATTATAAACAAGAGTATCCTCGGAGACTATTGACCTTACCACTCCGTCGGTCAAAGTTCGAATAGAAACAGTCATTCCTCTTGAAGAAGTTTGATGTAGAGAACCTTCTGACGTATAGTCCGTGACATAAAAGGGTTAATTGTAAATGGAGTCTGAAGGACGGTTTCTACCTTTCTAATCTATTTCAACTGACGGTAACATTAACAGGGGAACTGGAAAAAGACTTGTGTCCTTCATCCTGGTAGCCAAATCTAAATAGAGTTAAATGTTTGGTCTCATCTAATAACGGATGATTCACGTACCGGCTCTTTAATTGAAAATAAACTTCACTGGGTCTTTCCCTTCGACAAAGTCGTCACTGGAATACTGGGTTCTTCAATCGAAAATTACTGGTTAAAGGAAGGTACAGTTAAGTGATCTCCGTCAATTCAAATCCCTAAAAAAAAAAAATTGGGTGGAGACTACGAAAATAAATGGAGACTCTTTCCTATCTGTGATTAAACGAAAACACTGTCCCTTGACTCTTACGACATTCAGAGGATTTCTTGCAGTCTTTTCCTTCCTTGTAACACACAACAATTGATTACCTTGTGGATTCGTTAATTCGAGAACTGGAACTTCAAGGGAATAATGTCTAATCGAAGATGACAAGTCTGAATATTTATTGACATCTGTATATCCGAGTAATCTTTATTATAAGTGACTAATGGTAAAATATACAGAATATGAAGAGGACGAAAACGCACCAACCAGAGGAGAAGGAAATATAAGTACCTAAGGTATTTTTGACTGTAGAACTCTCAGGGAACCTGACGTTCTTCTGGATTGGTCAGGTAGGATTTCCTCTAGTCAGGACCCACAAGTAACCTTCCTGACTACAACTTCGACTTTCAGGTTATGAAACCGGTGGAGTACGTTTCTCAACTGAGTAACCTTTTCTGGGATTACGACCCTTCCTAACCCCCGTCCTCCTCTTCCCCTACTGTCTCCTATTCTACCGACCTACCATAGTGACTGAACTACCTGCACTCAGACTCACTTGAGGCCCTTAACCACTACCTGTCCCTCCGGACCGCACGACGCTAAGTACCCCAGAGTTTCTCAGGCTGTCCTGACTCGTTGACTTGACTTGACTTGACTATCTCATCGGTTAAACTTTTAACTATAATTGAATTTTAAAAAACAGAGACTCAAAAGCAAAGTAAAACAAAAGGAGATCCTATGAGTCATCCTTACACAGTAGTACTATATTAACATCTTGATAAAAGAACATACTATATTTCTTTAGGACGAGTGATAAAATATCAATGATGGGTCCAACACCTGAATGGAGCACCGAGTCGACCATTTCTTACGTGGACGTTCCGTCCTCTGGACCCAAGTTAGGGACCCAACCCTTCTAGGGGACCTCTTCCCTTTCAGATGGGTGAGGTCATAAGACCGGACCTCTTAGGGTACCTGATGTGTTAGGCACCCAACGTTTCTCAACCTGTGCTGAAAGTGAAAGTGAAAGCGGACACAATATGTCGGTAATAGATTACTGACGAGTACAAATTCCTTTCTTTCTCCGTCCAAATAACGTAGACTTTGTCAGATTTGACATACCCTAATAAATTTAATATTAGTACAAGAATCTGATTAGGGGACACACTGGATTTCTGTCATTTCCCTGTGTGTTTAACCTTGTTTCCCCTGTCGGACTATTTATTTTGGTAAGTACAAAAATTTTATTATAAATAAATAAAGCGACGTGACCCATAATCCACGTCGCTCACCCTAGAAGTTAGAAACAACTCCGTACGTTCTAGAAAAATCAACACCGTAAGCTTTAAAATCAATGTCGTACACCCTGGAACAAGGGACTGGTCCTTGTCTTGGGTCCGAGGGACGTGATTTTCGTACCTCATCATCTGTGACCTGGTAGTCTCTTCAGTGTTTTGTTAACTACAAATTTACGTGAGAAGTTTGTTTGTGGGAAAGACTTCCTCCACGATACATATTTATATATACCACCATTAGAACGAAATTGCTAGAAAATTGACTTTACCGTAACAAAAAAAGATGAACGATTGTAAATAAAAGAATTTTTTCCCCATCTACCTTATTCCCTATTTCCTTCATGTCACTTATTAAATAAAAATTACTTGAAGATTTTATCTTTAAAGATTTACGATACATAGTCAGTATCACTTTGTAATATTTAGTCTCAAAAGAAACCTTTATAAAAAATTTTTGATGAAATATACCTATTTCCGAGGGGAGTATCGAGTCAACCATTTCTTAGACAGACGCTACGTTCTCTGGGTCTAAGCTAGGGACCCAGCCCTTCTAGAGGACCTCTTCCCTTACCGTTAGGTGAGGTCATAAGAACGGACCTCTTAGGGTACTTGTCTCCTCGGACCCCAGTGTTTCTCAACCTGTGCTGACTCACTGATTTCTCTCTCTCTCTCTCTACCTATTTTTATTTATGGGAAAACGTAGTCAGTGTCGTTATTGTTGGGTCCTAATATTAGTCTTTAGAGAAACAAACTTTCCTCGGGACTTATGTACGTCTACAACCGTCTATCTTTCACAACCCTCACAGTCAAAATCCTGTTTGGTATAATTGGGGTGGGTGGAGGACTTTTGAACAAAATAAAACTATAGGGTTCCTCGTTCGGGAAAAGTGACCACTCTCGTCAGGTGTAACGTTATCGATTTGTACGTCCCTTGTGTAGTCTCACTTTTTTATTTGCAACTAAAGGAACTTTTAGTCATTCTGACAGAAAAGGTAAAACGTTTCCCCTTCAGTCACTGGAAATTGTTCCTCACAAAGGTGGGAGCTAACAATTGATGAAGTAATAAAGCTAGTATAAGATTGGAAAGTCCAGGCGTTTTTCGTTGTATCCTTTTTTTCCTTAACACTAAGTTTTCAACCGATCACAGAACTTTGGACCCCTGAAGTCTTCTGGGTGGTCCCCCGACTTGTACTATTGGACCGCGTGCATGTAACCCTTTTATTTTATGCGTGAGAAGGGTGGTGGGGAGGGGTCCGACATAGGACCCCAACTCCCTACTCCTTTTACATATTATGATCATTAGGTTTGCATAAACGACGGGGGGTTTCTTCAAAGGTATTGTTCTAAAGGATCGGGACAATTGACGGGCTTCATACAGTCAATTTCCTTGAAATAGTAATTAATTATTGTATTAAAAGATAGTTATGAGTCTAGGTGGTTAGGATTCTAAAAAAAGGGGGAAAAACAAAACTTCTAGTTACAAAACAAGGAGTATAAGTCTCTTCGTCACATCTTTTCGTCACAAGAAAATGTTCAGGATCCGGTCAATAAAATTTTGTTCTTCCAATACACGTCCTTTTGGGGGTCACCCTTGAAATGAACCTACAACGTGCCAGAAAGTAGAGAGAGGAGTGACGAGACATCCTCCTCTCCAACGAACGTCGAGGACGACTGGGTCGATACAAGAGTCAGTGTCGTTATAAAACTATGGACACCTAGGGACCGGAGGTCTCCAACACACAAACCGTCACCCCTCTCACTTCTTCGTCCGTCGTCTGGTTCCTCGAAACGAACTCTACTCCCTAACGTTAGATCCTCATTTCAGACTTTTCAGATCTTCAGGATCAGGGTCTAAAGACTGGAACACAGAGAAATTGGATCACTCGGAGGTCGTGATGATCATACCTCGGATAAAAGACTTCTTTTAAGTCTGGTGTCACTTGGTTCTATATGTCGAGTCACTCTCTCTTACTACTTCCATTAGTAGAATTTTTTTTTTTTACTCAAGTTGAGAGACACTGAGGCACCTGACATCGGGAGATCCGAGGAGACAGGTACCCCGAAGAGGTCCGCTCCTATGACCTCACCCAACGGTACGGGAGGAGGTCCCCTAGAAGGGTTGGGTCCCTAGCTGGGGACCAAAGACGTATCGGTCGTCTAAGTAATGGTAGACTCGGTGGTCCCTTCGGGATATTTTATAAATAACAATTAATTAATTAATCTGCCATGGTCCAGAATCAACGTCGTACGTTTGAGAATCAACACCGGACACCCTGAATCAAGGGACCAGTCCCTGGTTTGGGTTCGAGGGACCAAACCCTCACACCTCAGAATCGGTGACCTGGTGTTTCCTTTAGGACAATTAGTAGGTTTCCATAAATTTATCATTTATTAGTTTACATAAATTTGGTCTGAGTTAGTTAGTTCCGAAACTTTTCTAACAGTTCATGGATGGATGAGATTTACCTATCTGAGACAATAAAGACATAGGTGAACATTTTGAGTTTGGGTAGTCTTCTTATACAAGTCAAGTCAAGTCAACGAGTCAGCATAGGCTGAGAAACGCTGGGGTACTTAGTGTCGTGTAGTCCGGAGGGACAGGTAGTGGTTGAGGACCTCAAGTGAGTCTGAGTGCAGGTAGCTCAGTCACTACGGTAGGTCGGTAGAGTAGGAGACAGTAGGGGAAGAGGAGGACGTGGGTTAGGGAGGGTCGTAGTCTCAGAAAAGGCTTCTCAGTTGAGAAGCGTACTCCACCGGTTTCATGACCTCAAAGTCGAAATCGTAGTAAGGAAGGTTTCTTTAGGGTCCCGACTAAAGGAAGTCTTACTTGACCAACCTAGAGGAACGTCAGGTTCCTTGAGAGTTCTCAGAAGAGGTTGTGGTGTCAAGTTTGCGTAATTAAGAAGTCACGAGTCGGAAGAAGTGTCCTCATTGTCCTAAAGGGACCACCAGAGTGTAGGTATGTACTGATGACCTTTTTGGTATCGGAACTGATCTACTGAAATCAGCCGTTTCTTTACAGAGACGAAAACTTATACGATAGATCCAACCAGTATTGAAAAGAAGGTTCCTCATTCACAGAAAATTAAAGTACCGACGTCAGTGGTAGACGTCACTAAAACCTCGGGGTCTTTAATTTCAGACTGTGACAAAGGTGACAAAGGGGTAGATAAAGGGTACTTCACTACCCTGGTCTACGGTACTAGAAGAAAAAGACTTACAACTCGAAATTCGGTTGAAAAAGTGAGAGGTGAAAGTGAAAGTAGTTCTCCGAAAACTCAAGGAGAAATGAAAGACGGTCTTCCCACCACAGTAGACGTATAGACTCCACTAACTATAAAGAGGACCGTTAGAACTAAGGTCGGACACAAAGAAGGTCAGGTCGCAAAGAGTACTACATGAGACGTATATTCAATTTATTCGTCCCACTGTTATATGTCGGAACTGCATGAGGAAGAGGATAAACCTTGGTCAGACAAAAAGGTACAGGTCAAGATTGACAACGAAGGACTGGACGTATGTCTAAAGAGTTCTCCGTCCAGTCCACCAGACCATAAGGGTAGAGAAAGTCTTAAAAGGTGTCAAATAACACTAGGTGTGTCAGTTTCCGAAACCGTATCAGTTATTTTGTCTTTATCTACAAAAAGACCTTGAGAAAACGAAAAAGGTACTAGGTCGCCTACAACCGTTAAACTAGAGACCAAGGAGACGGAAAAGATTTTGGTCGAACTTGTAGTCCTTCAAGTGCCAAGTGCATAACGACTTCGGACCGAACCTCTTAGAACTCGTAATGAAATGATCGTACACTCTACTCACGTTAACACGCCATCAAACTCGTAAGAAACCGTTACGGAAAGAAACCTTAACTTTACTTTTGACTGGAAAAGGTCAGGACGCCGGTGACGACTCAAAAGGTTGAAACGACCGTATAACTCATGTGGTGAAAGTGTCGTAGTAGAAAGTCCTAAACTTTGTCGAGTTGACCTTAATGTAGTGGAGGTGATCGAATCAAGTATCACTACGAAAGATTCCGGGTGAACTGAAGTGTAAGGTCCTACAGACCGAGATCTACTCACTAGTGTGGTAGCACTAATAGGCCCAACACTTCTAGAAAAAACATGTCAAGAAGGCACATAAGAACGGTGGAGAAGAATTATAGAAGACGAAGACAATCCAGGTATCGTAAAGACAGGAAATAGCTCGGGTAGAAACGTACTTTACAAGGGGACGATAGAGATTAAAAGAACTTCTCTAGAGATCAGAAAGGGTAAGACAACAAAAAGAGATAAAGAAACGTAACTAGTGACTTCTTCCGAAAGAATAGAGAAGAACGATAAGAAACCTTGAGACGTAAGTCTACGAATATAGAAAGGAAAAGAGGAAACGAAAAGTGGAGAGAAGAAAAGTGTCGATAAACATTCCGGAAGGGTCTGTCGGTAAATCGGAAAAACGTAAAGAAAAGGTACCCCTACCAGAACCAGGGACAGAGGACATGTCACAGTGTTTGGAGTAAGGTATCAAGTAGTCCATGAGATAGATAGTCTAGATCCGGGAATTTAGATAAAGAGTGAAGGTGACAAATTAGTATTCCCTAAACTAACTCCAGTATGGACTTACCAGATCGACAAAAGGGATGAAAGAAGTTAAACTCAAACTTAAACCATTATTCCTCAAGTACTAGACTCGGTGTCAGTCGAGGGCCAGAACAAAAACAACTGACATATCTCGAAGAGGTAGAAACCGACGTTTCTTATATTAGTTAGACTAAAGGCACAACTGGTAGACCACTATAGGTACACATCAGAAGAGAACACAACAACCCTCTCACACAAACGATACTGGTCACGTAAAAGAACCGTTTTGAGATAAACAGATACGAGACGAAGTAAGACGTAAGGTTCCGGTTTAAACGGACAATGAGGTCCACAAAGAACTGAAGGATGAAAATGTAAGGTCAGGGGATATTACTTTTCCTGTAGAAAACCCCCACAATCAAGATTTTCCAGAACATCCAGAAGTATCTTGGCAAGTTGAAGTCGAAGAAGTCGCAATGACCAACTCCGTATCTAAACCTAATGGTACTATAACTTACCAAACGGAACCTTTGCTTGTCTCTAGTAGGACAGCAAAAACTCCAACGTAGGTTCATGACGTAAAACCTGAGAAAACAACTGGTACTACCGATGAGGGAAAGAAGACTCCCTAAGGACGGACGTCATCATCTATATTACCAGTAGACTCAATTTAAGTGGGTAAGGTCAGGTAAAATCAAGTGACTAATGATCTTACGGCTGCAAGTGAGAACACTAGAGGACAAACTGGTGAAGGTTAAACGGAACTAAGTACCTGGACTGTAAGGTCCAAGGATCTGTTATAACGAGAAATGTCGTGACCTGGAACTAAGATAGTGGTCAGTGTAGGTGTCGACCCATAACGAAAACGAAACCGAGGTAGGGAAGTAAGAAAGATCTCAATAAAGAGGTGACTAGAGGTCATCGTATAACCCGTGGATGACTGGACCCCTCAAGGAGAAAGTCATAGGATAGTAAAACGAAAAAGTATGACAAGTGTCCCAAGAGTTCCGTTCTTATGGCTTCACCGAACGGTAAGGTACGGGCACCCCATTGGCTTCCACCCGCCCAGTACCACCTCTCCAGACTGTCTTACACCAGGTGACCTCTACCCTTACCGTTTGGTGAAGTCATAAGAATGGGACTCTTGGGGTACTTCTTATACAATGGTTTTACATTTTAGATTAGAAAGTATTTGAGTGTGTTTTATTATGATCTTCTGGTAAAAGTGTCATTTAAGTCATTACAGAAGTCAAGAACAAATAAAGTGAACCTCACTCGTAAGGGTCACGACGTTGGGTGCAGTCAATTATCCACGGTTGACCTCTGTCTTTAGGACGGGTTCTCTTCTCCCCTCTGAAGAATTAATAAAGGTCACTGGTCCTTCTCAATACCTTTAATTCCGGATCTTCCACTCTACCGGTGGAGTGTAATTTTACTCACTGTAGCACCTTTATCTCTCTCCCCCAACAAGAAACCAAAGGAAACACATTCTATTCAGTATAAGGATCTTATAAGTTTTGTTACAATACATGGAGAAGTCATTAAAGATCTTTAGTGTCGAAGTCAATCGTTATAGGAAAAATAACTCTAAACGACGACGATTCAGTGAAGTAAGTACAGGCTGAGACACGCTGGGGTATCTACCGTCGGATGGTCCGAGGAGATAGGGACCCTAAGAGGTCCGTTCTCATGACCTCACCCAACGATAAAGGAAGAGGTTACGTACTTTTCGACTAAATGTTAAAATATAATCAAAGTCCACATTATGGATCACTAAGTTTAAATTATATCTAATATACAGTAAATTTCAATAACATTTTATAACCAATATCAGAAACAAGACATATAGTGACATTGAAAATTTAAATTATATATCATTAAACTTGGAGGATTAGAACTACGTATTATATCATAAGGTAACACATATACATGGTGTAAATGACATAGGGAAATTAAGAACTACCTGTGAATCTAACGAAGGTATAGAATCGATAACATTTATTACTACGATAGTTGTAACCTCACGTACATAGAAAAAGTTAATCACACAAAATCCAAAAAGTCCATACGTGGGTCCTCACTTTAACGACCTAGTATACCATCAAGAAAAAAGTCAAAAAAAAAACCTTCGGAGGTATATTAAAAGGTATCAGTCAAGTCGAGTCAAGTCAACGAGTCAGTACAGGTTGAGAAACACTGGGGTACCTGACGTCGTGTGGTCCGGAGGGACAAGTAGTGGTTGAGGGTCTCGAATGAGTGTTGAGTACAAGTAGTTCAGCCACTACGGTAGGTTGGTAGAGTAGGAAACAGCAGGGGAAGAGGAGGCTGAAAGTTAGAAAGGGTCGTAGCCCTAGAAAAGGTCACTCAGTCTAGAAGGGTAATCCACCGGTTTCATAACCTCAAAGTCGAAGTTGTAGTCAGGAAGGTTTCTTATAAGTCCTGACTAAAGGAAATCCTACCTGACCCACCTAGAGGAACGTTAGGTTCCCTGAGAGATCTCAGAAGAGGTTGTAGTGTCAAGTTTTCGTAGTTAAGAAGTCTCGAGTAGAAAGAAATATCAGGTTGAGAGTGTAGGTATGTACTGATGACCTTTTTGGTATCGAAACTGATCTACCTGGAAACAAAAGTTTCATTACAGAGACGAAAAATTATACGACAGATCCAACCAGTATCGAAAAGAAGGTTCCTCGTTCACACAAAATTAAAGTACCGACGTCAGTGGTAGACGTCACTAAAACCTCGGGTACTTTTATTTCAGAGAGTGACCAAGGAAACAAAGGGGTAGGTAAACGGTACTTCACTACCATGGGCTACGGTACTAGAATCAAAAGACTTACAACTTAAAATTCGGTTGAAAAAGTGAGAGGAGAAAGTAAAAGTAGTTCTCCGAGAAATCAAGAAGAAGTGAAAGACGGTATGCCCACCACAGTAGACGCATAGACTCCAGTAACTATAAAGAGGACCGTTAGAACTAAGGTCGAACCCGAAGTAGGTAGGGCTGAAAAGAATACTACATGAGACGTATATTGAATTTGTTCGTCCCACTGTTATATGTCGGAACTACATGAGGAAAGGGTTAAACCTTGGTCAGACAACAAGGTACAGATCAAGATTGTCAACGAAGAACTGGACGTATGTCTAAAGAGTCCTCCGTCCAGTTCACCAGACCATAAGGGTAGAGATACTTAAAAGGTGTCATACAACACTAGGGGTGTCAGTTTTCGTCTTCATCTACAACAAAATGTCACAAAAAGAAAAACGTAAAGAAAAAGAACCCCTACCAGAACTAGTGACGGAGGACATTTCACAGTGTTCGGAGGTAGTTATCAAAACTCCGTGAGATAGTCTAGATTAGGGAATTTAGATAAACAGTGAAGGTGACATATTAGTATTCCCTAAACTAAATCAAGTGTGGACTTACCAGATGACCAAAGGGGATGAAAGAAGTTAAATTTAACCGACGTGGTTAAGGATGGGTGGTTGTTACATGTTCCCAGGGGAAAAGGGGTGTAGGAGTGGTTGTACACAATAAACGTCTGAAAAACTACTGTCCGTAAGATTGTCCACACTCCACTATAGAGTAACACCAAAACTAAACGTAAAAGATTATTAATCGCTATAACTCGTAGAAAAGTACACGAACTACCGTAGACACACGGAAGAATCCTTATTATAAATAAGTCCAGAAAACATACAAAAAATTAACCCGACAAACAGAAAAACTATAACTCAACATACTTGACAAATATATAAAACCTATAATCGTGGAATACCCGACATAGTAACCGTTTATAAAAGAGGGTAAGTCATCCAACAGAATGTAAAACAGTTGGTAAAGAAACGACACAATTACAAAAATTCAAATTAATCCAGGACAAACAAATAAAAAATGAAAACAAAGGAAACGGACTCTTCTGTCTACATTTTTTAATAACGACATTAAATATGGTTCCTAACAAGACGGATACAAAAGAAGATCCACAGAATATCAAAGACCACAGTGTGCTTCCGGAATTTAGGTTAAACTCAAATGAAAACATATACTACTCTCTTTGACCAGATTGAAATAAGAAATTTCACATCGACAAACCAAAAGGACTGGGGTTAAAAACTTCTCTAACGGAAAAGAGGTAACATATAAGAATGGGGAAAACAGTATCTAATTAACTGGTATTTACGAACCCGAATAAAGGACCCGGAGATAAGACAAAGTGACTAGATACACAGACGAAACAACGGAAATGGTATGATAAAACTATTAACACCAAAACATCATATCAGACTTCAGTCCCGTGTATTAAGGAGACCGAGGCAGGAAGAATTTTATCGAAACCGATAAGTCCTAGAGAACACGAATGATTTTAAGATTTTAAAATCTTAGTAATTAAGGTAAAGTCACTTTTTAAAGTAACAATAAAACTATTCCTAATATGACTTAGACATTTAAAGTAACTTATTATACCAGTACAATATGTAATTAACAAGGTCGGGTACTTTTCCGATATATAAAGACACACATAGTAGAAGTCAAAGAAAGTAGTCACATAACATCAAAAGACTCATGTACAGAAAATGGAGGAATCAATCAATAAGGTTAAGTAAAACAAGAAAAACTACACTTCTATTTACCTTAATAAAGGAATTAAAGGGAAAGACTGTGAAGTGACCAGTACATACCTTTACGTTGTGTAAAACATATAATAAAACATAGGACTTTGAAATGACTTAAACAAATACTTGACATCATCACAAAACACGTCACGAATCCTAAAAGACTCATATTAAAGTATAGTAGACGTTCATCACTGTGAATTGAGGAAGGAAGGGTTAAACCTCAGGAAAAAAAAAGAAAATCAAAAGACTAACGGTACCGTCAATCCATAGAAAACCTGTATAAGTTCCAAGACAATTAAAATGTTGGGACCTTTAAGTAGGTGTATTCTTTGATGAACGATTCTCCTCAGTCTTCGGGAGATCTATCTATGTGTCGTATTTTGCCATTCTTCTTACGTGCGTTTCGCCTAACAATTCGTACATAACAAATCCAAGTCCGTTCGAACAACTACCGTTCTAAAATAGATGGTTCAGTCAAATTCGAAGAAAGTGACTGTTACTTGTTACGAATTAACAAATCGAAATAAGAATCTTAAAGATCATAGTCAAAAAACTTACCAGAAACCATATGTCGTGTAATATATGGTCCGAGTCAACAAGTAAACAAGTAACAAAAGGTACCTAAGTAGTTTGTACGGAAACCTATCTTGTTTCTGGTAAGATAGGGATGACAACTCCTCGGGTAGTGGATCTTTCAAAAAACTACTTAATAAATGATATTACGTACACATTTATTGTGATTTTCCTAGACTTTACGTGTAAATTCCTGTCTTCTGAATCGTGTCGTTTAGTTCTTCCTTTATTTTTGTATCTATTTAGGACTTAACACACGTTCATCGAATCTTCTAAAGACTTCCTTTTTTTTTAAGGGGTGTAAGAATAAAACTTAAGAGGTTTCGTTGAGATCATACAAACCACCTATAAGTTGAATACGAACAACTTACTTAAGGTATGTTATTTTACAATTTTCCGTTGTCTGGTATTTGACAACAGGGCATCCGGACAACAACTCTGTGACTTAAGTCTTACAGAACTGTCTTCCAATTCGTGATATACTAAGACGACAAAGGTAGGAGGTAGATAAAAGTCAATAAAAGTAATGTAATGGGTGTAGAGGGTTCTCAAGTTAAGGAAGGTGAAAACAAAGTAACAAGATCTGTCCAAAAATGTGTAATCTTTACGAGTCGTCTTACAAAAAGATTAAGTGACAAAAAGTTCATGTTAATTAAAAACGTAAAGGGTGTCCAAGTCAGAAATTAGAAAATGTAATATACTCATCTTTTTATGTCGTTGTTATCCAAAAGTTTCCTCCAAAACTTAGAGTTCTAAACCTTGGTTCAACTACCTCGGGTTTTCCTGTTTGTTTTAGAGAGAAAGGGGAAGACAGGGGGAGGGAGGAAGAGAGAGTATTTACGGTCATTACGTCAATTCCTTATGAACATCCATCGGGAGTTTAAATTTGGTTTTGAGTTTCTCACTCGTTCGATCTCTTAGATACTTTTTCATTCGTCTACTTTGGTTCGAGATGTTAAGAACCACCTAAACAATTTAGACATACAAAGGAGATCGGAACCCGAGTTTAAAGAAAAATAATAAAGAGTTTCTCCTAAAAAAAAATAATAAAATACTCTAACGAATAAAGGAGTTGTGATAAGACAAACACTGAACCGTTTTTCTAGTAGAGATCAAGAAATCTCCGTCAACCATTTTGAGTAAAAATTTTCAGTGAATTACCTGAGTAGGATCCTCTTCGTTGTTGAGAAAAATCTCATGAGTCTCACCGGAATCCCCAAAATAAATAATACCAAGATGTCTCATGGAGAGTTAGGTTTCCGAATTTAAATCGATAGATGTCTTTTCTTTTAGGGAATTCATCTCATAAAAGAAAACAATCACAATTCACTTCTTTTGTCTTCCACCAGTCGGAAAAACGACACCCTATTTAATATTCCATCTTTTTTTCACATATTTATTTAGTCGATTGAATCATCAGTGTATCCTTAACCCAGTTGTAACAGTTGTGTCAGAATTTCTCGTTACAAGACTTGAAACTTGAACTTCCAAACGATCGTACGAAAGTAAAGATTCTTCCGAAAAAAAAAAAAAAAACGTACTGACAAATATAGAAAGACGGTAAAAAGGAGGAACGGAATTACGTACACTTCGAGTAGACCAGACGGTATGAAATATCGATGACTTAATTTACTAACGAAGAAGTAAAGAGATTATTTTAAAGACTTTTGAGACAAGGGAGTAAAACGGTAAGTGAGGGGTAGGTACTATCAGAATAAAGAAAGTAAGAAGGTGGTCGTGTAATTAAAGACCTCCTTTTTCGTTTGTTTTTGGTTTTTCTGAAAAAATTTTTTTTAAAGGGAAACTCTATCTAGAATTACCGATTTATCGAAAGTCAAAGTTTGTTCCCGGAATACAGGAATACTGAGTTGAAGACGGGTACCCGGGAGTTGGTGAGAAGTATGGACTGGGAAAGAGACTCGAGTTCTGGGGGTAAAGGTAAAAGGGTTCCGTTTATAGTTGAAAGAACATAAAACTCAGGGAATTTGAATTGTTCAATATTGATCAGAAAACTTCCGTTTTCCTCTTCTCCCGTCGTCTCCTATTCTACCAACCTTTCATAGTGGCTGAGTTACCTGTACTCAAACTTCCTGTCCCTTCGGACCACATGACGTCAGGTACCCCAACGTTTGTTGTTTTCGTTTGATCAAAAAAATGAGAGAAAGGGGAAGAAAGGAACTTTGACACGGAGGAGGACATATTTGACACAGAGGAGGACACATTTGACAGGGTCTTTTACTTTAACCCAACGGAGTCACAGAAGAAAGTGTGGTAGTGGGAGGTATACGTTGGTAGGAGTTTAGGAAACAGTCTAGATGAAGGATTTATCGACGAACTAAAAAACCCGGTAATTAGTGGACAGTAATCCGGTAACTTTACCAGAGAAGGAAAGAAGAGGTCTAGAGTAGGTTTATTCATTATCGAATAAAAAATTACCTTTTTACTATAACGTAGGGTTACATCTCATCGTGATAAATGTCATCGGTTCTGTACCTTGGTTGGATTTCCAGGTACCTGTCTACTTATCTATTTCTTCTACACCATATATATACGTGTTACCTTATAATGAGTCGGTATCTTTTCTTACTTTATTACAGTAAACGTCGTTGTACCTACCTGTGCCTATAATGGTATGGTTCTCTTCATTCAGTCTACCTCTTTCTGTTTAAAGTATTTACACCTTAGATTTGTTTTTACTAGTTTACTTGAATAATATTTTGTATTTGTCTCAGGATAAGTGTCTTTTGTTTGAATACCTATGGTTGTCCCTTTCACGATACGACACGAATCAGTGAGACAACACAGGTTGAGAAACGTTGGGGTACCTGATGTCGAGTGGTCCGAGGAAACAGGTACCCCTAAGAGGTCCGTTCTTATGACCTCACCCAACGGTACGGGAAGAGGTCCCTTAGAAGGACTGGGTCCCTAGTTTGAACCCAGAGGATGTAACGTCTGTCTAAGAAATGACAGACTCGGTGGTGTCTTCGGGTTTCTTCTCTAATCCCCCCTAATTAACTCTTAAACCCAAATTGTCTAGACATGATAATGTATATTTTATCGATTTGTTGTTTCTGGATGACATATCGTATCCCTTGATATAAGTCATAGAAAATTATTGAATATTACCTTTTTTAGACTTTTTCTTATATGTACACATGTATATGATATATTGACTTAGTGAAACGACATAGGGACCTTATAATATTTAGTTTATTATGAAGTTAAAAATTTTTCTTTTTATACTATAATGATGGATTTTTATAATGACACCGAAAGTCAGTGAGATTTAGGATTCTTTTTCAGTTTTGAAATTAAACAGTATGTTCTTGAATGGTTGAGACCGAGGTCAAAGGAACCCGTCGAAACAAAAGATGTTCCAGAGATAGACATAGTTCACGTTGTACAGTCCAATAGAAAACTGGGGAACTGAGAAGGAAGTGAACCTTACTGAAGTGAAAAGAGTCAGACTATTTTCTCATGACCAGATTATTCTTTTGGTCTATCTTACGCATAGAAAGAAAGGTTTCCTTAACCAGGAATGGAGACAATATCTTGGTTTCTTCTACGACGTCTCTACGAGGTAGATAGTGATAGTGGTTTCCTTCGACTCAAATGTTGTTTAGGTAGACTCTGTCTAAGGGCCGAGGTGGTGAAGAGATCACACACTGGCGCCAATTCTGTAAATAGAATAAAATTTTTGTCTAAAGTATTATTTGGTGGATTATTTAATTACTCCTTATTTATCTTTTTAGTGACGTCTACCACTAACGTCGGTACTTTAATTTTCTGCGAATAAGGAACCTTCCTTTCAATACTGGTTGGATCTATCGTATAAATTTTCGTCTCTATAATGAAACGGTTGTTTCCAGGCCGATCAGTTCCGATAACAAAAATGTCACCAGTACATACCTACACTCTCAACCTACCACTTCTTTCGACTCGTGGCTTCTTAACTACGAAAACTTGACACCACAACCTTTTCTGAGAACTCTCAGGGAACCTGACGTTCTTCTAGGTTGGTCAGGTAGGATTTCCTCTAGTCAGGACCCACAAGTAACCTTCCTGACTACAACTTCGACTTTGAGGTCACGAAATCGGTGGAGTACGCTTCTCAACTGAGTGATCTTTTCTGGGACTACGACCCTTTCTAACTCCCGTCTTCTTCCCCTACTGTCTCCTACTCTACCGACCTACCGTAGTGGCTGAGATACCTGTACCCAAACCCATCTGAGGTCCTCAACTACTACCTGTCTCTTCGGACCGCACCACCCTAAGTACCCCAGTGTCTCAGCCTGTACTGACTCGTTGAATCGACTTGACTTTATCTTTTTTGTTTGTTTGTACACTTTCCTCAAACATCTAGTGTCGTAAAACATGTATACGGGAACAAATGACAGGTACTTGTTGGAAAGAATTATACCTGATAAGATAAAAATCCGTACACCACCACAACATCAACGATTCAGTACAGGCTGAGAACGCTGGTGTACTTGATATCGGGTGCTCCGAGGAGACAGGTACCCTAAAGGGTCCGTTCTTATGACCTCACCAAACAGTAAAGGAAGAGGTCTCCTAGAAGGACTGAGTATCCTAACTTGGGTGCAGAGAACACAGACGACATAACGTCCATCTAAGAAATGACGACTCGGTAGTCCCTTCGGTACATGTCGAGAAAACACCTCACTCACCGTTCTTTTTATATAAATACAGAAGATGGTATAAAACGAAGACAGAGACAAAAAGGATATGAACGGATAACCTAATATACAGGGACCCCAACCTCTGGTACAGCAGGAGTAGTAACGTACGGGTATCACGGATCTTGTAAATTATTTGAATAAGTTATAAACCACTAACTTACACTTGGGATATAATTTAGTAATCTTAATGACTTATAATCTTGAGGACGTAAAAAGATATGAAGTTCAGTCATCAAGAGTGGGTCACCACTAAAAACAGGAGGTTTTCTGAAAGATATTTCTGAAAAAGTAACAGGTTTGATCCCCAGACTCTCTCACGACATATCAACTCACCTGACTCCGGTCCCTACGACAAGTTACGTAATACTGTTTCTTAATGAGTCAGGTTTACGGTTAGCACTACTTCAACTCTTTAGGACGAAATTTGGTTTTTCTAATAGATGTTCTTATCGATAAACCCGGTTTTATCCGACCTCGATGATTATTACTGGTCTTTATACTTTATTTATAGTCAATTTGTCCAGGTTGTAAAGTAGTCTTTTTGTTGAGACTGTAGAACCCCCTAAAGACTTTAGAAACGAAACTCTTAAAAAGATCCTAAAAAAGAAAGACCATACTTAAAAATAATAGGAGTATCAAGTAGAGTTGAATGTCATATTCAAGTTAAACATTATGAAGTGAACGAGATTTTTAAACCAAATTATAAAGGAATTTTTACCGTTTGTCTAGGGTCGAGACGTCTATAAAAAATTTTTATCACAGTTACAAAAGTTATCGGTCACAAATTGAAACTCTTCTTTTTTGTACCTCATTTCATAAGGGCACTCATATAAATTAAAAAATAATAAGTTTATACTAAAACGTTCTCTTCTTGATTTACATTTCCCGTCCGATTCTTATTTCTTTATCCCCCTTTATGAGAAATAAAAACGAATTTTGGAGTTTATAGGTAAATGATGAAGTAGTTAGAATCCGCTCAATGTCATTACCCTTTCTTCACCGTCCTTCCAATCAAACCCTTAGACTCTTCTTTGACAACGTTCTGAGAATTTGAGCTTTTTCTGGAATAAGAGATAAGGGGTAAAAGAGAGAGTGGAAGGAAGAAGCAACAATTCCCATACTGCGTGTGAAATACCCCTGATGTGTCAGTACCTTGAGTCGTCTCAAGGTCGTTTTCGATCTCGACACCGTAAAGACGGCAGGAAGACGACTCTATAACGGGACAACGTCAAAAACTGGGACCCTAGTGTCTTTCCTTTCCTTATCCTCAAACAAAAGATACAGTCCTCCGTTTAAACGTGAATTAGAGAGAGTCGAGCTGTTGTCCGTATTAAAAAGATCAAGACAAAGAAAAGAATTTTTTTAAAAAAAAAAAGGATCTAGACAAATTCAGGGTCCTATCCCTGAAGGGACCTCCAGGTCTCCACTTCTGGGGCACGAAGGTTCCGTCCCCCACGTCAAAGGTAGGGACCAATCCTTTGATTCTAGGGTGTACGACTTACCAAGTCGGTTTTTGTTACTACTGTTGTTTTTGGTTTTCGGGTAGTTGAGGAAGAGTCCCCCAATATAATTATTTGTGTATATTTACCTAAATATACGGAAATTATTTTCCGGATCTTAACATTTCCTTTCGTTGATATAAAATTTTTTATTCCGATTTTGATTGTGACCATGTTTACGATTATGTTTATGAATAGGAAGTACTTACTTAAATGACCAAACTCCTAGTACAAATTAATGTATATTATGGAAAAACTTTCACTTACACGGTATTCCTACCATATTTTTAATAATGTATTACTCAAACCTCTTTCTTTACCGTTGGATGTGGTCATAAGATCGGACCTTTTAGGGTACCTGTCTCCTCAAAATACCCCTTGATGTCAGGTACCCCAGCGTTTCTCAGTCTGTGCTGACTTACTGATTGTGGAAGTGAAAAAGTCACTCATATTCCTCTGATTTTAGAAATTGTGAAAATCTTCAGAGGAGACGAAGATAGTCATGCTGTCATTCACTGTTAAAAGGAAGACTTCCTAGGGTCCTCGACAACACAATTCGGTAGTAGGGACTTCCATCTCTTTTAACAAACACTCCTTTTCAACTATCTTTTACACGATTTGGGGAAAGGAAAAAGAAAGAAAAAAAAAAAATTGAAGTTTTTAGTCTGAGATTAATGTCTATAGAAAAGGTCTAACTTGGTGGTGATTAAATTGGTTTTTGTACACACACATTGTTTTCTTGAGTATTTTCCTCGTAAACTCCAAAGTGTACCTAAAGACGTTTTCTGTTTGTGTCATTTTAGTGTCTTAACCGAATACCTGCGAGACGGGGTGATTTCGGTATTTCCAAAATAACTTAGAAACCCCAAATATTAGAGGTAAGTAGGAAATTCTCTTTGATTTCCAGAATTAGGTATCTCCTCGAAAGGTGACGAGTGGTCTCTTCGTTTAGGAGGGTGGAACTTACCGTGTCAAGTCTCGAAAGACCTTGGGTCACACTGAACGTAAAGACTAAAGGTAGGTTGGGGAATAGTCTACACGATTCCTCTCTACAGTCGGACTGGTGAATCGAATACTGAATATAACTCGAGAATCTTGACCTCAATGACGTAATATAAAGGGTAATTTTTTACAGGGTAAAACGTTGAGAATAGGACCTTTCTACGGATTAGTACGGTTCTTATGATTTATCTGTAAATGGTTTATGATATTTAAGTTGACTGAGAATGAGTTTTATCGTCACGAGTATATACTGTGGGTCTCTGGTGAATAAGTGGTCCCGACTGTTTACCTCTACGACAGGTTCTGGGGTACCTTTTTAAGAAGTACAAAATCTCACTATAACTCTTTTTACTAAGTTAGTTAACTTAAATTATCTGTGAAGGGAATGGAACTACCTCGGATTGATGTGCAGGGATAATGGAAACAGAGAAGAGTGTTTGACAATTTTCTTTAGACTCTTCAGTTTGTCTTGTTATGTGACCTGATACCTATAATCTCCCGTAGTCGATCGATTCTGTCTATCCGACACAAGTAACATTATATGAAGAACCTTTACTGGCAATAACAGTACTATTTACAGTACTGTGGATATTAACTTCCCTTACCTCCCTCTCTCCATCTGGTATAGACCTTTTATCAATGGATTAAGAAAACACTTAATCTCTTCGGATCTTATACACGTAAGGGTCAGGACTCGTGTCATCGAAGAATACTTTGTTTATCTCTTCTGTAACTGAAGATCCTCTTGTTCTGAAAAAAAAAGAAATCTAAGTTCCATAAACCTGCATAATGAAATAAGGAATAGTGACTCTAAGAAGATAACACCATTTTCATTGACACTTTCATACCAGAGGTTTTTAGTGACCTACTAGACTGCTATACGTATGGTCAATAAAACATCCTATAATCACAGTGAAGACCCGATTGATGAAAATCGTTCGTGATTAATTTTTCTTTATAGATCTATTCCACCGATCTATTAAACCCTAGTGTTTGTAAAAGGGTTATAAATACTTTTATTTTAAAATTTTTATAATTTTAGTGATTTTACATGATCATCTTTAGTTTTATCCTTTGTATGCATTGAAACACCATTTTTAGAGTTTTTCACAATCAGTTCCTTTCTTAATGTGCACGAAGTCTCTCCAATCTCGTAGTCGACTTGGTTGTCGAAATCGTCATGACTCCTTTCTTACTATGGGTCGTTTAGAAAACTTTGAAATAGTCATATCTTTATTGAGCTGAGGGAATTAATCTCTTGACTTAATCACCTTGTCTTTATTTCGTTTCTCCATGTTACGTCCTTTGAAGAGAAATTTATTTCCCTCTTTATTTAACATCTAACTTTACCGTACGCCATACGTTCCTTTTCAACTATCTCTTCTCAAATATACCTTTTGAGCAAGGTTTATGTCAACTAGGAATGTCCTGTGTCCAAGCTTAACACCTAAAAAAAGTTAGTATTTATGACTCGTAATGATGGGCCAACCAGCTTAGACACTTACTTTTCTATCCTCCTTGGTCCATGTCCACATTCAATACGACCTTAAAAGGTGACGAACACCTCGCAGCCGTAAGGATTGGGAAGACATTTAACAAATTCCTAGTTGACGCTTTTATTTTTCGGAAGTCAACGGAGTTGCGAAATAGATTGTCCATAGAGGTAGAAGAGAGACTGAAGTAGAGGACAATTAAGAACTGTCATGGTAGAGACGTGACATATATGCACGCAGGAGTGCTAGTGACTCATGTGGCCCCATCAGACTATTCGGAAGGACTATAAAGATAGGGAAGGTGAAATACACACCTTCCGAGGAGTAGTCTATATGGGTACGGACCTAAGAAATAGGAGTATGTCAGGAACCAGTTTATACTGGAAGGGTTATTCCGAATAGGACGGGTAGTCCAATTTTACCTGTGTATTACAGGTTAAGAAAGACATGACAAAAGGACGAACCAAAAGAGGTATCGTTAATAATGGAAGCTTACATAATGCACCAAATGAAAAGTAAAATCAAAAGATACACCGAAGGGATGACCCTGAGGGGTCCACCACGGCACCATTTCTTAGACGGACGGTTACGTCCTCTGTGTTCTCTACGCCCACGTCAGGGACCGAGTCCTTTTAGGGGACCTCTTCCTTGATCGTCGGGTAAGGTCCTAAGAACGGACCTCTTAGGGTACCTGTCTCCTCAGACCGCCCAATGTCAGGTACCCCAGTATTTCTCAACCTGTGCTACTTTTCTGTTTGCGTGTGTGTAGGAGGATGACACATACACACACGCGACTCTTGTTCTACAAAACAAGAATTCAAAAAAAAAAGTTGATGAGACAAATTAACGATTCTTTTGGGTGGTCGCGTAACATCTACTAGTTATTTATAGATACTTTACTACGAACACCTAATAATGTACGTTTTCTTCCATCTTACGACACAAGTCCCTTGTTTACCTTTACTTATCCATTCCGTAATTCCATGGTCCCGATGTGGGGTGACCCCGTCACGAACGACCTCGGCTGCACGTGTCAAGTGTCTCGGTCGCCACTCAGATAGAAGGGTCGAGACACGAGTCACTGTAGTACGTCATCAATCTTTGGTCGGGACCCTCGTAGATTTGAGGGGTTTAATCGTTTACGTTATGTACTCCTGAAAAAAGGAAGACCTCTCGACCAATAGTTTGTAAATAGACATATACTGATATATTCCCTTTGTTACTTTAGACTTTAGTCTCTTAAATTTAAACTTGGGTGGAGACGCACGTACGGACGAACCAACGAAGTCAACACAAGTCGAGACACGTTGGGGTACCTGATATCCGTCGGTCCGAGGAGACAGGTGTCCTAAGAGGTCTGTTCCTATGACCCCACCCACCGGTACGGGAGGAGGTTCCCCAGAAGGGTTGAGTCCCTGACTTGGACACGGAGAATTCAGAGAACGTAACCGTCAACCCAAGAAATGGTTATGGCGGTAGACCCTTTAGGGTTTAGATTGAGGCAGATCAGTTCCGATACCATAAAGGTCACCAGTACATACCTACATTCTCAACCTGACACTACTTTCGACTCGTGACCTTCTTGACTACGAAAACTTGACACCAAGACCTCTTCTGAGAGTTCTCAGGGAACCTGACGTTCCTCTAGGTTGGTCAGGTAAGACTTCCTCTAGTCGGGACCCTAAAGAAACCTCCCTTACTCCGATTTCGACTTTGAGGTCATGAAACCGGTGGAGTACACTTCTCAATTGAGTAACCTTTTCTGAGACTACGACCCTTCCTAACCCCCGTCCTCCTCTTCCCCTACTACCTCCTACTCTACCGACCTACCGTAGTGACTGAGCTACCTGCACTCAGACTCTCTCACTTGAGACCCTCAACCACTACCTGTCCCTCCGGGCCGCACGACGCTAAGTACCTCAGCGTTTCTCAACCTGTACTGACTCGTTGACTTGACTTGACTTGATGAATCGTTGAGATTATACCCTTCTAGTAAAGTCTAAAGGTTTAGAACTAAAGGAAGTAAAATTTCACTCTCCGTCCGTTGGACAGTGTTGCATCGAACTCTATTTTGTGTCCTTTCACTGACTCGAGGACTTGGAACAAGTGGCTCGAAGAGGGTGGTGAGTGTCGAGGGGTCCGTCTCCTGTTACAGGACGACAAGGGAGGGGACCTGACCGACCCAACCCCTCATTGTTATAAGTAAACACTGTGGACCAACTAGGTCGAAGATCATAAAATAACTGCTAAAATGAAAGTCACATTATAACATCGAATACAAAAAGAATAAATCAGAACCACAGTTTCTAAACGTTTAGAGTAATTCAGTCAACTCGTAAGAGATTATAGAATAAATAACCTCTTCACAAAAATATTCTAAGTTTAATAAGGTAGAGTTGATAAACCGTCTTGAACGAACGAAACTCCGGACCGCGATAAAACTGTCCATCTAAAGAATGATACCTAAGTTAAAGAAATTTTCAATATTCCGATGAGTCCAAAGGAAAAAAAGAACGAAGTCAAACATCCAATATAAAAGGGTTCTTAAAAATACAAAAGTAGTCAATCAGTTTACATATCCGGTTATATGTAAACATTATAAAAGATAAAAAATTTCGATATGGAATATCCTCGATACATGGTGAAAATAAACTTGACAAATAAACATTGAAGAAAAAATAAACACTTAGAATACTCTTTAAACTGGTAAAATAATTTTCAGAAAGTCTCTGGGGTACAACCGAAATAACAGTGATGATTTAAAAATAAATGATAATGTTTCTAAAGAGGATAGAAATAATAAAAGAAGGAGGATTTAAAGAATCTGAATAAGATAAAAAAAAAGGGATTGTAAACGTTCAACACTTGTCAATCGAAGAATACGACCAGAAACAAAAAGAATAGATTATAATTGTAAATCCTTATATGTAAAAAGGAATTCTCAAATCGGGGTGGGGTGTTCAAAACAACACAACATATAAGTAATAATACCCGAAAGGTCCACCGAGTTACCATTTCTTAAGTGGACGATTACGTCCTCTGTGTTCTCTGAACCCAAACTAGGGGTCAAACCCTCTTAGTGGACCTCCTCCTTTGCCGTCGGGTGAGGTCATAAGAACGGACCTTTTAAGGTACCTGTCCCGTAGGACCGTCCGATGTCAGGTGTCCAATCGTCTCACCCTATGTCGACTCATACATGTAATCGAGAACTAAATATATATCGGATTATGAATCAGGCAAAAGTATTTTCAAGGGACAAAAGAACACTGTGTACAAGTAGGATATCTACAAGAGTCAAAGTCGAAGACCAAAAGAAAAAAGCTAACGACAAAAGAATAAGACAAGTAAAGAGGACATAGATATAACAAAACAGAGAAATAATTAATGACTTTCACTTCACTGAGTCAGCACAGGATGAGAAACACCGGGGTACCTGACATCGGGTGGTCCGAGGAGACAGGTACCCTAAAAGGTCCGTTCTTATGACCTCACCCCACGGTAAAGGAAGAGGGCCCATAGAAGGACTGGGTCCCTAACTTGGGTCCAGAGGGTGTAACGTCCGTCTGAGAAATAGCAGACTCGGTGGTCTTTTAGATCAATGACTCTTCATACAATTTAAGAGGGTAGAATGACCACAATCTAAAAGGAACACTCAGAAAGGTAAAAACATAGCTACAACTCGAATTTGGTTATTGACGATTGTCATCATACACTTACAAATATAGTGTATAGGTACCATTTAGAAATAGTGATCATTACGAAACACCGTATGTCAGACAAAACAGATAATGAGTATGTCGGCACGACCGAAGGAAAACAAACCAAAATGGACCACATAGAAATGGGATACGAAACCAAAGTCGGACGGACTTTGTCTTCTTTGGACTCAGAATTCTTTAAGTAAAACAGATAACGTTGTGTATGTGGTCCTAAAACAAAGAGAGAAAAGGAAGGAAAAGTTAACTAACTAGAAATTCAAGTAAAAAAAGAGAAATAAAAGGACGTCCAATATGTACTAAAAAATTTTTAGTAAAATCACCAATAGGAATTTTATTATTGTACTAATTATCTAAGTCGTGTCAGATTTCAATTAGTATTAAGTCCTGGAATCTTGTCAAATTTTGATTAAGAGAGAATTACAATAGAGATAGGTTACATAGTAACGCTAGAAAAATTGAAAGATCTTAGTTTATAATGACAAACTTTGTGAACAACAAACAACTGTAGACTGGAACACAAATAGTGGAAGGAACGAGAGGGGAGGAATCACATAGAGGTCAGAGGGAGGACTCTAATGAAGTAAACAAGTACTAAATGAAAAAAAAAAGTAAATGACTTTGTATACAATAACGGATAAGAGAACAACATAAAAAAATAAAAAACGAACTTTTATAGAAACACAAGTAAGAACTTACTAACAACTCTATACTCACCTTAAGAACTAATCACCAATAAATAGAGTGTTGTAAAAACTTCTATCATTAGGAGACACAAGATAGAGGGTAACAGTGATAACTCTTTAACAAATGGGTGACACTCATTAGAGGGATAAAAGAGAGAGAAAGAGAGAGAAAAAAAAAAAAGACACTAACAGAGAAAAAAAAGACACTTCTCTTCCCCTTATCGAACGACCTCTGTTCCACAGTACCCTTTCACAAAAAGAAAATCTCACTAATTTTGACAAAAGGTATACCTATCCTCTCTTAGTTACCTCTCCTTTTACCACTTCTTTGTCCTGTCTTCCTTATGAACTACCAACTCCAGGTCTTCTGACGATTCCTGTACTCTCATAAGACCGACCTACTCGAAATTTCTCTTGGATTTAGTCGTTCCTACCTTCTTAACAGAACTGATCCAGTAGAAGTATACGACTCAAAATCCAAAGTGACTCCACTCACCACGTGAGTCCACATTGTCGGGGTTGTCCAACCTAGAACGTCTTATAACTTCGGTCCCAACACTCTGTAAGGTCAAGAAGTTTTCTTCGGTCTTCGAACCTGAAGTACACTTTATAGGACTGAAATAAAACCAGACGTAAAGTTCCTCTTCCTTTTCGGGTCAGATTGTTTCTGGGTGGACGTTCGGTCTGACCCGGGTACCTGGTGATGTAAGATTGGAGAGGGGTACTATCGTTTGTTACCTCGTGACTTTTACTATCTCTAATCCTTCGTCCTTCGTCCTTCGTCTGTAGTAGACTGGAACCAACTCCCTCATAATCAGTGACTCGGTCATTCCGTTTGTGTATCAGTCCACGTGTATAGTTCCCAGTTATCTGATACTTGACAGACTGAGTCGACAACAAGATTTGTACCTAAAAATGTCAACGATGTTTACTTCAGTAGTCGCCCTTTTTCCTCCTTCGATCACAGTAGGAAATAGAAGATTTCTATTCAGAAAGTCAGAGGTGGGACGGGACTGTCCAAGTCCGGGTCCTTGGGAACGTGTGCGACTGTGTGACGGATGAGGTTCGTATAGATCCGTAGAAGGAGGTAGAAGGACGGGGAGAAATGAACGGGAGTCAAGGGACCATGGTTTCGGACTTCACATCCGATCTGTTTTCCCTCACCGAATTTGATCTTTATCTATTTTTCTCAAGATAGGTTAAAGTAGGGGAAGGGGGTACTATGGGGTGGGAATCTGGACCTCTTTTCCTACCGTCAAAAGATACAATGTTTTCATTCAGTGTAAGCGAATTACAACATTAGAGGAACCGGGGTAGAGATTGGACCGTTCGGACCCCTTGTGCCTTTCAAATGTATAATTTTTTTCTGAAAATCTAATCGAGTACAAAACAAACCTTTTGCATACTGAGACAAAACTCTATCATGTCATTACGTCAAGGAAATACCACTACCCCCCTTTTACCACTGTAAAGGATTTGTATTATCGGAGTATCAAAGAATCCTCTCTTTCACAGATCTCCTTTAGACGTTTTTTTTAACAAAGCATTTGAATTGTCTTTGAACTCTATTTTTTTCAGTAAAAACCGAGATTGATGTCAGTAACGAATCATGGTACACACATAAAATTGTCTGAATTCTTATTTTATAAATTAGTAGACGTATGATTTAATATAGACATTGAAAAATGATCCTTTACAAGTCAAAATTGTATACAGACCATAAATTGTGTACAGAGAACGACTCGACACGACACGAATCAACGAGTCAACACAGACTGAGACGCTGCGGTACCTGACATCGGACGATCCGAGGAGACGGATACCCCTAAGAGGTCCGTTCTTATGACCCCACCCAACGGTACGGGAGGAGGTCCCGTAGAAGGGTTGGGTCCCTAGCTTCGTTGCAGAGGGCGGAACGTCCACCTAAGAAATGGTAGACTCTCGGTGGTCCCTTCGGGTATTTATGACCTCACCCATCGAATAGTGAAGAGGTCCCCTAGAAGGGTAAGAGAACATCCACTAACATTAACGAAGGGAGAGCACCATTTGGAATTCATTCTGACTATTGTAGAGTGGTCCTCGTTTCCACAATTATTACGGATCTACCGAGACGTTCCCTAGATGTTTTGGAAACGTGTCCACCCTGGTACTCACAGTCGAGCAATGATACAGGAACCACTCATCGGGTTACGGACCGAATATGACCTCCGAGGTAATAAACATTTTACTTATGTACCACTCACACAGACTCTGTATATGTAATCAAACGTATATTGGTAAAACAATAAAAAAATTTCAAACCGATACAAAGTTACTCTACTAAAAGTATTAATCCATGAATGGAAATCTATCGTAACTATGGAGTAACACAATGACCATTGAGTTGTTTAAAAATGACATAGCTGTATCGAGAAAGTGTATCTTGATTAATCAGACTGAAAGGGGTAAATCGACGACTTAAGGAAGTTATGTCACATCTGTCTTGTTCTTTCATTAAGGAACCTTTAGGTTCTCCTCCAAAATCAGGGATGACGTTGAAAGGATTTGAGACAAGATATCTTGTAAGTATATTGAGTTACAATTGTGTCCAGACGGTTCTTTTCGAATACCACCGGTTCGGTCAAATCCTTTATGTCGTAAACCACGGGTATATAGACCCTCTGAGAGTCACATATGATCAAATAATTCCCGAGGCTTTTGAGGAAGTTATTTTCTTTAGATAGGTTAAAGTAAATAAGTTCGTGAGGGTTAAAAAAAAAAAAAAAAAAATGATGCCCTCGGCAAAGATTACGATAATGAACAAGGTATGTTTGTCGAATCTTTTATTCAGCGAAAATCCACGGGGGTGAATATAAATATAGGAACTCGATTGAGACTTATATAAGATTTAGTTTAACTTATTAGTACTTTTTCTTTAGATTCGTAGTAAAGGAAAGACGACGAACATTCCCAAGAGAAATAAAGAATTTTTATATGTTATTGGAGATTGTATATAGTTTTATGTGCTCCTCGTCAATTTACCGGGTTACTTTAAGAAGTCAAAGATTACATATAAAAAGATTCGGTTTTTTATGAGAAACTTTTCACCCCTTTATCTATGTTGACTGGCAAAACCACTGATAAAAGTAAAACAGGTACTATTTAAGTTTTATGGGTTACCATATAAGTCGTAACAGAAGTAGATCTGGATTAAGAGGAGACTTGTGTTTTACGTGTTCAGACGATAACCGTCTTTTAACAGAGAACTGTGCGAATGTACGGTATCTTATACTTTGCAAGAACTCTACTCTCTTTTCAACTACAACAGACACAGTTGTACCACACCTGACGTGAAATACTCTTTGACTCTGAGACAAAGATAACCCAAGTGTATACACCAAGGTGGGAGCCCCTTTGTTTATACACGTCATTTGTATACTTATCTCGATAACTCTTGTCTACCTTAAATAAATAAAGATTTAGGTTCTCGTATGAAATAATGAGTCCTCAAACTACGCGGGTGTAAAATTTTCAACTCGTCGATTTAACCTTTCGTCTTAACCAATACTGACTCTTCAGTCACAGTAAACAAAATAGATGTGAAGAATCTTCACGAGACCTCCCAATCCTTTTAATAGGATCCAGAGTCCTAACAAAGAAAAAAAAAAAAAAGGTTACCCTTACTCTTATTGTAACTCGTCCTATAACTACAGATTTGGACTGACACAGAAAGAATACTTCCTAATTTTTTTTTATGTGTGGTACTAAACTGACACATTCAAGACCTTGATTAGGTACGTCGAACTAAAGGATCCGAAACTTTTTTTACTTAAGGATCTGAGATTGCAGACTTCTTACTACTGACTTGTCTATATTCTTTGCGTAGATCTACTTGGTTCCCTGTTGATTTTAGTCCGTAATCGTGTGAGTATGGAAAAGAACAAGGACGGACTTTTCTTTTGTCAATTTCTATATACTGACTTGAACTCATCTAGGTGACACTGACGGAATGCTTTATCGTGATATTCTCTCCCCAAAAGAACAGGGTAAACAAATATTGTTGTGAACCTACGACAACTTGTATTTTAAAGAAACACCCTTAGGTCTCAAGGAATCAGTTAATACTAAGGTTCGACCAGTAGGATTGGTATACCGTTTCGAACGGGACCAGTCGATTCGTCTTTATGAATTGATATTGATGTAGACAGAGATAGACATCGAGAGATGTATACCTACATACGGACGTACGAACGAGTCAGTACAGGCTGAGAAACGGTAGTGTACCTGACATCGGAAGACATCAAGGTCTTTTTGTAAATGAAGACGAAATAACTGATACGGTTTCGGAAATTGAGACCTAGTGTTGTTTGACACCTTTTAAGACTTTCTCTACCCTTATGGTCTGGTCTTATGGTCTAAGTGGAGGACTCTTTAGACATACATCCAGTTCTTCACTGTCTTGACTTGTACTTTGTTGTCTGCCCAAGGTTCAACCTTTTCCTCATCATGTAGTTCTGACATATAACAGTGGGACTAATAAATTGAATATACGTCTCATGTAGTACGTTTTATGATCCTACCTACTTTGTGTTCGACCTTAGTTCTAACGACCCTCTTTATGGTTATTGGAGTCTATACGTTTACTGTGGTGGGAATAACGTCTCTCGTTTCTTCTTGACCTCTCAGAGAATTACTTTCACTTCTCCTCTCACTTTTTCAACCGAATTTTGAGTTGTAAGGTTTTTCATTCTAGTACCGTAGGTCGGGGTAGTGAAGTACCGTTTATCTACCCCTTTGTCACTTTTGTCATTGTATGAAATAAAACCCCCCGAGGTTTTAGTAACGTCTACCATTGACGTCGGTACTTTAATTTTCAACGAACGAGGAACCTTCTTTTAAATACTGGTTGGATCCGTCGTATAATTTTTCGTCTCTGTAATGAAACGGTTGTTTCCAGACAGATCAGTTTCGATACGGAAAAGGTCATCAGTACATACCTACACTCTCAACTTGATAATTCTTTCGACTCACGGTTTCTTAACTACAAAAACTTGACACCACAACCTCTTCTGAGAACTCCCAAGGAACCTGACGTCCCTCTAGTTTGGTCAGTCAGGATTCCCTTTAGTCAGGACCCACAAGTAACCTTCCTGACTACGACTTTGACTTTGAGGTTATGAAACCGGTGGAGTAATCTTCTTGACTGAGTAACCTTTTTTATGAATAAACCCCCTTTCTTACTTCCGTCCTCCTCTTCCCTTGCTGTCTCCCACTCTACCAACCTACCATAGTGGCTGAGTTACTTGTACTCAAACTCGTTCGAGACCCTCAACCACTACCTGTCCCTTCGGACCTTACGACGTCAGGTACCCCAACGTTTCTCAGTCTGTGTTGACTCGCTGACTTGACTTGACTGACTTGACTACATATGTATATGTACACACATGTTTTATATATACATATTTACGTGTACATAAAAGAGACCATCTTGTCGAAATAAACATATTACTTTAACTGTACTGTCCAGACCTCTCGATTCGGAGGGGGTCGAAGTAGGGGTGATAAGTGTGAAGTAACGACGATAGTCGAGAGAGGAGCGTCGGGCATATTGGTCCTCGGAGACTCCAAAACTCTCATTGAGAAGTTGTCTCGTGAAGGAGATTTCGATCATTTAAGAACAACTGTCCCAATGTCTTAAGGAGAAGAATCTAATAAAAGGTTTTGGTCTCCTAAGCGACGAAGACCTTACTACACCAACGTCTCGTTTGGGTCAACGTATTTAAGAGAGGAAGTAACAGCCACTTTTACTAAGAACCACAAAGAGTACGGAAAACGAAAGACACCCTACGTTCTCCTCATACAAGGAGTTTTAGAAAACGACACCCCAACCCCGATACTTTGGTTGGTTACTTTACATGTACCTTTACTGGACACGAGGAAGGTCCAGACTACAAGTTTTTGTGGGGTACTCTTGACAGGTCTAAGGTTTGGTAGGTAGGTCTCGACGGGTTTAGGTAGTGTGAACACACTCTCTCTTTATCTGAAAAACATAGTACAACAACTAAACCCCCGATTAGACAACGCTGTTGATCGTTACTGACAGGACTCAGTATTCGAGTCTTTTATTAGTTTATCCCACCGACAGTTCAGGAAGGTAGTCTAAACCAGGGTAATTTATAAGAGGACACCCAACTAGAGTAATCATTACCCTGTTTCACAAGTGTCCGGGGAGCTTGTAAATGGTTATCAGATCCTTACACTCTAGTGTACCTTCGTTCGCAATTATCGGACTTCTTCTCACATTTACCCGGTATCCAACAATATAACAAATGGAATCACCTTCAGAATAAGTGTCGTTCTGAAGATAAAGGTGTATTTTATTTAAGAAGAACCAGAAACCGGAGTCCCTAAAACGTTTATGTATAATATCCAACTAAAGACCCTTGACACAGGGTCTCTCTACTGTGAGGGTATGTTGAGTCCGTTCTGAGGAATGAAAATTCACATAAACAAACAATAACAATCAGTGAGTCAGTTCAGGTTGAGATGGTAGGGTATCTGGTATCGGGCGGTCCGAGGAGACAGGTACTCTAAGAGGTCCGTTCTCATGACCTCACCCATCGGTAAAGGAAGAGACCCCCTAGAAGGGATGGGTCCCTGGCTTGGGTCCAGAGGACGTAACGTCTGTTTACGAAATGGTAGACTCGGTGGTCTGAATCATCAGTGATTACGTATACGGCTGGACGGAGTGCGAAGGCAAAGTCACTCAGAGTACATCGCAATTAGATATACAGTGTAAAGACAACTTTCTCCCTCTTACATTAAACTTTTGTGGACATTCAATAGTTTTTATATCTATTAGAAGGACGTCTGTTTGTCTGTACGAACTCGGTTCACTGTGAAAACTTTGGTCCTTGTTTACCCATGCAGACAGGTCGATTACTCCACTCCCCCCCTGACCCGGTTCCCCTTCTTTGTTACCGGACGTCCGATCTTTCGGTCGACGGTGTAAGAAAAGACTGTCAATACCGACACTGGAACTGTACATAGTCCTTAGTAAATTAGAAACTCTCGAAGTCAGAAAAGTAAACGTTCCACCTCTATTATTATAGAAGGATCGGATAAAGTTCACGAGGGAAATTCAATATTTACTCCATTGTACGTACGTTCACGAAATATTTCACAATATGGTTACACAATAACATTCATTCCTAAGAATCAACTTCTCAGTACTTGGTATCAACTTTTTCGTGGTTACACGTACGGCAAGGGAATCATCTGAACTCTTAGGATACCCCCTTCCCCACATAATATTCTTCACTCCCGGAGTCCTAGAAAGTGGGGTTCTTAGGACGAACGAGTAAGAAATCCTAATTCCACGACCCCCTGTGAGGACACAGGGAATCTTGAAATCACTAACTAAGGACAACCACAAGATTGGAGTCTTTATTTTACGGTACAAACGGAGACCTAATTAATCGGGAAATTCTCCTTCTTTTATCTGAAGTGACCTCCCCGAAAGTTTCGTCCCTCTCTTTTGTAGGGTCTTTGTCTTTAGTACACTACGTCTAGTATTTTAAAGAGGATTCGACCTAAATTAATCTTCAGCGACCTTGCTAAACCGTACGTTTGTCGACGACAGTCTAGATGTGTCACTAAGGGTCGGAACCTTGTCGACATACATCAAAAAGAGAGAGAAAGGTTGCTCTAGATCCGTCTTTTGGACGTTACGGGACCGTTCCGAAACCGCAATAAGAGTACTCGATTAGGCTAGTTGGATCTGTTCTGTGCTTTTTCTAAACACATAAAATAAACGTATAAATTTGTTAGAAATAGAAAAACAACGACGACAATAACAACAACTTCGACAGAACCTTACAAACGTGACACCCGAGTAAAACCTCCCTTTAATAAAGCTTCGTGGACCGTTCAAGAGTGTTACAACGTTACCCAAGACAATATGAAACTCGTACATGACCAAAATCAAGATTTAATTTCAGAATTTAAATTCGAACTCAGACAGTATGTACCACTTGATTCAGACTTTCTCTTTTTATTTATAGTAGATAATTGTGTATATGTACCTTAGATCTTTATACCACGACTACTTGGATAAACGTCCCGTCTTTATCGTCACGTCTACGTCTCTTGTCTGAACCTTCCTCTCCCATCCTACTTACCTCTGTCATCGTAACTTATATATGCGAGAGTATACATTTTTATCGATCACCTTTCGACAATCTATGGTGGTCCTCGAGTCGAGCCACGAGACACTACTGGATCTCCCTACCTTACACCCCCCGTGCACCCTCTCTCTGAGTTCTCCCACCCCTATATATACATATGTATCTCGGTTAAGTGAAACAACATGTCGTCTTTGGTCGTGTTGTAATGTTTCGTTCATATACGGTTGGTTTTTTTTTTTTAATATGTACTCGACGTCCGTGAGGAGTCGAGTCTATAACTTAGACGATGATCAACATTACTCGACCTCCCCGTTTCCCAGAAACTTAAAACAAAACTTTTTACTCTTCGGACCTCTCTGGACGTAAACGGAACCGGAGGGTGGTATGTTTACCCGAGACCACCAGCAATCTTCTCCCATACAAGTACGCACTGGACTCGAAGATGGATCCCCCTGTAATTAAGGTTTATCTACGCTTCTCAGTCTGTGTTGAATCGTTGACTTCTTGGTGTTGTATGAAGGGACCACTAGTTATCAAAAGGTATCAGTATGTGTTCCCTCACGTCCCACACACACACACACACACACACACACACACACACACACACTTTCGAGAAGACTCCTCAAGAGTCCCCAAATGTAGACGATACCCTCACCAAGACTGAGACCGTCCTGTTTGGGAGAGGGGATATTTCGTCGAAAGTTCGATCTTTTTTAAGAGTTTTGGTCGGTAAAAGGTCGTGAGATCCTTGACTAGTTTTCGTACGTCGTTTTCCTCTTCCAAAATAAGTACTTGTGATGACTTGGAACCCCTTCTTGTCACCCCAGACACCGTAGTATGGGTCCACGACGACGACTACGGATCAAGACAGGGACCATCAAGTAGGTCCCGTCCCTCCTGACGGTATTACGGGTGGTCGAATGGACAGGGACCTCTTTCCACAAGTACACTGACAGTCAATGTCGGTGTTGAGACTGTCTTCGGTCACCCGTCCCGGTCGTTGAACTATAAACCCCGCTCGGTATAAACCCACCTGGTCAGTTCCTAAGTCGTCCCTAAACGTCCTACACTCTGTCGGAACCCTCAAACGATTCGTGACGACATAGAGGTCCCCTGACCTTCGACACCCGTGTGTGTCGTCTCTACGTTCACCAACGTGTAGGGACTTCTGTCTCCGACTTGGGTCGACGTCTCCTCCACCCTCTCGGTCGGTAACCACTAGAACAACTGACAAGAATATATGTGACGATTTCTACGGTGAAACTGAAACCTTTATAGTGAGGACGTCGGTACTCCCTGTACGTTTCCCACACTTTGACTACGATATAGGGAGTTTGACTCGAGGGGTGAGAAGTTGTTTTCCTGACGTAGTCTTAGTAGATTCTTTCACTTTCACTTTCAGCGAGTCAACACAGGTTGAGAAACGCTGGGGTGCCTGATATGTCAGGTACCTTAAGAGGTCCGGTCTTATGACATCACCCATCGGAAAGGGAAGAGGTTCCTTAGAAGAGTTGGGTCCCCAGTTTGGGTCCAGAGGACGTAACGCTCACCTAAGAAATGGTAGACTCGGTGACCCCTTCGAGTTCTCATGACCTCACCCATCGGATAGGGAAGAGGTCACCTAGAAGGACTGGGTCCTTAGCTTGGTCCCAGAGGACGTAACGTCCGTCTCAGAAATGGTTAACTCGATAGTCCCCGATACTTGTTCGTCTAAGGACCCAAGGTCAGGTTTAAATGACTTAACCTTCGGACCCATCCCGCGTCTTTGACCGTAAAAACGTTTATATCGTCCACTAACACTATGTGTGAACATCAGATTTCCCGGAAGGGTCTTGTCCGGAACGGGGTATCGAAGACGAAATTGAGGATAGACTTCGCGGATCTATTATCATAAACTACGTGTAAAGGACTCAACAAAACGTCCACACTTTTGAGGGTTGGTTTACCTTCTACAATTGATGAACTACTGGTACTCATATATCGGGGTCCGGAAGACCCCGGGCTCCTGACTATTACAATTGGGTATACTGTAGTGGGACAAGGGAGTGGTACTTGGTCAGTCTCTTAACACGTTTTCGACTAGTCCATGGGACTCTGTGGGGGTGGAGTGGACAGAAAAATGAAGGTAAGTATCTAGATGAACTATCTATAAAAATATTTTGTTTTGTACAGATTTAAAAAAGACTATTGAAACTTACAAAATGGTACTTTAATTTTCCGCGAATGAGGAACCTTCTTTTCAATACTGGTTGGATCTATCGTATAAGTTTTCGTCTCTATAATGAAACGGCTGATTCCAGGTAGATCTGTTCCGATATCAAAAATCCGAAAAGGATGAAGTCAAGTCAACTCAAGTCAGGGAATCAGTTACAGACTGAGAAATACTGGGGTACCTGGTGTCGTGCGGTCCGGAGGGACAGGTAGTGGTTGAGGGCCTCAAGTGAGTCTGAGTGCAGGTAGCTCAGTCACTACGGTAGGTCGGTAGAGTAGGAGACAGCAGGGGAAGAGGAGGACGGGGGTTAAGGAGGGTCGTAGTCTCAGAAAAGGTTACTCAGTCGAGAAGCGTAGTCCACCGGTTTCATAACCTCAAAGTCGAAATCGTAGTCAGGAAGGTTACTTGTGGGTCCTGACTAGAGGAAATCCTACCTGACCAAACTAGAGGAACGTCAAGTCCCTTGAGAGTTCTCAGAAGAGGTTGTGGTGTCAAGTTTTCGTAATTAAGAAGTCGTGAGTCGAAAGAAATATCAGGTTAACAGTGTAGGCATGTACTGATGACCTTTTTACGACACTTTTGTATCCGGAGTAATAATGACGTAAAACTATGTCTTATAAGTCAACAGTTTAATTTATATTCGTGAGGTAACTTCGTACCTTTTAGGTTATAGTTCAATAAGATTCCAAGTCGATGTTTTATAGTTTTCAATGGGTGACACAATCAAAGGATAACAAAGACATTTTAGATTGGTGAATCACCAAAATTTTGTTCTGTTTAAATAAGAGAATGTTAAGATCTTCAGTCTACAAATGACTCCTGAAGTACCCCGATTTTACTCCTACGCCCGTCCCGGTTTAAGTAAGACCTCCAAAGCCTCCCTGTAGTCTCCACGGGTATAAGGAATCGACCACCAGGGAAGGTAAAAGTCTCGGTCGTTGTCGACCAACTCCGTCTCCCGTAGAGAGACTGAGACTGAGAAGGAACCGAAGAGTGGAAGTGGAAATTCCTAGGCCAACACTGGCCGTGTGATTCACGCCCGCTCTCCTCGATGGGTTATAGGCTCCAGTCCCCGTCTTCGACCCTCCTGGGGTACGGACTTCCCGCCACCGGTTTCCTCAATGGTTTTCACGGTCCGACGCTGCTCCGGTCTCTGTCACCGACCCTCTTCGTTGGGGTACAGGTTCCTCACCACCGACGTACCCGTGTCCTCCCGGATCTCCTCGATAGGGTGCAACTTCTAGTCCTTCCCACCGCCACTACTCTATGGGGAGTAGGTTCCATTCCTCGTCGTCGACGTGAAACGACCTCGTCGGAACTTCTCTATGGGGTACGGGTTCCATTCTCTTTGGGTTCATTCTGCCATCCACAACGTTCTCCCGTAGTCTCCCGTCTGTGTGACTTTGGTATGAGTGTCTTTTGATCAGATAGATTAGTGTACTCCTGGTGTCAGAACAGATTGAGTTACTTTGATTCGGTACGGTCACCCCGTTGGGTTCTGTCCGCCCAATACCACCTCTCCAGACTGTCTTGCACTAGGTGACCTCTTCCCTTACCGTTTGGTGAAGTCATAAGAACGGACCTCTTGGGACACTTGTCATATTTTTCCGTTTTACTATCCTATGACTTTCTCCTTGAGGGGTCCAGTCATCCACGGGTTATACGATGACCTCTAGTCACCTCTTTATTGAGATCTTTCTTACTTCCCTACCTCGGTTTCGTTTTTGTTACGGGTCGACACCTACACTGACCACTATCTTCGTTCCAGGTTACGACATTTCTCGTTATAACGTATCCTTGGACCTTACAGTCCAGGTACTTAGTTCCGTTTAACCTTCACCAGTTTGTTCTCTACTGTTCTCACTTACAACTGTAAGATCCTTAGTCGCTTGATCTTACCTGACCTTACCCACTTAAATTGAGTCTACTGGTAATATAGATGATGACACCCGTCCTTAGGGGTCTTCTTTACCTCATCGGTAGTACCAGTTGTTTTCTCAGACTTTACGTCATGAACCTACGTTAGAGTTTTTGCTGTCTTACTAGAGACAAACAGAGGTTCCGTTTGGTAAGTTGTAGTGTCATTTGGTTCAGATACGGGGTTGGTCATTACGACTTCTTCGACTTCAACTTACCAAGATACTTTTGGATGTTCTGGAAAATCTTGATTGTGGGGGTCTTCTACAGGAAAAGTAATATCCCCTGACCTTACGTTTTCATCATTCAGTTCTGTGTAGACCTCATTGTCCGTTTAAACCGGAACCTTACACCTTACTTCGTCCCGTTTCTGATTATCTCAAAACGGTTCTTTTACGTGACCAGTATCGTTTGTGGGAGAAGGTTGTTGCGTTCTCTTCTGAGATGTGTACCTGTAGTGGTCTACCAGTTGTTGCTTTAGTCTAACTAATATAAGAAACGTCGGTTTCTACCTCTTCGAGATATGTCAGTTGTTTTTGTTCTGACCCTCGACTGACACCGAGTCTAGTACTTGAGGAATAACGGTTTAAGTCTGAGTTTAACTTCTTTCATCCCTTTTGCCGATCTGGTAAGTCCATACTGGATTTAGTTTAGGGAATACTAATATGTCACCTTCACTCTTTATCTAAATTCCCGGATCTAGACTATCTATCTCATGGACTACTTGATACCTTACTCCAAACACTGTGACATGTCCTCTGTCCCTGGTTCTGGTAGGGGTACCTTTTCTTTACGTTTTTTCGTTTTACCGACAGACCCTTCCGGAATGTTTATCGACACTTTCTTCTCTCCGCGTTTCGTTTCCTCTTTTCCTTTCTATATTCGTAGACTTACGTCTCAAGGTTTCTTATCCTTCTTCTCTATTCTTTCCGAAGAAGTCACTAGTTACGTTTCTTTATCTCCTTTTCTTGTCTTACCCTTTCTGATCTCTAGAGAAGTTCTTTTAATCTCTATGGTTCCCTTGTAAAGTACGTTTCTACCCGAGCTATTTCCTGCCTTTAACAGACCTGGATTGTCTTCGTCTTCTATAATTCTTCTCCACCGTTCTTATGTGTCTTCTTGACATGTTTTTTCTAGAAGTGTTGGGTCTATTAGTGCTACCACACTAGTGAGTAGATCTCGGTCTGTAGGACCTTACACTTCAGTTCATCAGGAATCTTTCGTAGTGATACTTGATTCGATCACCTCCACTACCTTAAGGTCAACTCGACAAAGTTTAGGACTTTCTACTACGACACTTTCACCACATGAGTTATACGGTCGTTTCAACCTTTTGAGTCGTCACCTGTGTCCTGACCTTTTCCAGTCAAAAGTAAGGTTAGGGTTTCTTTCTGTTACGGTTTCTTACGGGTCTGACAGCGTGTTAACGTGAGTAGAGTGTACGATCACTTCATTACGAGTTTTAAGAGGTTCGGTCCGAAGTCGTTATGTACTTGATACTTGAAGGACTACAAGTTCGACCAAAATCTTTTTCGTCTCCTTGGTCTCTAGTTTAACGGTTGTAGGTGACCTAGTACCTTTTTCGTTCTCTCAAGGTCTTTTTGTAGATGAAGACGAAATAACTGATATACTTTCGGAAACTGACACACCTAGTGCTATTTGACACCTTTTAAGACTTTCTCTACCCTTATGGTCTGGTGGATTGGACGGAGAACACTTTAGACATACGTCCAGTTCTTCGTTGTCAATCTTGACCTGTGTCTTGTTGTCTGACCAAGGTTTATCCTTTTCCTCATACAGTTCCGACATATAACAGTGGGACGAATAAATTGAATATACGTCTCATGTAGTCCTCTTTACGATCTGACCTTCTTTGTGTTCCACTTTAGTTCTAACGGTCCTCTTTATAGTTAGTGGAGTCTATACGTCTACTGTGGTGGGAAGACCGTCTTTCACTTCTCCTTGATTTCTCGGAGAACTACTTTCACTTTCTTCTCTCACTTGTTCAACCGAATTTCGAGTTGGAAGTCTTTTGCTTCTAGTACCGTAGACCAGGGTAGTGAAGTACCCTTTATCTACCCCTTTGTCACTGTTGTCACAGTCCGAAATACAAAAACCCGAGGTTTTAGTGACGTCTACCACTAACGTCGGTACTTTAATTTTCTGCGAATCAGGAACCTTCCTTTCAATAGTGGTTGGATTTATCGTATAAGTTTTCGTCTCTGTAATGAAACGGTTGATTCCAGGCAGATCAGTTCCGGTACCAAAAAGGACACCAGTACATACCTACACTCTCAACCTGACACTTCTTCCGACTCGAGGTTTCTTAACTACGAAAACTTGACACCACAACCTCTTCTGAGAACTCTAAGGGAACCTGACGTTCCTCTAGGTTGGTCAGGGAAGACTTCCTCTAGTTGGGACCCTAAAGAAACCTTCCTTTCTACGATCTCGACTTTGAGGTCAGGAAACCGGTGGAGTACGTTTCACAACTGAGTAACCCTTTCTGAGACTACGACCCTCCCTAACCCCCGTCCTCCTCTTCCCCTGCTGTCTCCTACTCTACCGACCTACCGTAGTGACTGAGCTACCTGTACTTAGACTCACTTGAGGCCCTCAACCACTACCTGTCCCTCCAGAACGCTCGACGTTAAGTACCCCAGTGTTTCTCAGTCTGTGCTGACTCACTGACTTGACTTGACTTGACTTGACACTAGTATAACCTGGGTGGGTCTATTAGGACCTGTTAGAATTTCAGTTGACTAATCGTTTGAATTAAGGTAGTCGTTGGAATTAAGGAGAAACGGTACTTTATGTTTTATAAATGTCCAAGATCCCTAATCTCGTATTCGTAGAAACCCTCCGATAAAATTTTTTTAACGAATAAAAAATTTTTTCATTTTTTTATAATATAACTGCATATAAACTAAATGATACAACACAAGTATAGTCCTCATGTTGTTGCACTAAATGTATAAATGTATCTATATGTGTATAGATAAGAAAAAGTCTAAGAAAGGGTACATTCAATATGTCTCATTACTCCTTCTCAAAAACACAATATGTCATCCTGGAACAACTAATAGATAAAATATATGACAACAAACAACAAATAACGATTTAACACAGGTTAAGAAAACGTGGGGGTACCTGACATCGGGCCCTCTGAGGAGACAGGTACCTTAAGAGATCCGTTCTTATGACCTCACCCAACGGTAAAGGAGGAGGTCCCCTAAAAGGACTGGGTCCTTAGCTTGGAGTCAGAGGATGTAACGTCCGTCTAAGAAACGGTTGACTCGATCATAAAATATATATCATCCCACACATACAAGTAGGGTTGGAGGATTAAATATGGAGGACGACTCCACCGTGGGTGGATAGATAGGAGAAACCATTTGTGTTCAAATAAAAGATTCAGATACTCAGTCAAAGACAAAACATTTGTTCAAGAAAACACAGTAAAACATTCTAAAGTATATATTAATTATATATAATATAAAAAAAGAAAAAGACAGACTAAAGTGAGTCATATAAACTTTACCTCTATAATCAATATTCTTTTCAAATCGTATTTCTCTACTCTTTAACTACTAGTTCAATGTCTACATTTGTGTAATGTAACTCTCTTGGACTAATTAAGGTACACACATAGTGTGTAATGATCTGCTCATCATTATCTTCTTTAAGTTTCGTACTTCATTTCCAGATGATTTATATAAGACCAAATAAAATTATATTTATATTCACCATTTTAAACCAATTTTCTACTTTTGAGTCCAGTTTATGATTTGACATATCCTACAGTTTGTTATCCACATTCCACCCTATCATTGTCCTAGATATTAATAGAACGTACACTCCATCGATAATAAAAATAATAGAAGTAAGGGTAAAATACTACTCTTTAATTCGGTACTCACACCATCCACCCATCCTTTGGTTTATCAAGTACGTAAGTCACTTTTGTCGAAAATTCAAAATAGGATCTCGATTACTAAAGTATCAGTGATATCTTAAGATGGTAAGTAAACCTCTTACTTACTCTTATACATTTCTTACATAAAAGTCTTTACCAAAGTTATTATAGAAGGTAGGTGCATACTACGGATGTCACACTAAAACTTTAAGGTAACTCGCCACCCCAGAGAGTAAGGGGGTGATCTTACACCCACCTGGACACTGACCTATCACTGAACATCCAATACTTTCCGCAATGTAAAAACTGGACTGAGAGAACTCTAAAAAAAAGAGGCCCTCAGGTCGGTACAACACTCCTTCATGGTTCCACGGAGTACCTCTTCGGACGTACCTCTCCCTGTCCATCGGTCGTCACCGAGAGGTCCCTTCCTCCCTCGATAAAACCCCAACGATCGTGTCGAGTCCATTCACTGGGGTCTACTGTGTGATGGGTCTGGTACAACATAAGTCTAAACAGTCGTTTTATTCACTAACGAGAATGAGACTCAAAGATTTAAACCTCCACTATAAACTGGGTTATTATCAACTGATCCTACCTATCCTACTGAAGTTCAAAGATTTAAGCTCATTAACCGAGAGAATAGAGTGAAGATATTGACTACAAAGGATCTTTGAACTAAAGTACCACCCTTCCAGTTACTAACTGTAGACTACCTTATATAAACCTACACACCAGAAGGAGACAATTCTTTACGTGACATCCTAGACTCCCGTCTTAAGGAGAACGAGTTTGTCCCCTTTGAACTCAAGTATGTGAACCACCCAAAGTCACGACTCTGTTTGTACTTCGATAATTAAGTTCGGTAACGTTATCACAAAAAAAGACGACGTGAAAACTAAGTGTACACCCTGAAATTTTTCATGACTACTCACACACGATGAGGGTATGGGGTTTATAAGGCTGTAACTAAAAACCCACCACGAACCTATAATTACAAAACGTTTCAAAGGGTCCACAAGTATTACACGTAAATACACTCGTTCGAAGAGTTAATTAACCTGTCCTACGGTAATTAATTAACCGTAGATTTTAAGTTACGAATCTCTTAAAATTTTACTTCTGTTCTCCTTTGTTCCTAATTAATGACTCCCACTTTATTTTCACCAGACCTGGGAACCGTCTCTATACCCTATATGGGGTGTCCGTTGTGCCGCCCCAGACTACGCATAAACATATCAGTTCAACCAAGAGAATTTTTCTGGAGACCATCAATATCCCCGTTGAGGGGGTTTAGGTCAATAGGAGAGGAAGACCTGAGTATCTCTAACTTAAAGACCGGGACAGTACGAAATCACCCCAGTGCTCTTGTCGTAACCGGTTACTCCACACCCAACCTCGTACATGATCGTTCAAGTCCGAGGAGGTCTTATAAGAGAGAGACCGTATCTTTCTCCGTTCTGAACTTTATACCAAAAAGGTAGTGGTGTCTAGTGACTCTCTAATCCGTCTTCTCTCGTGTCGACGGTTAGGGACTACCTTTATAACCTACTCCCTCTTTAATGTAGATAAAAAACGAAATTCGGTGACTCTAAAACTTAACAAACAATGACGTCGTATTGGGTGGTATAGGACTGATTGCGTTTCCGACTCGTTCTCTCCGTACGTAGAGAGACGTTCCTCAATCTTAAGGATAAGAAGACTTCGGTTTAAAACGGGTTCTGAGGAAATGTCCTTTATTGTAATGTCTCTTATCTTTAAAATCGAGTACGAAGTACTTAATTTCGTTGTACGAAACTGAAGTTCAGTCTCTTGGTTCATAAAATAAATCTTTGGTCATAAACCTTTCGACCGTCGAAAGGGGATTCCCATTTAACCTATATTACGGTTCAAGTGTGAGTACCTTAATTAACTGACGAGATGAAAGTTGTCTTCCATAGTTTCGAAAGGTATAATCACTGGGTACATTTTGTTTGGAATGGTGTACCTGACACCAAAAGTTCTTTCGAAGATAATTTACTTGACGAGTTATATATAAATGGTCCCACCCCCCTACCTTCCCCCCACTTACCTTTTTGCGTGTGTGTGTATGAATCTTATCGGGAAAAACACGAAGAAAAAATATGGGTTTCGGAAAATTTTTTTGAAAAACCATAAGTCTTCAGTTGTAATCGCCGTCTTGAATGAAATTAGTGTCTCAAGAAGAATCTCGACCGCGTGTCCTCTTTGATCAAGAAAATTTTTGTCAGATGTACGTCTTTAGGGTAATACACTCGTAAAACTAGTTAAATGACTTGAAAACCACCAGGAGTAACGGTACTTTTAGGAATTCCTATGGAAGTCGGTGTCGGAGTAAGGACATTCGGAAACGAAAGAAAGGATACTTGAAGTTCTAAGTCGAATGGTAAAGTCCACGTGAGAAAGGACCCGAAGAGATGGAAGTCTTGTCAGAAACCTTTTTTGAAGTGTAAGGACTTTCGTTTGTGTCTCGACATCGTCCTATAAAGACCGTAATTAAAGACTTAAAAAGTGGATCATAAAGGAAAAGGGGAAACGCAAGCTATTTCTAATACGGATGTCTCTTCGGACCACCTGATGTCGGGTACCGCAGCGTTTCTCTGTCTGTACTGACTCACTGACCCGTCCGTTGTATCTGTCCCGACTCTCGTTCTTTCTGGACACCAGAGACTGTAAATTGCCAGTCCCGTACTATAAGTCCGTTTTATAAACTGATCATCGTCCTCCTTTCATCTTAAAGTAAGATTTGGACGAATTGACGTTTTCTACGGGGACCAACCTCCTTTCTGTTTTTCACATAGGTCACATAATTATCTTCGAAACTCACTATTATTCTAGGGGAAGTCCCTCATAAGTCTTTATTGTCCTTCATCCCCGTGAAAACGTCTCTTCCGTCACCGTGGGGTGAGGTCATGAGAACGGATCTCTTAGGGCACCTGCCTCCTCGGACCATCCAACGTCAGATACCCCTCCTCGGACCATCCAACGTCAGATACCCCAGCGATTCTCAGTCTGTGTTTACTCGTTGAAGTGAAAGTGAAAGTGCGTGACCTCTTCCTTTACCGTTGGGTGAGGTCATAAGAACGGACCTCTTAGGGTCCCTGCCACCTCGGACCACCCGACGGTAGATACCCCAGCGTGTCTCAGCCTGTGCTGACTTCGCTGAATCGTCGTCGTCGTCGTTCCGGTTGTCTAATCTACTATTGACAACTTCTATCGAGTAACGAGTGTCAAGGATTCGCCTTCGAGTGTGACGCGGTACATCCCGGTGTGTCCCTCCGTGGTCCCGGCCAGTCCTCCATCTCCCTCCCCCTTTTTGTCCCATATTCTTGGAAATAACGTCAAAGAACCCTTTTGGTCCTTTCCGTCCCGTTCGTCCGAATCCTAACAGATCAAATTTATAATAACCCAAGACCTCGTATCCTTGACAGGTGTCAACAGACCATGTACCGGGACCCCACCACTCCCGTCCACTTAAGGGGATCTCATGCACCTGTATAAATTTTTCTACGATTAGGGGTCCGTACCGTCTCTCCACCTTCTTTCAGGATCCGGGGTGTGGACGAATAGATATGTCCGGCTTTCTACCCGTGAAGATTCTCTCGAATATATTAAATTGGACAGGAGAAGATGTGGTTTCGTACATTCGGAGACCCTTGAGACTCTACTGGACCCCAACCTCTCACTAATCGTCCCACTGGTGTATGTCTGTTGTTCTGTGTAAACTCTCGTGAATGTTAGTCCGACCCTTTTGTATTGCATTTGGTCCTGGTAGGGTCCGTTTGGTCCTGTGTACCAGAGGACCGTAATTGGGATTTCTTTAACCTAAACAAAGGACAATAAGACGACTTCCCTTCAAGTTTTACCTTTGGTTCAGTTAGATACCTTTTATTTCAAGGACTCGATCTGGATAACGTATGTAGTAAAGGGAACATTCCCAAAATATTGACTAAGGGTCGGGGGGGGGGGTGGATTTCTTTATAAATAACCCTCTCTTCCCTTTTCGACAGTTCCTTCCAACGTTGACACGGTCATTAACGAAGACCAGTAGGGTCGGTACTAAACTCGAGGGTGAGACAACCGTCTAACACAGAAGTGTAGGTAGTGCGGACTCACGTCCTCTCAGTAGGTTGAGGAAAGAATAGGCCAGGAACGTCAGGGACCCCCTATATTATATGTACAAAGATCGAAATGGACTTCCGTCTCAATCCTTTCTTATCTCGGTAAGCCTACAGGCGTCTGGGAGGGTCTGTCCTGCCCTTCGTAGGAGCACACGTCATCTTCTGAAGACAAGAGTGTCGGGGAGACACAACCAATCGTGACCTAAGTGCGAGGTCTCGGGAGGTGTAGGAAAAGGAGCTCCTCTACGTGAAGTCGCGGTCCACCTTTATTACTCAACTAGTAGTGCGTCTACTATTGTGTTATACAAAACAAACGTACACACACACAACTTCTGAAAATTCCACAGGTCAAACATTCTTGTTTGTCTACCACTTAATTTCCACGTGTCGTCACAGAGGAGTAACGGTTTACACCATTAGTGTAAAAGTAGTCTCTATTAGAGTGAGCAGTCTCGGTCCTGTGGAGGAACCCGTCCTTTGTCTGTAAAAAACTAATGATACGTATAAAAGTACTTAACAAATACGAAATTCAAATATTCTTTCTCTGTAGACATAAAGCATGAAAATTTCTTTTAGACTCTATACTGTGTTTTCTTTGATCGACCAGCTGTTAGATTCCCTAAAAAACTATATATACAATCAGTGAGTCGACACAGACTGAGAAACATTGGAGTATCTAACATCGGTCGGTCCGAAGAGACAGGTACCCTAAAAGGTCCGTTCTTTATGACCTCATCCAACGGTAAGGGAAGAGGTCCCCTGGAAGGGTTGGGTCCTTAGTTTGGGTCCAGAGAGGACGTAACGTCCGCCTAGGAAATGGTAGACTCGGTGATCCCTTCGGATTCCCTAAAAAACTCCAATCTAAAATAAGAGTAAGAAAAAGGATTTTGTTACTTGTTAATCTATAGATCATGTCTAGAGACCCAACCCTTCAATGGGGCCTCCTCCTCTATCGTTGGGTGAGGTCATAAGAACGGACTTTTTGGGATACCTATCTCCTCCGACCGTCCGATGTCAAGTAACCCATGGTTTCTTAGCTGATTCACTGATTCGTGACTTCGTAACTCAGAAAAACTTCTAGAAAAAAAGTTTTAAGAGTAAAAGTAGTCACTTCATGGGAAATAGAAAATAACAAAGAAAAGTGTTTCTACTATATAAATATTGTAAGAGTCCACTAACTACTCAAAGTCGATGTTGAATGGAATTATTTGGTTCAAAAAGTTAATAATGATACGATAGTATATACAAAATAAAACGTTAAGGAGTGTCTGTGTTAAAGACTGATCGTGATTTAGATATCTTAAACGTATTATATTCGGACACAGAAATTTTGAGAATCGTTCGAACTCCTAAAAGTTATAAATAACCTTCTAGACTCGTCCCTTATCTCGGTTTTAAAACGTACACAAAAAACTTGTCACTTTAAATATCTCCCCAACCCATATAAAAAATGTTGTAGTTAAGGACGGATAGATAACCTACATATTTTAAATTTATAAATCATACTAACACGTATTTCATAATACTTGCATTTGGTCCATATTGTAATAAAAGACGAAGCCTGTCACACTAACCATGGTCCTCATCAAAGTCCTCTCACAATCAGTGAGTCAACACAGACTGAGAAACGTTGAGACCGACCCGACATCGGGTGGTCCAAGGAGACAGGTACCCCAAGAGGTCCGTTCTTATGACCTCACCCAACGGAGAGGAAAGACGTCCCCTAGAAGGACTGGGTCCCCAGTTTGACCCTAGAGGACGTAACGTCCACTTAAGAAATGGAAGACTCAGTGGTCCTTTGTCTGGGAGTTTTACACAAAGACCCTAACCTATCAAGAATTATATCCTACTCCCGAACTTATTGTAACAATACGTGTCCCTCCACCCTTCCACTCCTCCTGTGGTCGTTGGATTCCGTACGTTATCAGAGTACCATAAAGTATAATAGACACCATTGTACCCTACTTCACGTACGTATCCCGTGTTGTAACCCTCTCGGTCACAGATATCGTAAATCAGTGATACCTTTAGGATCATTAATGTTTCAAAGGAAACATCGAGTCAACCATTTCTTAGACGGACGTTACGTCCTCTAGACCCAACCTAAGGACCCACCCTTTCTAGGGGACCTTTTCCTTCATCGTTAGGTGATGTCAAAAGAACGGACCTCTTAGGGTACCTGTCTCTTCAGACCGCCCGATGACAGGTACCCCAACGTTCTCAACCTGAGCTGAATTGCTGATTTGGTGGTGTTTCCAACATCGTAGGGGACCAGACCATCTTCCGAATAACAAGGTAGGGAGAAGTGGTTGGAGGGGACGACAGAAACATAGTTAAAAAGATAGTTATTACTACGATAACCGATCCTTACGTACCCCGTGAGTAAACTCTTTCATATGGACAGGACTCGGTCTTGTCTGTAAAGACCCTTTCCTTTGTTACAATACCGATCTGATCGGGAAACCAAAGAATGATACTAACATTCTACATGGTGTCGTAGTCGTTAATCTTTGAAACTTTTTTTTTTTTTTTCTATTTAATGAGTGTTTAGGATCCCCTATGTACCACACGACTTCCTGGTGTGTCACTTGAACGTCCACCTTTCCTTCTGAACACCGAGACGGTAATAACTCAAACTTCCACCCCTCAGATACCGAAATGAGAAATAACCGTTTAAATTTTGTTTACTCATCCTTAATCCCATATCCGTCCCTCCCCCTCTAGTGAGTTCACCATACATCCAATGGATCGCACAGATATTCTTGTAGTACCCACCCTGTTCAATCAAAGAATGGATAAACAAAATAATCATCGAGACGGTATGTCGACCATTATACAGAAACTTTACCTACGGAACCGTTAATTTTCGAATTTCAATCGGTGAATATCAGTTTTTCAAACTACAGTCCGTGAATATGACATGGGAGGGGGTCCCTACCTTACATAAAGGATAGGAGGACTGAAACCCGAACCGGTACAGAGAACGAAACCGGTTACCTTACACTCGTTCAGTTACACTATACTTTTCTTCACAATTTACTCATACATAAAAATATTAATTATTTATTACATTATTATTTATAACATAAAATAATATATAAAATATTTACACATACTTTCACTTTAAGGGGGGGGGGGGGGGTTTTTGTAGATAAAGACGAAATAATTGATACAGTTTCGGAAGCTGACACACCTGGTGTTATTTGATACCTTTTAAGACTTTCTCTACCCTTATGGTCTGGTGGACTGGACGGAGAACTCTTTGGATATACGTCCAGTCCTTCGTTGTCAATTTTGACCTGTACCTTGTTGTCTGACCAAGGTTTATCCTTTTCCTCATGCAGTCCCGACATATAACAGTGGGACGAATAAATTGAATATACGTCTCATGTAGTACTCTTTACGACCCGACTTACTTCGTGTTCGACCTTAGTTCTAACGACTCTTTTTATAATTATTGAAGTCTATACGTCTACTATGGTGGGAATACCGTCTTTCACTTCTTCTTGATTTCTCTGAGAACTATTTCATTTTTTCTCACTTTTTCAACCGAATTTGAGTTGTAAGTCTTTCGTTTCTAGTACCGTAGACCAGGGTAGTGAAGTACCGTTTATCTACCTCTTTGTCACCTTTGTCACTGTCTGAAATAAAAAATCCCGAGGTTTTAGTGACGTCTACGACTGACGTCGGTACTTTAATTTGCTGTAAATGAGGAACCTTCTTTTAAATACTGTTTGGATCTGTCGTATAATTATTCGTCTCCGTAATGAAACGGTTGTTTCCAGGTAGATCAGTTCCGATACCAAAAGGGTCATCAGTACATACCTACTCTCTCGACCTGATATTTCTTTCAACTGACGGTTTCTTAACTACGAAGACTCGACACCACAACCTCTTCTGAGAACTCTGACGTTCCTCTAGATTGGTCAGGTAGGGTTTCCTTTAGTCAGGACTTACAATTAACCTTCCTAACTACAACCTGGACTAAGTTTCTGGACTGAGTAACCTTTTCTGGGACTACGGCCCTTTGTAACTTCCGTCCTTCTCTTCCCCTACCGTCTCCTACTCTACCAACCTACCGTAGTAGCTGAGTTACCTGTACTCAAACTCATTTGAGGGCCTCAACCACTACCTGTCCCTCCGGACGACACGACGTCAGGTACCCCAGCGTTTCTCAGTCTGTGCTGACTCACCGAAAGTGAAAGTGAAAGTAAGCCAAGTCAAGTAAAGTCAGCAATTCAGCACAGACTGACAAACACTGGGGTACCTGATATCTCAGGTACCTTAAGAGGTCCGGTCTTATGACCTCACCCATCAAAAAGGGAAGAGGTCCCCTAGAAAGGGTGGGTCCATAACTTGGGTCCAGAGGACGTAACTTCCTCCTAAGAAATGGTTGGGTCGGTGTTCCCTTCGGGTATTTACTAGTAGATAAATAAATTATTTTTACACATATAATAATTTATTGATCTACTGACTATCAATCAATCTGTCTATCTATCTATTTGTTTGAATGAAGACACCGGGGTTCTAACGATAATCTTCTCGAATAGGGACGATCAACGACTAGAAGTCGGACCAAAAGTCTTACTTTGTTCACCTGTCTCTACTTGAACTGGACTCCGATTTAGGCATGTCGATTGATGTTTCGTTTCGGTGAAGTCGGTAGGGAGTCCGGACCCTAGTTTTTTTCGGTCACGACACAACCATCGATCACTAAAAAGTGATCGAAAGTTGACCAAACAACAATATGTCGTAATTAACTGTTGACTGATGTTGTTGACCGAACGTGGGGTATTTTTGTTTATGAGTGAAGTCTTACACGTACCTCTTGGCCTTCGGACGTTGTTGTCAAAAATTCAACAGGGAATAGAGCACGTCTGTAACCCGTCTATACTACTCCTACTTCGACACCTATACTAACATTCCTAAAGTCTCTATATCCCGGTTAATTTACGAAGTTTTTCGGAGAATGAGATTTCATCTTTGAACGTAGTTCTACCCGAGACTCTTCGTCTTCGTCTTTATAGGTGACGGATGACCGTAGAATTTTGACTCTGGTCGTGACGGATACGTGGATAGAGAGTAGGCGTCGGGGCTTTCACGGAACAAGTAATTTGAAGGAGATGTCTTGTAGGAAAAGTAGTGTAGACCAGAAAGAGAGGAAACCGATAGATTCTTATTGTCCTCCATAACTCGGTGTTAAAGGATGTCATCCATTTAAAGAGTAACATTTAGGTTTTGAACATTTCCAGGATTGACACTCGAGGAATTCACTTCCCCGATATGGAGTTAGGTAGAGTGAAGGGTATAATCATGGACGTTGAATGTCCGCGAGTTAGTTAGTTGTGACTACAAAGTAAAGGTTACCCTTCTCTTTAAACTGTGGACATCAAAAAATTCTTTTCGTTATGTCGTAAAAGTACCGTAATTTTACGACTTCTTCTAAGAACTCTCGGCGAACCTGACGTTCCTCTAGTTTGGTCGGGTTGGATTTCCTTTAGTCACGACTTATAAGTGACTACGACTTCGACTTCGAGGTCATCAAACTGGTGGAGTACGTTTCTCGGCCGAGTAATCTTTTCTGTGACTAGGACCCTTTCTGACTTCCGTCTTCTTCTTCTCCCACTGTCTCCTACTCTACCAACCTACCGTACTGGGTGAGTCACCTGTACTTGAACCCGTTTGAGGCCCTCTACCACTCCCAGTCCCTTCGGACCACACGACGTCAGGTAACTCAACGTTTCTCAGTCCGTACCGAACCACTGACTTGTCGTTGTCACACGTGACTGTCGGACAAGTGGTGCCATGAGTGCTCCCACATTCAACCCTATCTGCCACTCACTTTCTGGTTTTCGATTTAGTCTTAGGAGTAAAAGGTATTGATGGTAGGTGGATAGGTGGGGGATCAAAGCGTGTGGATAAACTGTAGGAGGAGGAGTACTACTCAAGGGATTCTAAATTGAGGGAAATCGCTTTCAAAGACCAATGGATTGTAAGACGATACATTGAGAAACGAGGTACTTTAAGTCAACTGTAAGTCCTTCTCCTTTTATACAAGCCCCAATTTGAGTGTTGTATCGTTTGTGTTAACTAAGGAGGAATTGATTGCTTATCACTCTGTACATATTCTCTGAGAGAGTTTTTGACGAGAGAGTTAAACTCGTAATTCACATTATGTCTTTTATTACCTTTCGATTATTAAGTGAAGTAAAGGTAACAAATACAATATATACTAGTTGTCACATCTTTAACGAGAGTAAGTATTTATCAGAGGTATACCGTAGTCTAATAAGTAGGACAGAGTGTTGGACGTTTATTAAACGAGGATACTACGACTGGAAATTCGTATAATTTATACTCTTCAAATGGGTTTCTGTACCTTAAACATGTGAAAAAAAATCTATTGTCAGTACCGAACAGATTATAACATCTCTAAGTGTGTCTCTAAGTTGGTTTCCTGAAAAAAAAAAAAAAAAACCATTTTCTACATTCAACCAGTTGTTTTGACTGACACCAGGAATAAGAGTAAAACATTGTGGAACTGTTACAACACTAACGTTCCTCCTTCCATGGATAAATTTTCGGTTCAGTTCCATACTGAAAATCACTCTCTCCCAAGAAGACATTCAAGATGACTTCCATTACTCGCGGAACACCCTTTAATCCTCTTTTGGTCTGAAGATAAACGTACTTATTCTAGAGGTATACCGAAGTTCTTCATACACGTATACACAAAAATTTCATCGAACGAGAAAGGGTGCTAGTATCCTTCTTCTAGTACGAGCTTCTTAAAGTCAAATTTTGTCGGTGTGTCGACACCAAAAAGTTTTTGAGTTAGTATACATATACACGAGTCAACTAATCAACACAGACTGAGAAACACTGGGGTACCTGACATCGGACGGTCCGAGGAAACAGTACCTTAAAAGATCCGTTCTTTATGACTTCGTCCAACGGTAAAGGAGAAGGTCCCCTAGAAGGGTTGGGTCCCTAGCTTGGACGTAGAACACGTGCAGGACGTAACCGTCCGTCTAAGCAATGGTAACGTGGTGGACCCTTCGGATATATGTATATAACTTTTATTTGTAACTTTCTTTTATTCAGTTTCCTGTTTCTTCTAATACACTTTGTTTGGGGGTCTCCGTATAATAACGTTGTTGTCTTCAAACTACTGAAGACATGTTGTCTAAAAGTTCAGAAGACACTTTCTGAAGTTGTACTTTTGTACAGTAAAGAGAGAGGTAACGGTATACGAGAGACACGTCTACCCCACTTGATGTCTTTTCAGGAACGAGAAACGGGACCACTGAGTCTGCCATTTTCGTAGACGGACGTCACACCCTCTGGGGACCCAGTCCTTCTAGGGGACCTCTTCCTTTACCGTTGGGTGAGATCATGAGAACGGACCTTTTAAGGTACCTATCTCCTCGGACCACCCGATGTCAGACACCCGAACGTTTCTCAAGCTGTACTGACTCGATGAAGTGAAAGTAAAAGACACACATGACCAGTGACAAAGTAACAAGTCGGGTGAGTAAGGTGTGGTGGATTCCCTTGGTCGGTACTGGGAGAGTACTACTCGACCTCGTCATCAGGAGTTGGTAAAACCGTGGTCCCTGGGTAATATGCCTTCTGTTAAAAAGGTACCTACTCCAGGCCCCCTACCAAAGTCCTACTAAGTTTACGTAATGTGAATAGCCCGTTACATAAAGATAATAATAATGTAGTCGAGGTGGAGTCTAGTAGTCCGTAATCTAGGACCTCCAACCCCTGGGGACTCTATCTCCTACACACTCCCTGTGTATAGAGACACCGTCCCAACTCTGATCTTCCTCCGTGTTCCCGTGAACGGAACCCACGACGTATCCCAACTTGTCACCGAAGGTTTCTATACAGGTCTAGGATTGGGACCTCGGACCTTTACACTAGAATAAACCTATTTCGCAGAAACGTTTACATTAACTCTTAGAGGTTTTCTTTGGGGTCCCTCACGATCACCATTTCTTAGACCCACGGTGACATCGTCTGTGTTCTCTGACCCCAAAGTAAGGACCGAACCCTTCTAGGGGACGCCTTCCCTTACCGTTGGGTGAGGTCATAAGAACGGACCCTTTAGGGTACCTGTCTCCTCGGGCCGCCCGATGTCAGGTACCCCAGCGTTCCTCAGCCTGTGTCGACTCGTGAACAACCAGTCAGTCTACTTTGGGACGGGATTTAGGTCCTTATCCACAGGAATAATCTCTTTCCGTTGGACTGTGTGTCTCCGTACCCTCCTTTTCCGGTGCACTTCTGTCTGTATCCGACCTGAATACCTCGGTGCTCGGTTCGTTCCCTACAGATCTCGGTGGTCTTTGACCTTCTCCGTTCCGCGACAGAGAGGATCTCCCAAGTCTCGTTCACACCGGTATCACCGTAAAGTCTGAAGACCGGAGGCCTCGACACTCTCTTATCCGAGACAACAAAATTCGATGGTCAAGTACCATTAAACAGTGTCGTTCAGGATCCTTTGATCGTGTCCGTGTTTTTTTACATTCTCCCTGGGTCTTTTGAGTCCTAGTTTTATTATAAAACTACATCATATATATATAAAAAATATGAAAAAAGAAAGAAAGAAAAAATGAAATGTTATAACATAACCAAAACGGTGTGTGACTGTACTTAGACGGTGCTAACATGTGCACAAGGGGTAGGACTTGGGGGGAGGGTGTAGGGAGGAGTATAAATTTTTTTTTAGTTTTATTTACGTTCTTTCTGTTGAGTACCACTTTTTTCACAACTGTTAAATTTCAATTGCAGACACCCCAGTACCGACCCTACCCGTGTGACCACGGGACCCATCCGACTCAGACTAACCGAGTAGTTAACCATGGAAAAACAACAAGTCAACGGTTCAGCATAGACTGAGAACGCTGAGGGACCTGACGTCGGATGGTCCGAGGAAACAGGTACCCTAAGAGGTCCGTTCTTATGACCTCACCCAAAGGCAAAGGAGGAAGTCCCCTAGAAGACTGGGTCCCTAGTTTGGGTGTCGGGAACGTAGAGGACGTAACCGACCGTTTAAGACATGGTGACTCGGTTACGGAAAAATTGTCTTGTTTTTCTTTTTATTAGTAATTATAAGTTAACTCTATCTCCAGTTTGGGAGGTACCCTCTTTCGACGATAACGGGAAGTAAAGAAAAGACACCAAGTCTGTCAAGTCGGGTCCAGGGATCCCACCCGTCGAGGTGACCTAAATATCATCTCTGATCCCTACAAGGGAAAATTAGAGTACAAGAGACGTTTCACAAACCCATCTACGATAAAAGAGACATACCGATATACAGAAATTCAAAATACCAAGGTCGATGGGGACGGACCGACGGAAAAAAAAAAAAAAAAAAGACCGACGGAAATTTAGATCGAAATCAATGTAGACACAATGGAAGACAAAATTCAACTCTCGGAACCCTTGGCTCAGATTTCCTGTCTTACCGGAGGTCACCCTTAGTCAAAAGACACGAGAAAAGATTAAAAGGTGACTCCCAGCACTTAGACAGAAGGACCAGGAGACTCGAGTAGGACCCGAGAGTGACTCCTTAATCTCTCTCTCGTGCGGACACTGTAGACGACGGGTCGTACCAGTAAGAACGGTAGTCTCCGTACGTAGTATAGGGGACCAATTTCCATAGGGACACTGTGTCGCGACAGGGGAGAGGTCTGACGCACTAGGTACTTATTCTCACACTCACTAGACTCTCACCCTAGAAGTACGAGGGGTGGTCGAGGACCGAAACCCTCTGTGACCTAGTTGAGAGGTTACTTTACTTTGATGAATCACTATTGAGGACTTAGAGACGTCCGTCCGAACATACTTCCGTCCTCTTTCCAGGTGTACCCCCCGAGACAGTACTGTGAAGCCACAGGAACAAAGAGGGATTCTGAGAAAGGTCTCAGTGTTCAATAAAGAAACTAATAGGTTTGGTACAACGTCTATGAAGTACCCGACAAAAGACATATACTTGTGTGGTGTCTGTCTAGGCCTTGACGGAAATATTAAACATAACTGAATCTTCCGTTACCGTGGGACGAGGTCATGAGAACGGACCTTTAAGGGTACCCACCTCCTCGGACCACCCGACGTCATGTACCCCTGGGATCCTCAGCCTGTACTGACTCGCTGAAGTGAAAGTGAACAGTGAAAGTACGTAACCTCTTCCTTTACCGTTGGGTGAGGTCACAAGAACGGACCTCTTAGGGTCCCCACCCCCTCGGACCACCCGATGACAGATACCTTAGCGTGTCTTAGCCTGTGTTGACTTCACTGAATCGTCGTCGTCGTCGTTTCAGTTTAACGTCCCGAAGGGTCCACCGCGACCACCACTTCTTGGGTGGACGGTTACGTCCTCTACATTCTCTGCATCCATGTTAGGGACCCAGTCCTTCTAGAGGACCTCCTCCCGTACCGTGGGTGGGTTCATAAGAACGGATCTCTTAGGATTACCTGTCTCCTCTGACCGTCGATATCAGGTACCCCAACGTCTCAACTTAAGCTGACTTCGCTGAATCGTCCGTGTGTGTGTTTCAGTTCAATGTCTTTCCTTAGTCCTTATATCTACAGAAGGGAACGTAGGGTTATTAGTCACTGGTATTGGATTGTGGAAAAAGATGTTACATCGAGTACTAAAAGTGATGTCTAAACCACCGTCAATCAAAAATTACACTCCACACGTGGAAAGTTTCTGACACCCTCAGAATGCAATCCTGTATCCGTCTGTTGTCAACCTTTGTGTCCATGATTATACTTGAAAATTATGATATTTCGGTTCAGAGGTTCATAAACCTTTATCGGAAGCGAACTTGCCTACACTGTCGTCGATTCTTCACCTACATCGAGTATACCAGGTCCAGTCCCCTCCGTCCCCGTCAATCCAAGACTCACACGCACACACACACACACACACACACACACACACACACCTCACCCCCCTGCCCCACACCCTCGGCTCGCTACGTCACGGCCTTCACAGTGCCAGGTGCAAATACGTGTCACACCCCAAGTGAAAGTAGAAAGAGAATCCCGTCCTTCACTGAAAAAGACGGTCTTCTCGAATTTTTGGGTAGGATAGTGGTGTCGGACGTCTTCTGACTACTAGGATGTCTCTCTTGTGTCGACGGTCACTCTATCTTTCGTGACCAAGGGTGTTTCTCTGACTTGCTTCGACGGCCGTCTGTGCCTTAGGACTCTAGTCTCTCTTTACCTTACTTCTTTGTGTCGGTTTCGATGCTAAAACGTATCTTCAAAACCTATTTTCGTTTCGGAAGGTAACTGAGATGACCGTTTCTAAGTCAGGAATTTACTATATGAGGTTCATATGTATAACCCTACATAAATGAGTCTAAATCATTGTGTCCGAGTTTCAATCTGTGCCGGTAGGGTATAGTGCAGTACACACTATACTTGTGACGGGTCGTGAAACTTGTCTTAGGTATGAGTTGGTTGTGATAAAGAAATCGAGATTACTTTCAATGCAATACGAGGTAGTGATTCTCCTTGATACCTGACTAAAATCTTCTGAATTTTATGAACGATGAGACTTTATCGTTCTATACTTAAAGTCTAGTGTTTGAGTTCACGAAATACAATATTAAACGTAATGAAAAAATTCCCGTTAGTGAACCCGAAGGGACCACCAAGTCACCATTTCTTAGGTTGACTGTTACGTCCTCTTTCTGTGCTCAGGGTAGAGACTCAACCCTTCTAGGGGACCTCATCCATTACTGTTGGGTGAACGCATAAGAACGGAACTTTTAAAGTACTTCTCCTAGGACCACCCGATGTACTGACTCATTGAGTCGTGTGTGGGTGTAAAAAATTGTTCACTTAAATTTAAATTAAGACAAACTTCGGGAGTAAGATAGTATAGTCAAGTCAAGTCCAGTCAGTGAGTCAACACAGGTTAAGGAACGTCGGGGTACCTGACGTCGTGTGGTCCGGAGGGACAGGTAGTAGTTGAGGACCTCAAATGAGTTCGAGTACAGGTAACTCAGCCATTACGGTAGGTTGGTAGAGTAGGAGACAACAGGGGAAGAGGAGGACAGAAGTTAGAAAGGGTCGTAGTTCCAGAAAAGTTTACTCAGTCAAGAAGTGTAGTCGACCGGTTTCATAACCTCAAAGTCGAAGTTGTAGTCAGGAAGGTTACTTGTGGGTCCTGACTAGAGGAAATTCTACCTGACCAACCTAGAGGAACGTCAGGTTCCCTGAGAGTTCTCAGAAGAGGTTGTGGTGTCAAGTTTTCGTAGTCAAGAAGTCGTGGATCGGAAGAAATACCACGTTGAGAGTTTAGGTATGTACTGGTGATCTTTTTGGTATCAGAACTGATCTACCTGGAATCAACCGTTTCATTATAGAGACGAAAATTATGCGAGAGATTCAACAAGTATTGAAAGGAAGGTTCCTCATTCACACAAAATTAAAGTACCGACGTCAGTGGTAGACGTGACTAAAACCTCGGGGGGTTTTATTTCAGACTGTGACAAAGGTGACAAAGGGGTAGATAAACGGTACTTCACTACCCTGGTCTACGGTACTAGAAGAAAAAGACTTACAACTCGAAATTCGGTTGCTAAAGTGAGAGGAGAAAGTGAAAGTAGTTCTCCGAGAAATCAAGAAGAAACGAAAGACGGAAATGCCCACCACAGTAACTGTATAGACTTCAATGACCATAAAGAGGACCGTTAGAACTAAGGGCGAACACGAAGTAAGTCGGGTAGTAAAGAGTACTATATGAGACGTATGTTCAATTTATTCGTCCCACTGTTATATGTTGGACTACATGAGGAAAAGGATAAACCTTGGTCAGACAACAAGGTACAGGTCAAGATTGACAACGAAGAACTGGACGTATGTCTAAAGAGTTCTCCGTCAAGTCCACCAGACCATAAGGGTAGAGAAAGTCCTAAAAGGTGTCAAATAACACTAGGTGTGTCAGTTTCCGAAACCGTATCAGTTATTTCGTCTTTATCTACAAAAAGACCTTGAAAGAACGAAAAAGGTACTAGGTCGCCTACAACTCTTAAACTAGGGACCAAGGAGACGGAAAAGAGTTTGGTAGTGTGTCACCTTCAATTTAGAGTCTGTTGACTTCAAATAGAGTGGTAGATATAGCGAAAAAGATGTCCCCATACAGATACATGACTCCCGTAACACAACGCAAGAAGCGTTCGACACCCCTTCCTTGACCAAAAGACCAAAAAAAAAAAAAAACCTAACAGTATTATAGAGGAAACCAGATAATGGGTAGACCAGGAATTCGTAGGTAGATTCCCAGGATGATTGAGTGAGGAGTTCGAGTGGAGTGCAAGGGAGTCGAGTCAGGAAGAGGAATGAGAAAGCCCCAGTGAGAAGCGTACAATAGTGCGACCTGTTGTGGAATTCGATATTGTACCAGAGGGAACCCTTACAAAGTCGGCAAAAGTCCGAAGTGGGATCCGACACCTGTGGGACACAAAAAGATCCTAGGGTAGACGAATTTACGTAGATGTCCTTAATAAGGGAACACCGAGTCTACCATTTCTTAGACGGACGTTACACCCTCTGTACCCAAATTAGGGACCCAGTCCTTCTAGGGGACCTTTTCTTTTACCGATGGGTGAGGTCATAAAAACGGACCTCTTAAGGTACCTGTCTCCTCGGACCGTCCGATGTCAGGTACCCCAACGTTTTTCAGTCTCTTAAGGTACTCACATATTGTGAAGGTGAAAGTGTCGGTAATAAAGGACCCCCAACGACGGAGGAATATTGAGAGACCCCTACCGGTACACTCGAAAGAGACGAGGGGTATTTACCTCTCATCTCTCTTTTCGTTTCGGGTACCGGAGGGACCTCTGAGGGTTCGAAGAGTGACGAAGAGTAAATTGTAATGATATTGTGATGAGATGTTAAATACCTAGTATAATCTTGAAACGGTGTTTAAAGAACATTCCAAAAAAAAAAAAAAAAAAGAACACTCCCACCCTTTACTACCCAAAATAAACTATAGGTAAGTACCATTTTACACTTCGTATTCTTCTTTAACGATTCATACATCATCGATTTGAAAAAGTTCATTGTAAATAAATCTTCGGTTAGGATCTTACTTAATGAACCTTTTATTACAACATACGGGTTTAGAATTTGACATTTTTTAAGGTGATAGAGGTACATCAATTTATATCTCGAACGAGAAAATTACACCGGGTAATTTGGTACTTAGACCTTTGATTTTTTGAATTATAACTCAGATACGTAATGACTTTTTAGTCGACAAATCGTTGAAACATTGGGTAATAAGTGAAGGACCATTTGTGTTAAAATTACACCATTGTCTTTAAAGTAGTTAAAGTCTTTTGAGATATAAAAGTCATTTGCATTGAAAAAGAAAGATTATCGTTCTCGGAAATCTCTTCAGGAACATAGATTAAGTTCAGATAGAAAGAATAATGTCCAAGTGTTTAAGTGGATTGTCTTTCACCAAACATCTCAACCTTCTCACAATCACAATCATCTCTATCGGTTATCTTTGAAGTCACGTTACTTTTTCGTTCTTTACAGTCTCGAATCTCTTCGACAAGTGGCTCAAAGTTTACTCGACTGTCCGTGTACTAAATAGAACTACACCAATTACAAGTCAAAATGGAGGACTTCGTTTTTAGACGGTTTATTGGGTTATTTTGTACCCGACGAATGGTCTCCGTCGACTTTCCAAACATCTATCCTCAGTTCTTAGAATTCGGACAGACGTTTCAATCCAAGGGTTAATCCTGTAACCGAATTATTGTAAACTGGACTTACACACTTATAAAACGTTACGTTTACATGATATAAAATTCTATTTTGATAACCAACGGGTGAAAACGTCGACGGTCTGTGAAAGTAGGGGTACCTCCTTTTATTTTGTTTTGTCAAACGAAACATTACACCCCTCTCAGTCTCGTAACTAACGGGTACTCTATTATGTCGAGTATGCCTAGAGAATTGTTAGGAACATAAAATGAAAATGTAAGACAACGACTACACAAGTCAACGAGTCAGTACAGGTTGAGACTCGACCCTTAGGGGAAGTAGAAATCCGGTCCACCGAATTTGTTGACTATAAATGAGGAGTGTCAGACCTCCGACCTTTGGGTTCTAATTACACGGGTGACTAAGACATGGACCACTCCTGAACGAAGGACCGACAGTCTGACTACGGAAGAACGACCGCCTCTCTCTCGTTCCCGAGACCAGAGAGGAGGAGATAAATTCCTGTGATTCGAGTAGTAGCCCCGAGGTGGGAGTACTGGAATGGTCAGAATTAGTGAACTGTTTCCGAGGTAGAGGTCTTGGTAGTACTAGCCCCTAAATCCCGGAGTTGTAGACTCACTTAATAAACAACAAAAACAAATAAGTGATTCAGGACAGGTTGAGAGACACTGGGGTACCTGACATCGGACGGTCCGAGGATACAGGTCACCTAAAGAGTCCGTTCTTATGACCTCACTCAACGGTAAAGGAAGAAGTCCCCTACACGGGCTGGGTCCCTACCTTGGGCGTAGAGGACGTGACTGTCCATCTAAGAAATGACGACTCGGTCAGTCAGTCATGTACTGTTGGTTGTTACCCAAGGAAGTCCGTACTGGAGGAAGTCCTTTGGAAAGGACTGAAGAGTAAAACTAGACCCTCTCGTGGACCTGGAATGGAACTAGTCTAAAGACTTGTTCACCTAGACTTGTTGATTTATTGACACTATTGACAATAGTGTTGAGTCATTGTCACCTATACTCGTTGACTCAAAGATTGCCACGTATAGCTGATTATCTACCCTGTTACACGAAGTACAAGTGGTTATTTTACGCCCGTCGACTACGTACCGAAACGTTTAGACCGGGTATTAGGAGGAGTGTGTTTACCAGAGATAAGAAAAGACAGTAGTCACTGACGTCTTGGGTGTACGACTCTTGTCGGACACACTATCTTGTAAAATTAATAACGAAAGATAGGTTTCTTTTATGGATCTTTCAGGTAAAGAAAATAGTTTTTTGTTAAATTTTAGAATGGAAATTAAAATGGTTACGACGACGACGACGACGATTCAGTGAAGTCAGTACAGACTGAGACACGCTGGGGTATCTGCCGTCGGGTGGTCCGAGGGGACAGGGACCCTGAGAGGTTCGTTATTGTGACCTCGCCCAACGGTAAAGGAAGAGGTTACGTACTTTTACTTTTCACTTTCACTTCAGCGAGTCAGCACAGACTGAGAATCACTGGGGTACCTGACTTCGGATGGTCCGAGGAGGCAGGTACCCTAAAAGGTCCGTTCTCGTGACCTCACCCAACGGTAATTTCAATGGAATTTAAAAATGGTTATTAAATTGAAACGTTCTATTTAATAACCTTGACTAATTTCTGAACTTTTACTTACAACTTTTATACTGTAAATTTTGTTTTGTATAATCGTGAAATGTATGTGTCATACAGGACTCTCCACAAGAGTAGTTAGACTGGATCTAATACACTTAATAATTATTTGGTCTTTATTCGAGCAAAAAAGTGTGACTTTCGAAACATATAACTACATATGTCACAAATAAGTTTCAAACATATTTTATAAATCATGTCTTTGATGACAAAATGATATTGTTCATGTTATCATTAATATATATAATTAAAGGATACGTATATGAAAATTACTCGTTACACATATTAAAACGTTCCAAAAACTAAAGAAACACGACACAAATAATATCAATATAGATGACTTTTCATTAAAATACCGACGACTTAGATTGTTATTTTCTGGTTCTGATAAAACGTACAGAATTTTTTTCAGAAAAAAGGTTATTTAAATGAATTCAATTTTAACATTTCACAGTCAGACACTGCCTAATCCCTTTTTTGATTGTTAGCTCATTCGAATCAAGAAGAGTGTCTGTCAAGATCTTCGTGGTTCAGTCCAAAATCGGAACCTCACACACCACCTAGACGAGGAAAGCAGACGTCCCCTGTTCACTATGTAGACCCATCCTGACTACCTGTCTTGACTTACTATGGGTGTCTAGAACCTGTGACTCGGCGCGCTAATGTTATACCTTAAAGCACAAAAGGAGGACCCTCCATCTTCACTCGGACGAAATATACAGTCTTCTACTTACTTTGATGAACGACTGGTTCTTTACCTCTGATAAAGTTTTTATTTTTCGTAAGTGTAGTATTCTTAAGACGAAACAATTACAGTTGTCTCTAATTTGTCTTTTAGGTCTCCATGTACTAACCTCTTGTGGTATTATTATCGATTGTAACGCACTCAAATACTACATTCAAGAGAACTTCGGTCCGTGATGACTGAAACTCACCTCAGCCCCCTCCCCCGATAGGACACGTAACGTCCTACAACTCGTTGTGGGAACCGGAGACGGGTGATTTGAGGTCATCATACAGGGTGAGGTCAATGTTGTTAGTTTTTATATAGGTCTATGACGTTTCCAGGGGTCCCCTAATCAACGGGGACAACTCTTAGTAACCAGACATACGAAACGACGTCGATTAAGAGACTCATCCATGATAACCCGAAGGGACCACTGAGCCACCATTTCTTTAGGTGGACGGTTACGTCCTCTACACCCAAGCTAAGGACCTAGACCCTTCTAGGGGACCTCTTCCTTTACTGTTGGATGAAGTCATAAGAACGGACCTCTTAGGGTACCTGTCTCCTCGGACCGTCCGAAATCAGGTACCCCAACGTTTGTCAACCTGTACTGAATCGACGACTTGTTGTCGTTGTTCCAACGATACTAGTAGACGTAACACATCTGTTCCCGTTACTCCAATCTTGACCAATCCTTCGTCCGAGTTCAGTCTTTATTTTTCAGTCGTCTCAACCCTGAATTTTATGACTACCAAGAGATCCTGGTTCTGTAGTGTCAGGTCAGACGGACTTGAGATAAGTCGAAAATGTCGACTTTCTATTGACTACCGAAGGCGGGAAACTTACTGTGTTAATGAAATTTCCCCCCACATACATCGACATCAGAGGAACACTGGGCGAAACTTCAGAATTTGTTTCACAGTCACCAGGTGAAACCAAGTCAAGTCAAGTCAGTAAGTATCACAGGTTGAGAAACGTTGAAGTACCTGACGTCGTACGGTCCGGAGGGACAGGTAGTGGTTGAGGGCCTCAAACTAGTTTGAATACAGGTAACTCAGTCACTACGGTAGGTTGGTGGAGTGGGAGACAGTAGGGGAAGAGGAGGGTGGAAGTTAGAAAGGGTCCTAGTCCAGAAAAGTTTACTAAGTCAAGAAACGTAGTCCACCGGTTTCATAACCTCAAAGTCGAAGTTGTAGTCAGGAAGGATACTTATAAGTCCTGACTAAAGGAAATCCTACTTGACCAACCCAGAGGAACCTCAGGTTTCCTGAGAATTAAAAAAAAAAAAGTGAAAGAAAAAAATAAAAAGAAAAATAAAAAATTAAAATTAAAATAAAATAAATAAATAAAAAAATTTAAAAATTAAAAAAAATTTAAAATTGTAGAAATTAAGAATGTACGCAAGGGTTTGTACTTGGGGGGAGGGTGGAGGGAGGGGTGTTGTAGAGAGACCCAGTAGGGGTACGTGGTCGGGGTTCGTTCGACGTGGGATGCAGTCTGTACCTGACCGCTAAGTTAAGAATGTACTGTCATATGTACAATCTTAAGGGTAAGAGGGTTTAGTAGGGTGGGAGAGGGAGCGGGAGACTCAGGTTTTCAGGCCATATGTGTAGACACAGAAAAAAGGACAGAACGTATGTCCCAGCAGTAACGGTAGAAGGATTTAAGGTATATATACACAATCATATGACATAACCACAAAAAGAAAGACCGAATGAAGTGAGACATATTAACCGAGGTCTTTCCTGAGAATTCTCAGAAGAAGTTGTGGCGTCAAGTTTTCGTAGTTAAGAAGTCGTGAGTCGAAACAGATACCAGATTGAGAGTGTAGGTATGTACTGATGACCTTTTTGGTATCGAAACTGATCTACCTGGAAACAACCGTTTCACTGCAGTAAAAATCATACAACAGATCCAACCAGTATGGAAAAGAAGGTTCTTGTTCTTAGAAAATTAAAGTACCACCGTCAGTGGTAGACGTCACTAAAACCTCCGGGGGTGTTATTTCAGAGTGTGATAAAGTTAACAAAGGAGTAGATAAACGGTACTTCACTACCCTTACCTACGGTACTAGAAGTAAAAAACTTACAACTTGAATTCGGTCGAAAAAGTGAGAGAAAGTGAAAGTAGTTCTCCGAGAAACCAAGGAGAAGTGAAAGACGGTATTCCCACCATAGTAGACACATAGACTCCAATGACTATAAAGAGGGTCGTTAGAACCAAGGTCGAACATGAAGTAGGTCGGGTCGTAAAGTATACTATATGAGACGTATATACAATATATTCGTCCTACTGTTATATGTCGGAACTTCATGAGGAAAGGGTTAAACCTTAGTCAGGTAACAAGGTATAGGTCAATATTGACAACGAAGAACTGGACGTATGTATAAAAAGACCTCCGTCCATACCACCAATTATAAGGGTAGAGAACTTCTTAAAAGTTGTCAAACAATACTAGGTGTGTCAGTTTCTGAAACCGTATCAGTTACTTCGACTTCATGTACAATAAGACCTTGAGAGAACGAAAAAGAACGAAAGAGAGAGAGAAAAAAAAGTACTAGATTACAACCGTTAAACTAGAGACCAAGGAGACGGAAAAGATTAAGATCGAGTTTGTAGACCTTAAAGAGTCAAGTACGTGACAACTTCGGACTGAACCTCTTAAAACGTGTAATGTAACGATCGTACACTCTACTCGCGTTAGTACTTTATCAAATTTACAAGAAACCATAACGGAAAAAACCCTGACCTTACTTTTGACTGGAAAAGGTCAGGACACCGGTGACAACTCAAAGGGTTTAAAAGACCGTATAACTCACGTCGTGAAAGTGTGATAGTACAAAATCCTAAACTTTATCGAATGGACCTTAAGGTAGTGGAGGCGATCGAAACATGTATCACTACGAAGGATTCCGGGTGAACTGAAACCTGAGGTCCTACAGACCCAGATCCACTCACTAGTGTGGTAGTACCAATAGACCCAGTAACTCTAAAAAAAAATTTTAAATAAATAAAATTAGCCTCCGATTAATGAAATGTTATAACATCACCAAAAACGGTATGTAACTGTACTTAGTCGGTACCCACATGTAGACAAAGTGTAGGACTTAGGGGGAGGGTGAAGGGAGGGGTAGGGTAGAGAGTCCCAGTATATCGAAAAAAGCACATAAGAACGGTAAAAAATTTTTTATCTTTAATGGAAATAAAATTTTTTTATTATATAAGTAAAATTAACCTTCGATTAATGAAATGTTATAACATCACCAAAAACGGATTATAGCTGTACTTAGTCGGCACCCAGGTGTATACTGGGTCGTTAGGGTGACGACTCGTATGTGTGACTCTTTTGGTCTTAACTTTCTCTGTGCACGTGGGGTCACAAGTAACGTCGTGACAAATGTTATCGGTCCTGTACCTTCATTGGATCTACAGGTAGTTGTCTACTTACCTATTCTCTCGACACCATGTATATGTGTTACCTTATAATAAGTCGGTAATTTTTCTCACATAAACTTAGTCAAGATTACTCCACCTACTTTGACCTCGGATGATATGTCTAACTTCATTCGGTCTTTCTTTTTGTGGTTATCTCATATGATTACGTATATATACCTTAAATCTTTCTACCATTGCTATTGGGACATACGCTCTGTCGTTTTCTCTGCGTCTACATATCTTATCAGAAAACCTGAGACACCCTCTCCCTCTCTCACCCTACTAAACCCTCTTACCGTAACTTTGTACATATAGTAGTATACACTTTATCTAACGGTCAGGTCCAAACTACGTACTCTGTCCCACGAGTCCCGACCAAGTGACCCTACTGGGACTCCCTACCCTACCCCTCCCTCCACCCCCCCCGTAAGTCCTACTCCTCGTGTACATGTGGGTACCGACTAAGTACAGTTACATACCGTTTTGGTGATGTTATAACATTTCATTAATCGGAGGTTAATTTTATTTATTTGACTTTTCCTTTAATGGAAATAAAAAATTAATTAAATAAATAAAAGTAACCTTCGATTAGTGAAATGTTATAACACCATCAAAAACGGATTGTAACTATACTTAGTCGGTGTCCGGGTATACACAAGGGGTAGGTCTTGGGAGGAGGGTGGAAGGAGGGGTAGGGTAGGGGTCCCAGTAGGGTCACTTGGTCGGGACTCGCGGGACAGGGTACGTAGTTTGGACCTGACCGTTAGTCAAAGTGTATACTGCTATATGTGCAAAGTTACGATGAGAGAGTTTAGTAGGGTAGGAGCGGGAGAGGGTGTCTCAGGTTTTCTGACAAGAAATATAGATACAGAGAACGACAGAGTGTATATCCCAGTAGCAATGGTAGAAAGATTTAAGGCATATATACGCAATCATATGAGATAACCACAAAAAGAAAGACCGAATGAAGTGAGACATATTATCCGAGGTCAAAGTAGGTGGAGTAATCTTGCCTAAGTTTACGTAAGAAAAATTACCGACTCATTATAAGGTAACACATATACATGGTGTCGAGAGAATAGGTAAGTAGACGACTACCTGTAGATCCAATGAAGGTACAGGACCGATAACATTTGTCACGACGTTACTTGTGACCCCATGTACACAGAGAAAGTTAAGACCAAAGGAACCACACACACGGGTCTTCACCCTAACGACTCAGTATAGAACGGTGGAAAAGAATTATAGAAGACGAAGATAATCCAGGTATGGTAAAGACAGGAAATAACACGGGTATAAACGTACTTTATCAGGGAACTATAAAGATTAAAAGAACTTTTAGATAGATCAGAAAGGGTAAGATAACAAAAGGAGATAAAGAGACGTAGCTGGCGAATCCTTCCGAAAGAATAGAGAGGAACGATAAGAAACCTTGAGACGTTCATGGTTCATGGTTTAACGTCATGAACCCACGTCAGAGTTTTAAATTTCTTACTAGAGACAACCAAGGGTCCCGTTTGGTAAGTTATAGTGTCATTAGGTTCATATACTGGGTTGGTGATTACGGTTTCTTCGACTTCAACTTGTCAAGATACTTCTGGATGTTCTTGAAGATCTTGATTATGGTTTTTTGTTTCTACAAGTAAAGTAGTATCTCCTGACCTTACGTTTTCATCCTTCAGTCCCCAAGTCATTACCCAGAATTGTAACGAGGGTCTTCGAATGATATGGAGAGAAAAAAAAGAATGGTTTTACCTGAACATTACTAGGTGAATGAGTCAAGTCTTTTAAAGAAGGAGAAGGATTTTGGATGTTGGATAACATGTGATAGTTCGAGTGTTCAAGTTAAAGTTTTATAAAACTTCATTATGGTACGAAAAAAGAGTATTCTGGTAGAAGTCTTATATATAAGGTATCTAATAATTTATTAGTAAAGGTTCTACTTAAAATTACCGTCACATCATAAGGTGGAAACCCTACATGGGATAAATAAATTAATTAGGAACAGAAACCCGTGACTTTTTTAAAAAACAGGATTACAAAGTACGTAGTATTGTAAAAAGATAAAAGTAAATGACAGGTGTCTCGGTCATGACGATAGGTTCCGAACACCTTAGAGAAACTGTATTATGGAATGGTTCACTGAGTAACATCAAAGAACCCTCTGTGTCTCTTTCAAATTCGGGTTCTCATGTACTAGTTAAGACTCAGATCTTTTTAGTAAGACCTATATCTAAACTCCGACTTTACCTGTCTTTACCTTGACCTAAGTCCCTCTAACAATCTTTAGTCCCTCTCTTTATTTCGTCACCGTCTTCCCCTTTCCGAATTCTCTATAATTCCTCATCCTAATTGTCCTAGACCCCGATCTAATCTATTGTCCCAATCCCTCTCCCTCTTCAAATTCTATTGAGGACCCGGACGTGAACGAATAGCAGGACTAAAGTTTTTAATTGATACCTCCCTATCGAATCTGAGGTAAACTAACTGTTCCGGTCTTCTTTTTATTAAACTCTTGATAAAACAGAGAAACTTTAGATTCGGTAAAATTAGGGGGAACCCTAGTTAAAACAATAAGTAATATTATACTTTGTGACATGAACAATTTTAGAGGCTCACTACTTTTCCTTTTATCAAGACGGAAAGGGTAAAATAAAATATATTAAATTTTATACACACTAGGAACGTGTATACATAAATAGACCAACCTTACTTGTTGGAAAGAACTAAGAAGGGAACTATTTCACGTCCGTCTTTCCTTTCCTTTCTTTTATCTTCAAGTAGACATCTTAGTGTTTACTAGATCATTAGTGTCGTCGACTCAAGTTCATTTTCGGTAAACAACTCAAGGATGAGGTACGTTTCGAGACTGACACGACTGAACGTGTACGGGTCTCGTTAATCCCAGACAACTTTGGAGTCCCGGGTCACTCTCCAGGACCCAATCCGTCTTCTCCACTGGGTTCCTAAGTAGATACTTTACCGATTTTGTCTCAGTTCCGTACTCAAACATTCGGACCTTTGTCTGGGTCTCATTCAACGTCTTTAAAGAGCACGGGATCAAAAAGTATACACTTTACTAATTTCATCACTATAAAATAAACGTATAATATTAAACATCCATGGTCTAAATTAAACACATTCCGATGAATTAATAAAAGAACCTCCTGTCTCACTAAAGAATGAGGACAATTATCCGTTGGTTCGGGTTATGTAAACAAAATGTATAATTACGGAAATCCTAACTTTATTTGTTTTTAAGTCTTTAAAGAGGAATTCATACTTAGTTTTCTCTTCATCTTTCTACTATATAGTTATTAATGTTCAAAAAGATTTTTGGACAAATCCACCATCACCAACAAATCAACGATTCAGCATAGACTGAGAACTCTGGGGTACCTGACAACGGGCGGTCCGAGGAGACAGGTACCTTAAGAGGTCCGTTCTTATGACCTCACCCAACGGTAAAGGAAGAGGTCCCCTAGAAGGGTTACTAGCTTTGGTCCAACTCATTAATACTTTCACTTTCACAATCAACGAGTCACCACATGTTGAGAAACACTAGGATACTTACAATCGGGGGTCCGAAGAGACAGGTACCCTAAGAGGTCCGTCCTTATGACCTTACCTAACGGTACGCGAAGAGGTCCACTTGAAGGACTAGGTCTCTAGATTGGGAGAAGAGAATGTATAGGATCGTAACCGTCCACTCAAGAAATGTTGATCACGGTTGACCCTCTCATCAATATATTTACAAATTTGGATATATAGTGAAAATAAAGAGTTTTATTTACATCCAATTCTATTGTACTCTTCATACTGAGTTTCTTTACGTTTATCCACCGTTATAATTATCTAAGAAGTAGGTTTTAATTCACAAAGAAATAAGGTATTACTTGTAAACGAAAAATAAAAAAGTACGTTGGGAACTCTCGAATGACACACGTTCAGTAACTATACTCATCGTTTCTACCCTGTCACGTTTATGTCTTTTCTGGAGGTTAGAGTTACAGTTTTTGTAAACAAAAGTGTTCTGTACACGATGAACCAGAATAATACTTATGTTTTCCGTACTTCTACCAATTGTCCACCCTTTAATAAAAAGATTTATAAAGATACTAAAAATGGATTAAAGGTAGTAAACATACCTTACTGTAATATAAGACAATACACTTTTATTTCTTCTATACCAAGGATGGAAATTCCTAAAGTGATAGATCACTTTTATTAACTGTTTAAGGTTCTATTACTTCTATTCGATCCTTAATTAACAGTCAGAACGTCCACTCTAGAAAAAATTTTGTTTACAAAGGTTTAACATGAACAAGACACAACCCGATATGAGATGTCCGGATGTTCCGAACACGAACGGGTCGAAGTTCCGACTTTTCTTTCGGGTCGTAGTTGTTGTCTTTGTAGTCACCGAATTGATTGCCCCCTTAAATGAACAGACTTCGTTCCAGAACCTACTGTAGGATAACACACACCATGTGTCGTCTGTCCTGTACTCCCGCCAGAAGTGAAAGATCCCCACCACCAAGATTAGTCAATACCCCCTTAATTGAAGTCCACCCGAATAACCAGTGGTCCTTTTGGTCGTCTTCGGATGAAGAGTCGTTAGTAAAACTATTCTTGTTAGTGATCTACCTCGGACACCGGTCATACCTCCTTCCGGTCGGTACATGAATTTTATATAACTTCGTCTTGTCGACCAGGTCGACCCTGGCCGACCCTATATGTCTTTCGTTCTCTCGTTGGTAGAACTCACTGGACTGGTATGTAAGTCAGTTTGAGAGAGGACCCAGTAGTCGGACGTAGTTCAGGGTTCTACGATGTTATTTCCTTTACTTCTTGTAAAACTCATAGTGGTTCTCAAAATAAAGACCTTTTAGAGGAGAGTTATACCGTCTTTAATTACAAAATTCGTTTAGATTTTATTTTCAGGATCTGATACGACATTTAAATCATTTGTTAAAAACATCGGTAACATCGTTTAAGGGATCATTTATGGGAGTTTTACACTCTGTTTCAACGACAGTTTAAGATATTCTTCACTAACTATTATTCCCCGAAGGTCCACCGTGATCACTATTTCTTGGAAGAACGGTTACGTCCTCTACATTCTCTGAACCCAAACTAGACCCCAGACCTTCTAGGGGACCTCCTCCCGTACCGTTGGGTGGGGTCATAAGGACGGACCTCTTAAGGTACCTGTTCCTCGGACCGCCCACTGTCAGGTACCCTACCGTTTCTCAGTTCACTGAGTCGTACGTGCGTGCCAGTACTTTTTCTGACCCAAGGGCTCTCTTCTTCAGCTCAACGAAATATCATTCTGACCTTCTCTCACCTCACACCGAATACTAAGACTTTTCTCACAACAAAGAGAATATAGTATCTTCTCTCCCTCCTTCTCCTGACTTAAATAAGAAATAAAAACGGGTCTAAGCCCCAGACTGTAACTTGTCGGTAGTTTTCTTAAGTCTCACGATCACTCTGTGCAAGAACGCGGTGAACCTTCTTTTTCATCTATCGGGGGACGTCGAGTCAAAGTAACGGGTCGTGTTTACAGAACTTCTTTACCGTCGAAAATCCTCGCTGCCTCTTTACTTCAGCCCGTCCAGCACGGTCTTCGTGACCACTCGACCACTGTAATAACAAGTTGACCCTTCCACTCCCGTATTCCTGTAGAGACCTGTCGTCGTTTCGGTCCATACGTCGATATATTTTTTTAGGTCGTTAACGTGTCAATGACTAACACCAAAGACTCTGTGGGCTCCTTAGAGTTGTGGATGGAGGGGAATCACCCTCCTTGGCTGAACGTATACTTTCAAAAGTTCTCACTTAGGATTCAACAACAAATCAGTGATTCAACACAGACTAAGAAACACTGGGGTACCTGTGTGGTACCCCTTCGGTCGTGTGGACCGAAGGGACGGGAAGTGATAGAGGGTCTCAAACGAGTTTGAGTACAGGTAACTCAGTTACTACAATAGATTGATAGAGTAGGAGACGACGGGGGAAGAGGAAAACGGAAGTCAAAAAGGGTCGTAGTCCCAGAAAAAGTTATTCAGCCTAGAAACGTAGTCCACCGGTTTCAAAACCTCGAAGTCGAAATCCTAGGCAGGAAAGTTACTTATAAGTCCTGACTAAAGGAAATCCTAACTGACCAAACAAGGGGAAAGACAGGTTCCCTGAGAGTTCTCAGAAGGGGTCGTGGTGTTAAGCTTTCGCAATAAAAAACCACAAGTTGGAAATACTACTAGGTTGAGACTGTAAGTGTGTACTGAACTATTTGAAAACAAAAATACCTGGAAACAGATATACCGTTCTTATGTACCTTCTCGACATGTTTTTTCTAGAAGTACTGGGTCTATTAGTACTACTACACTAGTGATTAGATCTCGGTCTGTAGAACCTTACACTTCAGTTCACCCGGAATCTTTCGTAGTGATACTTGTTTCGATCACCTCCACTACCTTAAGGTCAACTCGACAAAGTTTAGGACTTTCTACTACGACATTTTCACGACGTGAGTTATACGGTCGTTTAAACCTTTTGAGTCGTCACCGGTGTCCTGACCTTTTCCAGTCAAAAGTAAGGTTAGGGTTTCTTTCCGTTACGGTTTCTTACGAGTGTGATGGTGTGTTAACGTGAGTAGAGTGTACGATCACTTCATTACGAGTTTTAAGAGGTTCGGTCCGAAGTCGTTCTACACTTGACACTTGAAGGACTACAAGTTCGACCAAAATCTTTTCCGTCTCCTTGGTCTCTAGTTTAACGGTTGTAGACGACCTAGTACCTTTTTCGTTCACTCAAGGTCTTTTTGTAGATAAAGACGAAATAACTGATACGGTTTCGGAAACTGACACACCTAGTGTTATTTGACACCTTTTAAGACTTTCTCTACCCTTATGGTCTGGCGGATTGGACGGAGAACTCTTTAGACACACGTCCAGTCCTTCGTTGTCAATCTTGACCTGTACCTTTTTGTCTGACCAAGGTAAATCCTTTTCCTCATGCAGTTCCGACATATAACAGTGGGCCGAATAAATTGAACATACGTCTCATGTAGTACTCTTTGCGACCTGACCTTCTTTGTGTTCGACCTTAGTTCTAACGGTCCTCTTTATAGTTATTGGAGTCTATACGTCTACTGTGGCGGGAATACCGTCTTTCACTTCTCCTCGATTTTTCGGAGAACTACTTTCACTTTCTCCTCTCACTTGTTCAACCGAATTTCGAGTTGTAAGTCTTTTGCTTCTAGTACCGTAGGCCAGGGTAGTGATGTACCCTTTATCTACCCCTTTGTCACCTTTGTCACAGTCTGAAATAGAAAACCCCGAGGTTCTAGTGACGTATACCACTGACGTCGGTACTTTAACTTCCTGCGAATGAGGAACCTTCTTTTCAATACTGGTTGGATCTATCGTATAAGTTTTCGTCCCTGTAATGAAACGGCTGATTCCAGGCAGATCAGTTCCGATACCAAAAAGGACACCAGTACATACCTACACTCTCAACCTGACACTTCTTCCGACTCGTGGTTTCTTAACTACGAAAACTTCACACCACAACTTCTTGTGAGAACTCTCAAGGAACCTGACGTTCCTCTAGGTTGGTCAGGTAAGACTTCCTCTAGTCAGGACCCTAAAGAAACTTTCCTTACTACGATTTCGACTTCGAGGTCATGAAACCGGTGGAGTACACTTCTCAACTGAGAAACCTTTTCTGACTACGACCCTCTCTAACCCCCGTCCTCCCCTTCCCCTGCTACCTTCTACTCTACCGACCTACCGTAGTGCCTGACCTACCTGCACTCAGACTCACTTGAGGCCGTCTACCACTACCTGTCCCTCCGGACCGTACGACGCTAAGTACCCCAGCGTTTCTCAGCCTGTGCTGACTCACTCACTGACTTGACTCGACTTGACAGATACACCTGGAAATAGGTGTTTTATTACAGAGAGGAAAAATTATACGACAGATCCAAACAGTATCGAAAAGAAGGTTCTTCGTTCACTGAAAATTAAAGTACCAACGTAAGTGGTAGGTGTCACTAAAGTCTATCGGGTTCTTTTACTTTAGACAGTCAAAGGTGAAAAGGGACTAGATAAACGGTACTTCACTGTCCTAGCCTACGGTACTAGAATCACAAAACTTACAACTCAAAGTTCGAAACAGTGAGTAGACAAAGTGGGAGTAGGTTTCCGAGAACTTACCATAATAGTAATAAAGTAAGAGTTCTCTCTCTAAGTCTCTGTTTCTCAATCTCTTTCTCTCTAGTGTACTCAACATTGTGACAAGTAAGAATCCGTACTCTTAACCTATCAACTGTTTAGTCAAAACGATACAAAAAGTGTCCCTAGTGGTTTATCGGGAGACGAGAAGGTATAAAGGGTCTGAGGGAACGTCAACCTAAACCAATACCGGTAACTCTATACCTGTCTTTACCACACAGTAAACATTCGGACCAGGTCATTATGTAACGAGTTCTCAGAAGTAAGAGAGACAGGAACGGTATCACTGAACCCTCCTAGTTATACTACTTCCCTCTCCTACTCGATGATCTGTGTGTGACCTGAAATACATACGTTTTTTGTTTGGAAAGTGCACGATTCAAGGAGTTTATATGGATAACACCGTTAACCTCCACTAACGGACCTGTTTACGTTCAAGGGTGTAGGAAGTGATGACTCCACTATCCTATCTTAGTAGTTCGGGGAGAAACTTTGTGGAAAAGTCTTCCCGGAAAATATTAATCAGAGGGGGAGGGAGTTGAACTACCAACGTAAAAAGTAATCAAAATTTCATTATCCGCATTCCTCGACCTTCATTTGTGTTACACCGGAAATCAAACCGAGTTCTTACCGAGAGAAAAAGTTCACTGTGATTCCTCATTTTTTATTATTATTACGATAGTTATTAAAGTCTCAAATCAAGTCAAGTCAGTGAGTCAGCACAGACTGAGAAACGCTGGGGTACTTAGTGTCGTACGGTCCGGAGGGACAGGTAGACGGCCTCAAGTGAGTCTGAGTACAGGTAGTTCAGACACTACGGTAGGTCGGTAGGGTAGGAACCAGCAGGGGAAGAGGATGACGGGGGTTAGGGTGGGTCGTAGTCTCAGAAGAGGTTTCTCAGTTGAGAAGCGTACTCCACCGGTTTCAAGATCTTGAAGTCGAAATCGTAGTAAGGAAGGTTTCTTTATGGTCCAAACTAGAGGAAATCTTACCTGACCAACCTAGAGGAAGTCTTACCTGACCAACCTAGAGGAACGTCAGGTTCCCTGAAAGTTCTCAGAAGAGGTTGTGGTGTCAAGTTTTCGTAGTTAAGAAGCCGCGAGTCGAAAGAAGTGTCAGGTTGAGAGTGTAGGTATCTACTGGTGTCCTTTTTGGTATCAGAACTGATCTGCCTGGAATCAGCCGTTTCATTACAGGGACGAAAACTTATATGATAGATCCAACCAGTATTGAAAAGAAGGTTCCTCATTCGCAGATAATTAAAGTACCGACGTCAGTAGTAGACGTCACTAAAATCTCGGGGGGTTTTATTTCAGACTGTGACAAAGGTGACAAAGGGGTAGATAAAGGGTACTTCACTACCCTGGTCTACGGTACTAGAAGAAAAAGACTTACAACTCGAAATTCGGTTGAACAAGTGAGAGGAGAAAGTGAAAGTAGTTCTCCGAAAAATCGAGGAGAAGTGAAAGACGGTATTCCCACCACAGTAGACGTATAGACTCCAATAACATAAAGAGGGCCGTTAGAACTAAGGTCGAACACAAAGAAGGTCAGGTCGCAAAGAGTACTACATGAGACGTATGTTCAATTTATTCGGCCCACTGTTATATGTCGGAACTGCATGAGGAAAAGGATTTACCTTGGTCAGACAAAAAGGTACAGGTCAAGATTGACAACGAAGGACTGGACGTATGTCTAAAGAGTTCTCCGTCCAATCCACCAGACCATAAGGGTAGAGAAAGTCTTAAAAGGTGTCAAATAACACTAGGTGTGTCAGTTTCCGAAACCGTATCAGTTATTTCGTCTTTATCTACAAAAAGACCTTGAGAGAACGAAATAGGTACTAGGTCGTCAACAACCGTTAAACTAGAGACCAAGGAGACGGAAAAGATTTTGGTCGAACTTGTAGTCCTTCAAGTGTCAAGTGCAGAACGACTTCGGACCGAACCTCTTAAAACTCGTAATGAAATGATCGCACACTCTACTCACGTTAACACGCCATCAAACTCGCAAGAAACCGTAACGGAAAGAAACCCTAACCTTACTTATGACTGGAAAAGATCAGGACACAGGTGACGACTCGAAAGGTTTAAACGACCGTATAACTCACGTCGTGAAAGTGTCGTAGTAGAAAGTCCTAAACTTTGTCGAGTTGACCTTAAGGTAGTGGTGGTGATCGAAACAAACATCACAACGAAAGATTCCGGGTGAACTGAAGTGTAAGGTCCTACAGACCGAGATCTACTCACTAGTGTAGTAGCACTAATAGACCCAACACTTCTAGAAAAAACATGTCAAGAAGGCACATAAGAACGGTGGAGAAAAATTATAGAAGACGAAGACAATCCAGGTATGGTAAAGACAGGAAATAGCTCGGGTAGAAACGTACTTTACAAGGGAACCATAGAGATTAAAAGAACTTCTCTAGAGATCAGAAAAGGTAAGACAACAAAAGGAGATAAAGAAACGTAACTAGTGACTTCTTCCGAAAGAATAGAGAAGAACGATAAGAAACCTTGAGACGTAAGTCAACGAATATAGAAAGGAAAAGAGGAAACGAAAAGTGTCGAGAGGAAAACTGTCGATAAACATTCCGGAGGGGTCTGTCGGTAAAACGAAAAAACGTAAAGAAAAGGTACCCCTACCAGAACTAGGGACAGAGGACAACAGTGCTTGGAGTAAGGTATCAAGTAGTCCGTGAGATAGGTAGTCTAGATTAATAGTCTGAGGTCTCATATACCTGATTTATCTCTTTGTTCTACGGTAGCTGAACTCTAGCAATAATATTATAAGTAGTTACTGTTTCCTGGGAAGGGAATACAGTCTTGGTAGGAATAGTAATCAAAGGATAAATACAATAAATTCCTGTCTCTAAGACTAGAAGAATCAATACTGAAAAAAGAAATCAATACTGAAAACAGTAAAAATTTAACTTCATATCAACTACATGCTATGTAATCAAAATCTACATGATGTATTAATAAACTGTAAACGTATAAGAAACTTTACTAGTGGTACTATTCGCATCATTGGAAGACAGGAGTATGTTTTGATGACGTCATAATGACCAGTACGACATACAATGTAGGGACACCGAATAAATAAAACACGATCTCCAAACATGGAGAATTAAAGGAAGTAGATGAATGGGGGTGAGGGTAATGGAAGGGAAGACCGTTGGTGGATGAAAAAGAGACAGAGATACTCAGATAAAAGTAAAATAAAACAAAAAATTTAAGGTGTTTATTTACTCTAGTATGAAACAAACAGAAAGAGACAGACTGAATAACGTCGTATTATGGGAGATCTAGGTAGATACAACAACGTTTACCGTTCTAACATAAAAAATACAACAACGATAACAAGTCAGTGATTAGGTACAGGTTGAGAAACACTGATGTACTTGATGTCAGGTGGTCTGAAGGGACAGGAAGTGACAGAGGACCTCAAACGAGTTTAAGTACAGGTCATAAAAAATACCGACTCATTATATCACACACACACACACATACACCGTAACAGAAGTAGGTAAGTAGATACCTACCTGTGATGCGAACGAAGGTATAAAACCGATAACATTTATTACGATGTTACTTGTAACCACACAGATAACAGAAAAGTTTAATCACAAAAATAAATTAAGTCCACTTCTGGGTCTTCCCTTTAAGGACTTTCCGCCAAGATAAAATTTAAAAGACTAGTTAGAGGTTTGATAAAAGGTATCGCGAACGGGGTTACATATTAGGGAGATTATCGTGTTTTCCTGAGGGAGCAGATGTGTAGAAGTGGTCTTGAAAAATATACACCAGAAAAACTACTATCGGTAAGACTGTCCACACTACACCATAGAGTACTTTCACTTTCAGTGAGTCGGCACAGGTTTAAAACACTAGGGTACCTGATATGTAGGTACCTTAAGAGGTCCTCTCTTATGACCTCACTCATCGACAAGGGAAGAGGTCACCTAGAAGGTCGGGTCCTCAACTTGGCCCCAGAGGACGTAACGTCCACCTAAGAAATGATCGACTCGATGGTCACTTCGGGTTACACCATAGAGTACCGCCAAAACTAAACGTAAAGGGACTACACGAGATATGTCAGTCGTTTTTGTTCTGACCCTCGACTGGCACCGAGTCTAGTACTTGAGGAATAACGGTTTAAGTCTGAATTTAACTTCTTTCATGCCTTGTGGTGATCTGGCAAGTCCATACTAGATTTAGTTTAGGGAATGTTAATATGTCACCTTCACTCTTTATCTAAATTTCCTGATCTAGACTATCTGTCTCACGGACTACTTGATACTTACCTCTAAGTTCTGTAACATGTCCTCTGTCCCTCGTTCTGGTAGGAGTTCTTTTTCTTTACGTTTCTTCGTTTTACCGACAGATTCCTCCGGAATGTTTATCGACACTTTTCTTCTCTTCACTTTTCGTTTCCTCTTTTCCTTTCTATATGGGCAAACTTACGTCTCAAAGTTTCTTATCGTTCCTCTCTATTTCGGAAGGAGTCACTAGTCACGTTTCTTTATCTCCTGTTGTTATCTTACCCTTTCTTATCTCTAGAGAAGTTCTTATAATCTCTATAGTTCCCTTGTAAAGTACGTTTCTACCCGTGTTATTTCCTGTCTTTACCATACTTGGATTGTCTTCGTCTTCTATAATTCTTCTCTACCGTTCTTATGTGTCTTCTTGACATGTTTTTTCTCTAGGTCTATAAGTGCTACCACACTAGTGAGTGGATCTCGGTCTGTAGGATCTTACACTTCAGTTCATCCGGAATCCTTCGTAGTGATACTTGTTTCGTCCACCTTCACTACCTTAAGGTCAACTCGATAAAGTTTAGGATTTTCTACTACGACACCTTCACGACGTAAGTTATACGGTCGTTTAAACCTTTTGAGTCGTCACCGGTGTCCTGACCTTTTCCAGTCATAAGTAAGGTTAGGGTTTCTTTCCGTTACGGTTTCGCACGAGTCGACGACGTGTTACCGTGAGTAGAGTGTACGATCGTTTCATTACGAGTTTTAAGACGTACGGTCCGAAGTTGTCATACACTTGGTACTTGAAGGTCCACAAGTTCGACAAAAATCTTTTCTATCTCCTTGGTCTCTAGTTTAACGGTTGTAGCGACCTAGTAACTTTTTCGTTCTCTCAAGGTCTCGTTGTAGACAAAGACGGAATAACTGATACGGTTTCGGAAACTGACACACCTAGTGTTATTTGACACCTTTTAAGACTTTCTCTACTCTTATGGTCTGGTGGACTGGACGGAGGACTGTTAAGACATACGTCCAGTCCTTCGTTGTCAATCTTGACCTGTACCTTGTTGTCTGACCAAGGTTTATCCTTTTACTCATGCAGTTCCGACATATAACAGTGGGACGAATAAATTGAATATACGTCTCATGTAGTACTCTTTACGACCCGACCTTCTTTGTGTTCGACCTTAGTTCTAACGGTCCTCTTTATAGTCATTGGAGTCTATACGTCTACTGTGATGGGAATACCGTCTTTCACTTCTTGATTTCTCGGAAAACTACTTTTACTTTCCCCTCTCACTTTTTCAACCGAATTTCGAGTTGTAAGTTTTTTGATTCTAGTACCGTAGGTCAGGGTAGTGAAGTACCGTTTATCTACCCCTTTACCACCGACTAAAATATAAAAACCAGAGGTTTTAGTGACGTCTACCACTGACGTCGGTACTTTAATTTTGTGCGAATGAGGAAACTTCTTTTCAATATCGGTTGGATCTGTCGTATAATTTTTCGTCTCTGTAATGAAACGGTTGTTTCCAGGCAGATCAGTTCCGATACCAAAAGGTCAGCAGTACATACCTACACTCTCAACCTGATCTTTCTTTCGACTCGTGTCTTCTTAACTACGAAAACTTCACACCACAACCTCTTCTGAGAACTCTCAGGGGACCTGACGTTCCTCTAGGTTGGTCAGGTAGGATTTCCTCTAGTCAGGACCCACATGTAACCTTCCTTACTACAACTTCGACTTTGAGATCATGAAACCGGTGGACTACGCTTCACGACTCAGTAAACTTTTCTGGAACTACGACCCTTTCTTAACTCCCGTCCTCCTCTTCCGCTATTGTCTCCTACTCTACCAACCCACTGAATTGATTGAGTCACCTGTACTCAAACTCATTTGAGGTCCTCAACCACTACCTGTCCCTCCGGACCACACGTCGTCAGATACCCCAGCGTTTCTTAACCTGTGCTGACCCGTTTACTTGACTTGACTTGACTACTACACACTACGACTTGTAGAAAAGTACACGGACAACCGGTGGACGTACAGAAAAAAGTTTTTACAAATAAGTCCAAGAAACAAGTGTAAAATTAACCCAAGGAACTAAAAACTACAACTGAAAATACTCCAGAAACATCTATAATTTATAATTGAGAAGAACCAGGATAGTAAACGTTTATAGAAGAAGTTTGATCATCCAACGGAAAGTAAAACGACTACCAAAAGTGACACGTTTTAAATTCATATTAGTCCAGGGTAAACAAACAAAAAACGTAAAACAAAAGGAATGGACTTCTTTTTCTAGGTTTTTTTAATAACGATTTTGGTTACAGTTTCGTATATGACAAACAAAAGAAGAATGAAAATAGAGTTTTACTTCTCAAAACGGACAGTCAACAGTCGTAACGTGAGAAAACACGGACAGGGATTCTCAGGTACAGGGAAGATTGAGTTACTACGACATGTAACATCTGTAATATACCCTGTTTATTAGTGTCTCAATACACAAATAGAAACATGTTTAACCAGACCTTTACGTATAACTGTTTATACAAAGGTTATGAGTAAGACAAGATTACAGTGACCTCTTTTTTATATAAACACTTCATCTTATTGTTCCCCGTCAAATACGTAGTTATTTATTGTAAAGGAGGTGAGGTTTAAGTGGAAGTCCTTCGTTATGTACGACAAACGTAAAACAACGGTAAAAGACTTTCCTTTTTTTTTAGGTAATGTGACTTTGTATCAAAGGGATCAGTTACAAACCTTGTACATTGATCTCTATTATTCGAACGTTATCCTTTTCCCTTATTAATTTATCGACTGACATTTTCAAATGATACGTTAATCAATGTACGTACGAACAAGTAAAAAGTAAGATCTAATGACAATATTAATCTTTTTGAAATTTGTGTTCTTTTATCTTGTTTCAATATTTTGTACATCAAGACAAATGTTGAGTCACTACTGATTAAATCTAATAGTCTACCCATTATTTTACCTTTCAAAGGTTATTTCGTTTGGTAAATCGTAGTTAATTTCGGAAGAAATATCTCAATCTTTTATTTTTAAAAATAAATAGTTAGAACAAAAGTTATTGTGTCGGACTTCTACGGTACATTGAACGATTAAATTGAGAACTTATTTAGGGAACTCTCCAAATTTAACCTTATTTATAGTGTAGAACTTAATCTTAATAGTTTCAATTACAGATGAATTAAAGACAGAAATTTTGTTTATGTTTAGTACAAAAGTACTAGGACACCATAATAAAAAGATTCCATTTCGTAAGTTTAAATTACTAAAATGAAATCAAGTTCAACATATATTTGATGAGTGTTTTTATATCGAGACTATAGTAGTGTTTAGATATAAATATTTGTTTCATTCTATGACGTTCTAGTGACCACCTCTTTCGTTACTGTGGGGTGAGGTCATGAGAACGGACCTTTCAGGACCACAAGAACGGAGTTCTTAGGGTCCCTACCTCCTCGGACCACCCGACGGCAGATACCCCAGTGTGTCTCAGCCTGTACTGACTTCACTGAATCGTCGTCGTCGTTCCATGACGTTTCGTCCATTCGGATTTCAAGTCGTTGTAACAATCTCTATGAATTGTCATAAATTAGCGTGAGATGGACCTCAACAAAATAAATACATAATTAAAAAGACGGATACAATAAATAGAAACAGAAATTAAAAATAGTCTAACTAATGATTCAGATATAATAAATTATTTCAATAGGACTCGGGATTTTAACACCCAAAAAGATTAAATGTTTTGTATCACATGTGTCTTTATACAAATTTAACGTTTTGTAGGTAATTTTACTGTGTAATAATATAGTGTATAAAGTTATTATTAAAGAATGAAAACAAAATCGGAGAAATGTACGTATAATTTAGAAGGGTTGTTTTAATCTTTTTGAGTCGTATTAATTGAGGTTTAAATCCCCTCTTTTACTTTTAACTTCCTAATTCTGATAACTCGTTTAAGTGGGTAGATCTTAATATCTTAACTTAAATGTAAATTAATACTGATCAAGTAAACCAAACTCTAAAAGACTTTTCTTTAGATTAAGAACACTGGAAGAAAAGAAAGGTGACAATAACACAGTCTTTGAGACTCGACTCTGAGTCATATGAGGGACGATATTTACGAAAAGAAATGACGTCCCCACCTTTCGGGCCTGAAGGAACAGTCGTCCCGAGGTAAATCAGAGTAGGCAAATCTCCAATAAATCTCCAAGGGTCGGTAAATCCCTGACCTCTCAATTTTCTTCTCTTCGAAGATAAGAGATCACCGTCTACAGATGTCTTGTAACGGTCACCGAAGAACCACTGGAGAATCTCAGTGGACGACGGTACGACGACCGTAGACTCCAGTAGGGTGACAGACGGTAAACCCTAGGGTCGTTAGACTGGTGACCGACCATGGTGGAAGGGACTGAAAGGGAGGAAACTGAAAGGGTTACTGATACGTTCGGAGATCAAGGACGTGTATCTATTTTTACTACCAAAGGTTAAAGGACTGACTTCGAGAACCTGTGTCTTAAACTGTAGGTTCAAACAATCTATGTCTTGGAGTGTCCCTAGACCTTAACCAATATGTTGACCCAATCTAAACTTCCGTCATTACTAGAGTAACTGTTACTTTAGACCTGGTAATCAAGTCAAGTCAAGTCAAGTCAGTGAGTCAACACAGACTGAAGAACGCTGGGGTACTTAACGGTGCGGTCCGAAGGGACAGGTAGTGGTTGAGGGCCTCAAGTGAGTCTGAGTGTAGGTAACTCAGTCACTACGGTAGGTCGGTAGAGTAGGAGTCAGTAGGGGAAGAGGAGGACGGGGGTTAGAGAGGGTCGTAGTCTCAGAAAAGGTTACTCAGTTGAGAAATGTACTCCACCGGTTTCATGACCTCAAAGTCGAAATCGTAGTAAGGAAGGTTTCTTTAGGGTCCCGACTAAAGGAAGTCTTACCTGACCAACCTAGAGGAACGTCAAGTTCCCTGAGAGTTCTCAGAAGAGGTTGTGGTGTCAAGTTTTCGTAGTTAAGAAGCCACGAGTCGGAAGAAGTGTCAGGTTGAGAATGTAGGTATGTACTGGTGACCTTTTTGGTATCGGAACTGATCAAGAATCGTGTGTCTCTGTTTTGTAAACGAATCTCATTGTAGATTTCCAGTCCTTCGTTGTCAATCCTGACCTGTACCTTGTTGTCTACCCAAGGTTTATCCTTTTCCCCATGTAGTTTCGACAAATAACAGTGGGACGAATAAATTGAATGTATGTCTCATGTAGTACTTTTTACGACCCGACCTACTTCGTGTTCGACCTTAGTTCTAACGGTCCTCTTTATAGTCATTGGAGTCTGTACGTCTACTGTGGTGAGAAGACCGTCTTTCACTTCTTGATTTTTCGGAGAACTACTTTCACTTTCTCCTCTCACTTTTTCAACCGAATTTCGAGTTGTAAGTTTTTTGATTCTAGTACCGTAGACCAGGGTAGTGAAGTACCCTTTATCTTCCCCTTTGTCACCTTTGTCACCGACTGAAATAAAAAACCCCTAGGTCTTAGTGACGTCTACCACTGGCGTCAATACTTTAATTTTCTGACAATGAGGAACCTTCCTTTTAATACTGGTTGGATCCGACGTAAAAGTTTTCGTCTCTGTAATGAAACAGTTGTTTCCAGGCAGATCAGTTCCGATACCAAAAGGGTCATCAGTACATACCTACACTCTCAACCTGACACTTCTTTCGACTCACGTCTTCTTAACCACGAAAACTTGACGTCACAACCTCTTCTGAGAACTCTCAGGGAACCTGACGTTCCTCTAGGTTGGTCAGGTAGGATTTTCTCTAGTCAGGACCCACAAGTAACCTTCTTGACTGCAACTTCGACTTTAGATTATGAAACCGGTGGACTACGTTTCTCGACTGAGTAAACTTTTCTAGGATTACGAACTTTTCTGACTCCCGTCCTCCTCTTCCCATACTGTCTCCTACTCTACCAACTTACCGTAGTGGCTGAGTTACCTGTACTCAAACCCATTTGAGATCCTCAACGACTACCTGTCCCTCCGGACCGCACGACCCCAAGTACCCCAGCGTTTCTCAACCTGTGTTCACTCGGTGACTTAAATTGACTTCACTTTCCATGAACATTGATATACCGACAACTTTCCTTCCTGTAACCTTTTGGTTCACCGACAACGTTATGTTATAATATCACCTTTACTACCCTTACTAAACTAACGAAGAATGACGTTACCCGTCAACTCAGTATATTTCTACTCAAATTTTAAGTTTCTTCGTCTCTCGAAGACACTGACAGGATTTCTATAAAGAGTCGAGAATGTCAGTGCACGACGATTCAGAGAAGTCAGTACAGGATGAGAAACGCTGCGATACCGGACATCGGGTAGTCCAAGTAGACAGGTACCCTAAGAGGTCCGTTCTTATGATGACCTCACCCAACGGTAAAGGAGGAGATCCCCCAGAAGCGTTGGGTCTCTAACTTGGGTCTAGAAAATGTAGAGGACGTAACCGTCCGTCCAAGAAATAGTGATCGTGTTGGACCCTTCGGTCATTCTTCGTCAATTCTGGTCCCTAATTCATTGTGTCGTAACTTTACCATTTTAAATAACTATAAAGAACGTGTGTGTAAAGTATATACCAAGTTTATCTATCCTTACTGAGGATGTCAAAGTGAAAAACCAACTTTGGATTTGAATTTTCAACAGGAGGTGATTTATTCCGACTCTATAGTCTTACGATGTACTACCTTTCCTCCTTAGGTTTTCGAATTCTTCCATCCCTACAACCTTACTTAAATAGTACACGTTAGTTAAGTAATCGAGAGAAGGGTACACAGGGCACTCCTAGGTCTTGTATTAAGAAAAGATTCTGAAACCTTTTTTCTCGTTTTGTAGGGATTCCGAAAATCACTGACGAGACAAGTTCAGTCCCTACTACAACCCTCTATAATAGTTCCCTTACTACAGTACGGATTTTGTTTTTGTTTTTGTTTTTGTTTTCTTGTGGGACCCCATCGTCTTCAATAACCGATATCAGTTCGGGTCTTTGTTCACCCCTGTCTATGACTTTACTCGACGTTTTAACCCCACCATTAGTCTTATCAAACCAATCGTTGACAAAAAACCGTTACCGGTTAACTAATACAACTGACATTCCGTATATTTTTTATCCTTTGGACGAATTCATAATTGGTCAAGACTCACTTGTCCCCGAAGGGAACCCTCGAGTCGACCATTTCTTAGGTGGACGTTACGTCCTCTGGACCCAAGCTAGAGACCCACCCCTTCTAGGAGATCTCTTCCCGTACCGTTGGGTGAGGTCATAAGAACGGACCTCTTAGGGGTACCTGTCTCCTCGGACCACCCGATGTCAGGTACTCCAGTGTTTTCTCAACCTGTGTTGACTCGTTGACTCGTGTGTCGATTTCATAATGAATCTCATATATTAGGTTATTAGGTCATTTCGCATCCAGAACTAAGTTGTGTTATCTTTCACCACGGGGTTGGAAGTGAGTAAAACATTTGGACTTAGTTAAATTCCTGGTTCTCACGAGACTAATTTCCTTCCGGTACAGGAGAACTCTCTTCCAGGACACTGTGACGGTGTATGTAAATGTCATTTAGACGGAAGATCGGAAGGAGAGTTCTGTAAACCGAAAAATAGTATCACTGACACGGGATCTTTGAACCTCAAAGGACCTGTAAATCTCGAAACAACCTGGTAACGGGACTCTACTTTACCCTTTGACTTTAAGTAGAACCAAGATGGACGGTCTCTCCTCTGAATACCTCCAGGGTCGTCTTGACTTTTTGGTGACTCCAATAAAAGGGACAAGGATCTGTGTATGAACTAAATCTGTATCGATCATTAACTACTTTAAGGGAGTACCTCTGTCCCGATAACACCTTCCTTCACTGTCAACCTTCGGAATATTGGTGATAGTTTTTCATTTGTTTTCAGTTATTGTGTAGGGACCCCTCTGACGCCTCTAATTATAGTGGTAGTTTTGTGACTTTCTATGGTCCCTCAACTCAGAATGATGTAGGAAATAAATTAAGGGAATTGATCGGATACCTTTTTCTGTCTACCTAGAACCTCTTATTTATTAATGACATTTACCTTCGACTATCAGTGAGACTAACGTCGTCGAAGATCTTAGGATATAAGTCGATAACAAGTTCTTTTACAGAAAAATAATACCACCACCACCAAATAGACGATTCAGGACAGACTGAGAACGTTGGGGTTCCTGATATCTGAAGGTCCGAGGAGACAGGTACCCTAAAAGGCCCGTTCTTATGATCTCACCCAACGGTAAAGGAAGAAGTCCCCTAGAAGGGCTAAGTCCCTAGTTTGAACGTAGAGGACCCAACGTCCACCTAAGAAGTGGTGACTCGGTGGTCCCTTCGGGGGAAAATATATATGATTGAGTATTTTCTTTTTATCTTTGTTAAATGAAAGTGGAAAATCCTTATCATCATGTCAAATTGACTAGAGTCTCGATACGGAAGAAAGATCAATATACGGTATTAGGTTAGGTGTTTTAGTAACACAGTGAGACAGGGTGTTTTGCGAATTCAACAGTCGGTATAACTATTTTAGATTCCTCATCTTCAATCTGTCATGGGATCTACCGAACGACTCTGGGAACATGCTGTATACTACTTCCTAATAGGGTAATTTTATGTCACTGAAAAGTGGAATCGCTCAAAAGATCCCCGTTTCGTCAGACCAGACCGACTCTACAGTTAAGTGACACTTCAACGACTCGGAAATGAGGGATAGGTATTCTCTCTCCATTTTATGAACGCTCGAAGAAACCTAACCTATGTGATATAAACTCACACGACGAGACTAAGTAAAGAATTAGTAAGGAGTTCAGACGGTTGAACGGGTCCGTTGAGACGGTTGAAATCAAATACTGGGTATCTAGGTTAGCTCGAACCGAACAGAGAAAACGTTTGTCCTTACGATAAACCTCAGTGACCGCGTGTGGGTATTCTCTAAGTCACACTTCTGAGGATCTCAATATCTCGTTTTTGTTTTGGAGAATAACGTGTGTCGAAAGAGGAAGAGTCTTTGTTAAGGACAAAACGATGACCCTGGAGTATTAACGGGTTAGTACCGTTGGAGTGCTAGTGTACTGGTACTCTATTGCAGTTCAGTGTCTTACGCGTCTTACTACCTAGTCATACCTTCGTGAAAAGAAGTTGACCCTCACTGTATGTATGTTTTGGTCCGAATTCATCCCGAAAAAGTTACACGACGACTGAAGTCACGAGTACTTTGACAAGGATTACATAACGATGGAGAGGGAGTTGAGTGCGATGTAAGAGTACCCCTTAAAGGAGATTGGTCAACCAACTCTTTATGTGCTTAACGAGAACCGAATTCGACCAAGGTGTCCTATAGGATCGTGATCAGTGTAAACCTGGTAACGTTTAGGTATCGAGGAAGTCTCCTACGGGACTTTCCACTTTCCCTTCTCTATGTGAAAGTTTCTTGAGATTCGTAGAACAAACAGTAACGTGTCTCTTCTCTCACTGGTCTCTATTTCTAGATATGATTAAGGACCCACCAACAACAGGTCAGCGAGTCAGTACAGACTGAAAAACGGTGGGGTACCTGACATCGGGTGGTCCGAGGAGACAGGTAACTTAAAAACTATTCCTATGACCTTACCCAACGGTAAAGGAAGAAGTCCCACAGAAGGACAACGTCTTTAGCTTGACTACAGGGGACACAACCGTCCACCTAAGGAATGGTGACTTTGTAGACCCTTCGGGACAAGTACCCACCATAGATTGTTAAACCGGTGTACCAGTTCCGAAATCTTCCTTAAAAGGATCTCCTTTCCACTTTTCTACCTCGATAGTCTTACGTGTCTTACATACTTGTATAAAGAGAAGGTACCTTACGATTAGTTTTCAATAAGTGACACATGTAAATCTTACCTATTCGTTGTTCCGGGATTTTATATCGTATCCCTTGACATAAGTTATTGGTCACTATTTGGAAGTACCTTTTCTTGTAATTTTTCTTCCATATATACTCATATTGACTCAGTGAAACGACATGTCATTTCTAAACGTCTTGGAACATTTAGTTAATATGAAGTTAAAATTTTTCCACTGAGTGACACTTACAGTTAGTCGTAGAAAAGGGTCGGTCGTTCACGAACAAGATACCGAGGTACTTGATTTGTCTGTACCCTCATCCTAACTCCAACCCTCATTCTAGTTTTTGGACCCCGAAGGAGATTGGTTCCTCCCGAACCGGTACCAGTGACGACTCGTAGGTTGGACGGATGTCGTCTCCGGTTGTGACTTGGAGACTATGTCGCGGTATAAGGTCTCGTCGATCGGTAGACTGTAGTCCAACTGATGTGACCTTGAGAAAACACCACATAGGAGTGATCTTATCGAAAAGGGAGAACGACACCTAATCGGAGAGACGAGATTCACGAAGACCGATACGGTACGATTCAGTGAAGCCTACACGGGCTGAGACACGCTGGGGTATCTGCCGTCGGGTGGTCCGAGGGGGTAGGGACCCTAAGAGGTCCGTTCTTGTGACCTCACCCAACGGTAAAGGAAGAGGTTACGTACTTTCACTTTTCACTTTCACTTCAACGAGTCAACACGGACTGAGAGTCGCTGGGGTACCTGACGTCGGATGGTCCCAGGAGACAAGTACCCTAAAAGGTCCGTTCTCATGACCTCACCCCACGGTAACGGAAGAGGCGAAGACGGATATGACGGTAGATATCTAAATTACTACGAAACGAGTGATAGTAAAATTACGTAAGTGGTGGGTACTGGTTCCTTAATTGAAGTGTTATTATCTTTGTCGGACTCTCCTTTTGACTTATCGGATACTTTCTGTGTCAAAGTACGACGGACCGTTTGTTATCAAATGTCTTCAAATTCGGTTTACGGATATGGACACTTGTTCAATACCAAGAGCAAGAGGAAATCACCCTTTAGTGAAAAGACTCTTTGTTCCCAACCTTTGTCCGTACTGACAGGAGTTAGAAGAGTGAATCATTTGAAGACAGTTTTCAATACGGAGGACAAGAGTATTGAACCCGAGACGTCTAAGACTCTAGAACTAAGGGTTCTTTCCTCTTACAGATGGTCCCTCGTATAAGTTGAACTTCGAGTCTAGAGTTGGACCAGTATAACCTGAAGGTTACAGTAGTTTTAATCTTGTTGTTGTTGTTTTTTTCTTTGTGACATGAATGACTCTACTGACTAGGACTAATACTTCCCCTTCATCTCAACTACGATCGTGACCCATACTTTTTTACACGTGTTTTATATTCCCGATAGACTCATACTGAAGGTTATAATTTTCCACAATTACTTTTCAGTGTTGATGGGTTGATTATTAACCTAGTGAGTCCTTACTTCAAATCCCAATAAGACGGGTGGTTTTAGGGTGTAGGTGAAGTCACAACTGATTCCTATTTCACTCATACTTTATCCATTGTCTTTTACATCCAAGATTTGGTTAATGTTGTAATACTAGTCAATGTTTTTCCCTATGTCATTACCACGAATATAAGAACAAACGATATAATACATACAAAATATAGTCGGTTTGACCAATAGAGGAAGTAGAAGAGGATGATCAAATATGTTCCTTACAGTAACGACCAATGTGAAGATTGAATTGGACGTTAGAGATAGTTTATTCCGAATATTGACTCGGTTTTTTTCCTACTTGTAGGTCTCTACCCATGACACGGTGTACTTACAAGTACGGAACGGAAAACTCCTTCTCTCATTTAGATAGAAACAATCCAGTTCTCTGTAACACTATCCAGTCAGCTTTCGTTTTATAACAACGATAAATATTTAAATTTGTGTAAATTTAAAATTTTTACATACCTCTTGGTTGATCTACAACTCAGAACTATACATCATTCTAAGAACAAGAAAATAAAAAAGGGTTATAAGAACATCATTAAAATAAATAAAAAAATTAAATTTAAATAAAATTAACCTCCGACTAATGAAATGTTATAACATAACCAAAACGGTATGTAGTTGTACTTAGGTGGTGCCCACATGTGCACAAGGGGTAGGACTTGGGGGGGAGGGTGGAGGGAGGGGTATGGTAGGGAGACGCACTAGGGTCACGTGGTCGGGGTTCGTAGGTCATAGTACGTAGCTTGGATCTGACCGCTAAGCAAAGTGTATACTATCGTATGTACAAAGTTACGGTGAGAGGGTTTAGTAGGGTGGGAGAAGGAGAGGGTGTCTCAGGTTTTCTGACAAGATATGTAGACACAGAGAAAACGACAGAGTGTATGTCCCAATAGTAATGGTAGAAAGATTTAAGGTATATATACACAATCATATGACATAACCACAAAAAGAAAGACCGAATGAAGTGAGACATATTAACCGAGGTCAAAGTAGGTGGAGTAATCTTGACTAAGTTTACATAAGAAAAATTACCGACTCATCTCAACTGAGTAACCTTTTCTGAGACTACGACCCTCCCAAACCCCCGTCCTCCTCTTCCCCTGCTGTCTCCTACTCTACCGACCTACCGTAGTGACTGAACTACCTGTACTCAAACTCACTTGAGGCCCTCAACCACTACCTGTCCCTCCGGACCGCACCACACTAAGTACCCCAGCGTTTCTCAACCCGTGCTGACTCGCTACCTGCCCCCCGGACCGCACGACGCTAAGTACCCCAGCGCCTCTCAGTCTGTGCTGACTCGTTGACTTGACTTGATTTGACTCATCGGACCTACCCCATAGTACTAGTCACGTTCCCCTTCGCCTGTACTCCGTTTCAACTGTTCTTTGATTCCGAACTTGGAAGCCACGGAACGTCTGGTACACATTCTCTCAAACTTAAAAGAAAGTTTACGACCCCCTTCACTTCCCAAAATTCACCATCTCACCGTACCAGACTAAATGGTTCCTTTACCGTCCTCTTTCCGAGATAAGGTTACTAGTGACGGTGACACCTATTCAGTCGAAATGCCATTGGTACTGATTCCAGAAATGGACAGTGGAAGGAATGTCCTCTGGTCGTTATATCAACCATAGTTCGTATAGTTGACGAAACCTGAGGGGAAAACAGTGTCTGTCCAGTCCTTAAACGGAGTAATATCATGACGGAGTAAGACCTTAACCCAAACTAAAATGACGTCCGTGGTAAGAGACAATGATAGTGACTGAGCTACCTACACTCAGACTCACTTGAGGCCCCCAACCACTACCTGTCCCTCCGGACCGCACGACGCTAAGTACCCCAGCGTTTCTCAGCCTATGCTGACTCGTTGACTTGACTTGACTTATGAGGTGACACATATACATAGTGTCGAAAGAATAGGTAAGTAGACGACTACCTGTAGATCCAACGAAGGTACAGGACCGATAATATTTGTCACGACGCTACTTGTGACCCCAGGTGCACAGAGAAAGTTAAGACAAAAGGAGTCACACATACGGGTCGTCACCCTAACGACCCAGTATTCCGTCAAGATGTTGATCTACAACACAGAACTATACATCATTCTAAGGACAAGAAAACTTGACACAGAACATTGTACCTCGAACTGTCAAACCTTCGATGCAATTGATCTAAATGACTGGTTATCCCTAAACCAAAGTCAAGAGGGTTACCTTCTGTAAACACACTCTAAACCTTCACCTTTTTTATCTCTTCGGTAATAGAGGTCCTCGTCGACCCGTAGACGTCTACCGTCTACCCCCAAAACGGTCACCGAAAGTCCACAGGAAGACGTCACGAGATCCGTCGTACATAGTAACCACCTCCAAATAAACCCAAGAAGATAAAAACCTAACAAACTACGAGAAGAATCGAAGGAGCTGAAACGTTATTAACACATTCTGGTTTTAGGGGAGATAATATGGAAAAGAACGAATTTTATGGTTGGTTATCGAAGATAAAAAGACTGGTTTAGGACTGACTAAGTATATGATATAGAAATAATGAAATAAACGGGTCACCGAAGATACTTCTGAAATCTTCTGGTACGTTCCACTTGTGACCTTTAATCAAGGTCGACCTGTCCCTGGAGTCAAGTCACGAGTCACTACTGGATCTTCCCATCCTACCCCTACTGAACCTCCTTCCGAGTTCTTCCTCCCCTATATGTATATATATATATCGACTGAGTGAACCAACATGTCGTCTTTGATTGTGTTGTAACATTTTGTTAATAAGAAGGTTAAATTTTTTTATTCTTTTATAGAAAGGTTTGTATAAAGTTTTACGTACGGATTTATTCACAAATGGATTTCGTAATAGGATGTTATGTTTCTATCGTGCACGACGTATAACACTTTATATCGAATTCCGTAAGCCGATATTTTTTTTTGTTTTATCTAAATTAACCAGACGAACTTATAAGTCGGTTGAGGATAAATAATACAGCCATAGGGTTTTACAATACGACCACAAAGACGGTCATATCGAATGACACTCAAACGGTTGTATTTACCCTTATCTCGTCGTCCAAAGTAACACACTTTTGATACTGTCTAGGTTCGTGTACCGAAACTTTTGTAAGAATACAATTTAAATAAAAATAGATTGAACTTCATGTATAAGAAAATATAGTGTTTTCCCTTTCCTTTACTCTCCCTATCAATTAAAGTCGTCTCTTCTAATATATATATATATAATCAACGTACTCGACTGAGAGGAAGTGTAGGAAATCAGTTTGACGGACCTTTTTGAAACATAAAGATTACCACACAATCCCAAAAAACTCACTGTGGGACGTCTAAATTTTCTTTCCTTTTTGATAAAGGTCCTATCTTTGGTTTATAGAGTTGTACCTCATCTAAGTAATACCTTTGAAAAAATTTTATCACAAAATTTCTTATATAAGTAAAATTTGGTGACGGTTCATTAAATATTAGTTGAGTCATATAAAGATTTTTAAAAAAAAGGTTTTGTCTATAAACAAAAATTTTTTCTTCTCCTTTCCCTTACAACTTCTAAGAGTTTTCTGAAATTTCTTTTTTCGGGTTCGAAGAACCGTATCGGGTGGGAAGGTCCGGTAGTGAGGGGAGGTGGTTACGTGGTAGTGGGTCCCTGACGGAGTGTGGTATCCTGAAGGTACACCCTGGTAAACGACGAGAACCTGTGTGGTCATGAAAGTTTAGGACGAACTCGTTAGGAACCTAGACTTAGGGCAATCGGTAGACATTTACAGAAATCAACCAAATATACACAGAAAAGTTGTCCTGACTCAAGTCATTCACATCACTAAGAAAATAAGCAAACGTATAATTACCACGAATCGTTTATATCGATTGATACGATACGATACGATTCAGCGATATCAGCACAGGTTGAGACACGCTGGGGTCTCTACCGTCGGGTGATCCGAGGAGACAGGGACCTTAAGAGGTCCGTTCTTATGACCTCACCCAACGGTGAAGGAAGAGGTTACGTCCTTTCACTTTTCACTTTCACTTCAGTGACTCAGTACGGACTGAGAATCGCTGGGGTACCTGACGTCGGATGGTCCGAGGAGGTAGGTACCCTAAAAGGTCCGTTCTCATGACCTCACCCCACGGTAACGGTTATTTATCGTCAATGGTTATTTACCGATTATATACTTTACTCACCTACCTCCTTATTTAGTATCTTAAAATCTAAACCTTCTTTATATTGTCTAAAATGACAGGTTAAAGTATAAAGTGTTTTCCTTTTACTCTGAGTTACTCCGATACCAAACCAGCTTAAACTTGTCTTAAATCTTATCATCTCGACGATCAGGATCTTGTACCAATAGAGTCGAAAGGTAAGTCTCCGGAAAGATGGGAAAGTAAGGGCCGATTAGACCTTAAAACAACCTCCCTGACACCAAGTGAGAGATTTATAAACACGAGACTATGAGAATTATAGGAACCCCTGTAGTAAGTGTCAAATTTTTACTAACCTCCTTTCATGGTCATTGAAGTCCGTAAGTTTGTCGATGACTTCGTCAGACCGAGAAGTCGACGGAGAGACAAATCATAAAAACGATGTACAACTGTAGGACGATGTACAACATCGTCGTGGTAACACCGTCAATGTATCATGAAGATGGTGCCCATATCTATAAGATATAGACATAAACTAAAAAATTTCGACATCCTCAAATTCGGGAGAAAGTCTCTCTCTATTTTATAGATAGATGGATTTTAAAGATGGGTCTTTTATTCCTGTATAAAAGTAATAATAGGACCATAAAGAACTTCTCACTTTATAATATGACACTACTTCAGATTAAAAAACAAAAACTTTTAACATACCAATTATGTACAACACAGAGATTCTTAGGACAGATCGGGGGTCTCGTACTTCTATAATAAACTACAAACAAAACTCTTTGAAATATCTAAAACGAAGCTTCAAATCCCGATAAAAGTTATCACACGCCATCCTGAACTAACGACAAAGTAAAGAAGTAGATTTAAGACGTTATAATATATAACTTTTCTAAAAGAAAGGGGTGATCATCCAAACTGTAATAAGAACTTTCAGTCAAGTTATTTGTATCTAATCAGATAAAGACCTGAGAGACAAAACATGACAACTAAATAAACAGATGACAGAACGATTTGAGAAAGACAGAACTAAGAACATCGAAATGCATTCAGAAAATTAGTTCACCCGTATTCAGAACGTTAACACAAAAAGAGAAAGTTCTATTCAAAAACGAGAAGATCCAGGAAAAGTAAAGGTTTATTTACAGTCTTAGCTGAACTGTATAACATGGTACATTAAGTAACTTAGATATCTAGTTACAGTTTCCTAGGTACAGTCACATACCGTTTTGGTTATGTCATAACATTTCATTTTATTTCATTTTTAATTTTAATTTTTTTCAGTACTTTTGTTATAAAAGTAGATTGAATGTTTGTACTACACTATACGAGAAAATAAATTTAGAAAAGAGAGTCACCACAAAATAAAGGTACTTTTTTTAATACGTATAAAAATTTTTGAACTAAGGATTTTTATCCGTATAGAAACCTCTATAACACCCAAACCAAAGTCTGGTAGTGTTCTGTCGTTTGTAACACCATTTTCTTCAGTGTGTTTGCAAAACGAAAGGATCGCGTATGTCACCAATACAAATGTGAGATGACTTAAGATAAGTTATATGTCAAGTCAACCTCTTCCGTTACCGTTGGGTGAAGTCGCGAGAACGGACCTTTTAGGGTACCTGACTCCTCGGACCACCCGACGTCAGGTACCCCAGCGATTCTCAGCCTGTACTGACTTCACTGAATCGTCGTCGTCGTCGTCGTCGTCCGTTAAGTCACGTCAAGTCAAGTCGGTGAGTCAGTACAGATTGGTAAACGTTGGGGTACCTGACGTCGTACGGTCGGAAGGGACAGGTAGTGGGTGAGGGTCTCAAATGAGTTTGAGTACAGGTAACTCAGCCACTACGATGGGTTGGTAGAGTAGGAGACAGTAAGGGAAGAGGAGGGTGGAAGTTAGAAAGGGTCGTAGTCACAGAAAAGTTTACTCAGTCAAGAAACGTAGTCCATTGGTTTCAAAACCTCAAAGTCGAAGTCGTAGTCAGTAAGGTTACTTATAAGTCTTGATTAAAGGAAATCCTAACTAACAAACCTAGAGGAACGTCAGGTTCTCTGACAGTTCTAATAAGAGGTTGTGATGTGAAGTTTTCGTAGCTAAGAAACCACGAGTCGAAAGAAATATCGTGTTGTGAGTGTAGACATATACTGATGACCTTTTTGTTATCGAAACTGATCTACCTGGGAAACAACCATTTCGTTACAGAGACGAAAAATTATACGACAGATCCAACCAGTATCTGAGAACGAAGGTTCCTCGTTCACAGAAAATTAAAGTACCGACATCAATGGTAGACGTCACTAAAACCTCGGGCTCTTTTATTTCAGAGAGTGACAAAGGTGACAAAGGTGACAAAGGGGTAGATAAACGGAACTTCACTACCCTACTCTACGGTAATAGAAACAAAATTCTTACAACTTAAAATTCTGTCTAAAAAGTGAGAGGAGAAAGTGAAAGTAGTTCTCTGGGAAATCGAAAAGAAGTGAAAGACGGTATTCCCACCACAATAGACGTATAGACTTCAATAACTATAAAGAGGGTCGTTAGAACTGAGATCGAACACGAAGTAGGTCAGGTCGTATACGTCATCGTATACAGATTTTATATACGTCATCGCATACAGAAATTTTTTTTTTTTGGTTGCCATTATGGTACTGAATTTTGTCACAACCTTTTTACCGAGTTTATGTGAACGTACCGTGGACACACACACACGAGTCAGTGATTCAGTACAGGCTGAGAAATACTGGGGTTCGTGATATCGGCTGATCCGAGGGGACAGGTACCTTAAAAGGTCCGTTCTTATGATCTCATCCAACGGTAAAGGATGAGATCCCCTAGAAGAACTGAGTTTCTAGTTTGGGTTTAGAGAACGTAGACGACGTGACCGCCCTTCTAAGAAATGGTGGACCCTTCGGGTGTTGGAAGTGGAATATTTTTTTTTACATCGTGTACCTTTCGAGTTATTTCTCTTCGTGTTAGGTTATTCCGTAAGAACATAATATAAAAACAACGATATAAAAAAATTAACTACTCCGTTTTAGGGTGATAAAAAAAAGCTAAAGAAATTTTTTAAAAAATTAATAAAAATAATTTAAAAATAAAAATGAAATAAAATGAAATGTTATGACATAACCAAAAAGGTATGTGACTGTACTTAGGTGGTGTCGACATGTACACAAGGGTTTGTACTTGGGTGGAGGGAGAGGTATTGTAGAGAGACCCAGTAGGGGCACGTGGTCGGGGTTCGTACGACATAGGACGTAGCCTGTATCTGTCTCCCTCTCCCACCCTACTAACCCCTCTTACCGTAACTTTGTACATATGATAGTACATTCTTTACTTAGCGGTCAGATAAAATAAAGTTCTAAAGATTCAGGGTGAACGTAAGTCTGTTTAATATCTTTTCTTTTAATAAACGACCTGTCACAAATTTAGAACCTTACATTAACATGTCACTACATTGATAATGTTTTACCATCATTGACGGTAATACTTCGTTACAAATAACTAGGTAGGATCGAGTAGTTTTTTAACTGTAACAACCATTTTTATTCAGTATACGTTAGTTATTTAGACGTTATTACAAACTTTACGGAGAAATGAAAGATCGAATTAAATCGAAAGGTTTAATTGGTAATCTACAACTTGCAACTTCACGGAAATCACCTATTCACATGTGACAAATTTCTACAGTTGGTATTACATCTGTACGGTTGTTCCTGACGACCACTGTTGACTCCAACATCCAATCATGCATTCGGATGTCAATTGTAATACTGAAGTCAGATTCACCTCATTGATTCTTCTCGACACTCTAGACGTTTTATTTGATCTTCTCTGGTTGTCTTGTTTCTCCGTCGTACTCCGATCGGTGACACTCGAACAATCCGTAGAAACGTAAAGTCGTTCCCACCCGTTCAATTTTAACGAATAGTAAAGGGAATAAATGAGTTTTGTTGTTATTGAAAGATAAAGGGTTTAGAAAAGTTACCGGTGTAAGGTAACGTGTATAGTTTTACATTCTTAGTCAGGATTAATAGTGTACAAGGTCCGTACCTTGTTACTTGACCAAGATTTAACCCTTTCCTCATGGAGTTCCGACATATAACAGTGGGACGAATATGTGTCTCATATAGTACACTTTACGGTTCGACCTACTTCGTGTTCCACCTTAGTTTTAACGGTCCTCTTTATAGTTATTGGAGTCTATACGTCTACTGTGGTGGGAATACTGTCTTTCGCTTCTCCTTGATTTCTCAGAGAACTACTTCCACTTTCTCCTCTCACTTTTTGGACAGAATTTTAAGTTATAAGTGTTTTACTTCTAGTACCGTAGGCCAGGGTAGTGAAGTACCGTTTATCTACACTTTGTTACCTTTGTCACTGTCTAAATAAAAGAACCAGAGGTTTTAGTGACGTCTACCACTGACGTCGGTAGTTTAACTTTCTGTAAACGAGGAACCTTCTTTTCAATACTGGTTGGATCTTCCGTATAATTTTTTCTCTCTGTAATGAAACGGTTGTTTCCAGATATATAACTTTCGATACCAAAAAGGTCATCAGTACATACCTACACTCTCGACCTGATATTTCTTTCGAATCCTGGTTTCTTAACTACAAAAACTTGAAACCACGACCTCTTCTGAGAACTCTCAGGGAACCTGACGTTCTAGTTGGGTCAGTTAGAATTTCCTTTAGTTAAGATTTATAAGTAACCTTCCTGACTACGACTTCGACCTCGAAGTTATGAAACCAGTGGACTATACTTCTCGACTGAGTAATCTTTTCTGAGACTACGACCCTTTCTAACTTTCGTCTTCCTCTTCCCCTACTGTCCCCTACTCTACCAACCTACCGTAGTGACTGAGTTACCTGTACTCAAACTCGTTCGAGGTCCTCTAACACTTCCTGTCCCTTCGGACCGTACGACAGTAGGTACCCCAACGTCTCAGTCTATACTGACTCTCTGACTTGTCGTTAGTGTAAAAGTCTTTTTTTATGTATTATACAAGTCTTACACACAGGAAATAAGACTACCGGATTAGAAGTAAAAAGTACGAGGTCTTACACATATCACTAATAGGGAGCATTAAGGAGAAACCTCGAAGAGACCACCGAGTCCCTACTTCTTAGGTGGACGGTCAAGTCGTCTTTGTCCAAACTGGGGATCCACCTCTTCTAGGAGGCCTCTTCCCACACCGTTGGGTGAGGTCATAAGAACGGTCCTTTAGGTCACCTGTTTTCTCGGACCGTTCGATGTCAGGAACCCCAGCGTTCTCAGTGTGTTGAATGACTACTTTGTTGTTGTTAAAGGAGAAAATATAGTCTATACTCGACAAACTTTTGATAAAATAGTAGTGACAGACAACGTCGGTGAACCGTTAAAAGTACAGAGGTAGTCACAACTACGTGTTTGACGACACACGGGAACCGATATGTCTTAGTAGAAGTCTCCCAGTCTCATGGATTTTGGAGAAAGAGAAAAAACTATTTTGGACCGTTGAGTCTCAAGTCTACTAACCGCGAATTCTATAAAAAAAGGAGAAAGTTATTCTCGTCACTTCTTTATAGTGCCAAATGAGGATTCAATCGACAAAAGAAGAATGAAAAGGAAACAAAATTTAAAGAAAGAGTAAAACTCGTAAACAAATTCATAAGTGAATAAAAATATGATAAGACGACCATCATATACTACAGAAACTTTTATCTTGTAGAACCCGAAATTTAACTTCCCCCCCTCCAAAGAAGGGTTTGACTACTTTTTACAAATAAGATTCAATAAAATATGTCATCAAAGGGGGACGGGGTTGTCTGAACGTTATTAGTGTAGAAAATTTAGATATTTATTGTAATAGTTTAATTTGAATTAGAAACTTTAGAGTGTTTTTAAATACAAAATGTTGAGTAGGATTTATAGTTCCGACGTTCTTATTTTATTATTTTGTAAACGATATAGGTTTATAAAATGTCGACATGGATCTTTTTCTTTTTCCTTTTCTACGTATACGAACCAATTCCCGATTGTAACAGGATCGTCAGTCTTTGCTTTATTTTATAGGTTTAATAATCGTAATAGAATTATGTCAATATTTCAGTACAACAGTAATTGTCACTAACTTACGTCCCCACTCACGGGTTTCCCGACCAGTGTCTTCGACAACGATGTCACAGAGGAGGAGATACGTACGGTTAACACGTAGTGGGGTGTACGTGAAAAAAGGTGGTACACGGTACATTCAGTGAAGTCAGCACAGACTGAGAAACGTTGGGATACCTGACATCGGACGGTCCGAGGGGACAGGTACCCTAAGAGATCCTTTCTTATGACCTCACCCAACGTCGCGGGAGGAGATCCCTTAGAAGGGTTAGGTCCCTAACTTGGGAGCCCGAGTCGGTGACCCCTTCGGGAAAGGATGGCGTGTCTCAAGATAATTCATCTATTTTCCTTTCTTGTCGTTGGTATCGTTTTTGATTTGTTCGGTCACCGAACGAGAGAGAAACCTTGTACCAATAAAAGGAACACGTATTTCATAAGTTGTTGTTGGTTTCTTTTCCTTTTCCTCTTCTTTTAAAAGTCTACTGCAGTTGACTGTAAACTTCTAAGAAACGGTTCTACCATCGACAAACAACAAAGTCAGTGACAGGACCGTTAATAGGAGTGTACCCGCGTACGAGTCATCGAAGTCAACATATACTGAGATCGCTGGGAGACCTGACATCGGGGGACCGAGGAGACAGGTTCCTTAAGAGGTCCGTTCTCATGACCTCATCCAACAGTACGGGAGGAGGTCCCCTAGAAGGGTTGGGTCCCTAGTTTGGACGTAGAGGACGTACCGTCCTCCTAAGAAATGACGACTCGGTGGTCCCCTCGGGTTATAGAAATGTAAGTTTGGACTTCCTCCGTGCCAGAAACATTAAAGGTCAGAAAAAATGAAGACCCGTTAGACTCACAAAAATACCACGGTGTGACTTTCGACCCTGGAAGTTTTTCAGGAGGTTCACATACTGGGCGTCTGTGATGAGGTCCTCATTCTAAAGGAACGATCTACGTGTGACCATCTAGAGGGTGGACGAATTAAGAGTTTGGGGTGGATGACGACGACGACTCCAATTCACCGTCATGTAGAACGATACAGACGTGTTTAGGTAAACACCTCTAACATGTGAGGTGGAGAACGAGGACCTTTTAGAAAGACTACGAAAAATTTTATCGTAAATTTTAAATTAAAACATTAATATAAAACGTTCATATATCATTGTGTTAATTATACACACATAATTAGACGATAGTGGAACGGTTTAAAATAAACATCATTTTAAAATCTAGGGTATCCTGAAAGTGTGTTTGGGTGTCCAGTAGACACTTATTTTACTAAAGTTAAAAAGAAAAGGGTAAACATGGAAAAAAAAAAAATTATAACACTACCTAACCAAGGATTTCAATCCCCTTTACTCAAAGGATAAAATCGTAACTAATACCACAAACAACATCCAAAAGTATCTAGAGAAATAGTCTAACACCCGGAAATACAGATGAGGATGTAATTTTTTTTAAAGGGTACTTACCTACAAAACAAAATAGTAGAAAAGGAGGAAGATAACTCTATTAACGTACGAAAAAGTGAAAAATACGAATACATATTTCATCTTGATAGAGAAACGTCTTCGGGATAGAAAATCTATTTTTAAAGACGTCTTAGATGATTTTTGATAATTTTGATTATAAACAATCACTGACTGACCTGGTACAATCACTCACGATAAATGAGACGTCATATTCGAAGACTACAATGACAAGTTTTTCGTGTCGAAACCCCGTACGTGACAGTGGGACCCTACTGTCATCAAAATCGTTCCGAGAGAAACTGAAAGAGAAAGGGATTAACAAAGGTCTACACTGTACGATGATTCAAGGTCTACTCCCGAGAAAACTAAAGTCGTTACGGGCCCACTTATGTAACGAGGTGTCTGACTAGGCTAATCTAAGTCTGACGAAACACCCCCATCTAAAACTCCAGTCACAAACTCCAAACAAGGCTGGGATTATCCCGAGAAGAAGTAACAGAGAAATTGACGAAGAGTGACCGTTAGATTGACCGGTCATCAAATCGGACATACAAAGTACCTTAATGGACGGAGGAGAATTAACCAATCGTGGTTTTGGTGATAATGAAAGATTTCGGAACAATCCGAATAACCCGAGTGTGAGACAAGAAGGTTTTCGAATCAAGTAAACCCCTCTAAGAGTTTCGAAAGACAAAATACAGAGAACTAAGAAAGCCCGGTTTAAAGACTTGGTACCAAGACCTAGACTCCGTCCCTATCAACGAGTTGAGAAATGTCAGAGTAATTTTCGTCCCACGACCCACTTACCCCTTTGAAACCATAAGAACCGAACGAAGAGACGCGACCTGAGACGGGTGGTTTACTTGACCCCTCTTTCGTCAATCCAAAAGTCACAAGAGTCGTAAGGTCAGAACTCCAAGGCAGAGTCGTAGATCCGAACTCCGACTCGGAGACAGAATAGTCACCCTGCAACCACCTTCTTTCCTAGAGGAGAGTCAACCTGAGTAGACCTCAAGTCAGAGTTGTTGTATATACACCTTCAGTACTCTTAGGGCCCCCGGACGGGTAGAGTCCCTCTATGAACAGAATCAGGTAAAGTCAAGATATATTTTATGGTGTCCAACCTACCAAATATTATTGTCTTTAAATAGAAAGTACAAGATCTTCGACCTTCAAACTCTAGTCCCAAAGTCGTACCAGTCCATTCCCGAGAGAAGATCTACAGTCCGAAGAGTACATAGGAGTGTACCACCTTCCCTCACTGCCTAGGAAGACCTTGGAGAATTCCGTAATTAGGGTAAGTACTCCTAAAGTGGGAGTACTGAAAGTACGGAGGATTTCCAGAGTGAAAATTAATGGTAGTGGAAACCCCCAATCTTAGAATTGTACTTAAAGTCGCCCTGTGTTTGTAAGTCTGGTATCGATATGATATTGAAAGTTGTCTTCGGGTCTTCTTCTTCTTCGGGACACAAGACGTGGGTGGACCTTACCTCAAAAGTAGAACGACTCAACCCTCCTCACTCCTTCTCTCCCCCAACATAAATTTTAACGTGTACGAGAGTGACAAGTCGTCTCGAATAAGAACTATTCTCTATAAGAACTATGAGAAGGTAAAGGAAGGTCTGTTCAAAGGGTTCTGGAATTTGTCAAACCAAGAAGATTATTAAAAGTGGTCAATACGAACTGAAAAGACCCATCCCTCAGGTGTCCCGAGGAAAACGATGATAGGACATTGATCTTGAAAGTTTTAGGTGAATTAGAGGAGATCAAGGAAAAATTACAAATCTGAATCACGATAAAGTCAGATAACAACTGTCTCCAGGTAAATCAGTTTCAATACAGAAAAGGTCATCGGTACATGTCGATACATGTCAACCTGGTAATTCTTTCGACTAGTGACTTTTTAACTACGAAAACTTGACACTACGACCTCTTCTAAGAACTCTCAGGGAACCTATCGTTCCTCTAGTTTGGTCAGTTAGGATTCCCTTTAGTTGGGACTTATAAGTAACCTTCCTAACTACGATTTCGACTTCGAGGTCATGAAACCGGTGTAGTATACTTGTCGATTGAGTAACCTTTTCTGGACCCACGACTCTTTCTAACTCCCCTTTTTCCTCTTCCTCCATTTTCTCCTACCCTAACAATCTATCATAGTGACTGAGTCACCTATACTTAGACTCGTTTAAGACCCTCTATCACTTCCCGTCTCTTCGGACCGTAGACGTCAGACACTTCACTTTCAACGAGTCAACACAGTCTGAAAAACGTTGGGACACTTCATATGTCAGGTGTCTTAAGAGATCCGGTGTTATGATCTCACCCATCGGAAAAGGAAGAGGTCCCTTAGAAGGGTTGGATCCCTAACTTGGGTCTAGAGGGCGTAACGTCCACCTAAGAAATAGTCGACTTGGTGTTCCCTTCGGGCTCTTATGACCTGACCCATCAGATACGGAAGAGGTCGTCTAGAAGGACTGGGGCCTTAGTTGTCCCCAGAAGACGTAACGTCCACCTAAGAAATGGTTGACTCGATAGTCCCTTCACCGACTTCAAATACCCTAGTGTTTATCAGCTGTGTCGAATCTCTGACTTGTTGTTGTTGTCGAGAACAGTTTTATAAGGGAAATATAAGAGAGAAATACAATTATGAAAGAAAATTTAAGAACTCATTGTAATGTCATTCTTAAAATTGTAGATCTGACGCTTAAGGTTGTAGAACCAGTAAAGTCCCAGACAAAGATAACGAAAAAAAAAAGAAATAGTAACCAGTTCAAAAGACCAAAGACAAACGTACGGATTAAGAAAAAAAAAAAAGGAGACATATGTTTTGAAACACTTACAAAACAACATCACATACACACCATCCAACATAAAGAAATTTCATACAACTCAAAACGAACCTGTCGGTAATTTAATGACCTTGTGAGAGAACTAGAATAATCGTAACTTAATACGATAATTCTCGTCCTCCTCTTCCCCTGCTGTCTACTACTCTACCAACCTACCATAGTGGCTGAGTTACCAGTACTCAAACTCATTCGAGGTCCTCAACCACTACCTGTCCCTTCGGACCACACGACGTCAGGTACCCCAGTGTCTCTCAGCCTGTACTAGTCACTGACTTGACTTGACTACGAGATCGTCACTGAAGTCAGTCCTTTAATTGTCTACGAACGAGGAACCTTCTTTTCGTTACTGTTTGGATCTGTTGTATAATTTTTCGTCTCTGTAAAGAAACGGTTGTTAACAGGTATATCAGTTTCGATACCAAAAAGGCCATCAGTATATACCGAACACTCACGACCAGTTATTTTTTACCGACTCGTGGTTTCTTGACTACGGAAGGTCGACACCACGACTTCTTCTGAGAACTCTCAGGGAACGTGTCGTTCCTCTAGGTAGGTCAGTTAGGATTTCCTCTAGTTGGGACTCATAAGTAACCTTCCTGATTATGACTTCGACTTCGAGGTCAGAAAACCGGTGGACTACATTTCTCGGTTGAGTGACCCTTTCTGGGACTACTATCCTTTCGTCCTGTCCTCCTCTTCCCCTGTTGTCTCCTACTCTACCAACCTATCGTAGTGGTTGAGTTACCTGTACTCGTCCGAGGCCCTCTGTCACTTCCCGTCCCTTCGGACCTCACGACGTCAGGTATTCCAACTTTTTCCTACCTGTGTTGACTCACTGACTTGTTGTTACGAAACGATGTCGTCTGGCCCTGACCTAAAAGGAAAACAGGATCCTTTTATCCCGAACAGGGAAAAGGATCCCGTGTGAGGAATTAGGGTTTTATAGTGAAAAGAAACCAAATATGAATGATAGATTCAACGAATCAGTACAGAAAGGTAAGACCGACTTGACCTTAAAGGTATAGAAACTCTACACACTAGAGAAATAAAGACACGTCGAGAGTAAGGACCTCGGTGTAAGACGATACGTACTGCATCAGAACGGACCGTGTACGTGTCGACAACGTATGATTGTACGATTCAGTGAAGTCAACGTAGATCGAGAAACGTTAGGGTACTAGACATCGAACGGTCCGAGGAAACAGGTACCTTAGGAGGTCCGTTCTTATGACCTCACCCAACGGTAAAGGAGGAGGTTCCTTAGAAGGATTAGGTCCCTAGTGTGGGAGTAAAGAATTCAGAGGATGCAACCGTCCGTTCAAGCAATGGTGATCGTGGTGGACCCTTCGGGTAAGTGTCGAGTCAAGGTCGATTTCTGAGTTTCCTGGTGACCCGTCTGAAGTCCCAAGGAGAGATACGTGAAAGAGGAAGGTTCATAGGACTGTGTGTTTTAAAGTAGACTAAGTTGTCGATCCTTAAGAAACGAGACAGAAAAGTCCAATCGTTTTGAAAGTAAAGCAAGACGAAGAACGGTGACATGGTGAAGGGATACGGTATCACGTCTTTACCGAACGTCAGACTTACGGTTCTGGTTACACCTTAATACAAAAACATAAAAAGAATAGAGCTCTAGTGACATCCCTGAAAGGACCACCAGGTCACCGATTCTGAGATGTGAGGGTCACGTCCCCTGGACCCAAGTTAGAGACCAGTCTCTTGATCTATGGTGTACGGTGTTGAACTTTTTTTTCTTTTTTTTTCGAGGACACATTACGTTGATTTCCAGGGGGTACGGTGTTCCTTCCAGTCTCTAGAGTGGACGGCATTGATTCTGGGTCACGTTGGTATATCGATTTATAAAGCATTTTTTAATAACATGAAACTCCGGTCCATGTATTACAGTCTTTACCAAAACATTACATAAAGTTGGTCTCAATATCCCCAAATACAACTCTCTCACTGGATCCAGTTAACGTAACACTATTATTTTGTGGTAACAAAACAATTGTTAGTGTATTTGTTAATTTTAAATAAAGAGTCTCAAGACTTCTGACTCATCAGACTCTAGTTCGACGACCGTCTAAAGCACAGACCACTCTCGGATGAAGGACCAAATGCTTTCACTTTTCACTTCCGTTTCAAGTAAATCAACACAGGTTGAGAAACGCTGGGGTACCTGATATATCGGGTACCTTAAAAAATCCGGTCTTATGACTTCACTCATTGTAAAGGGAGGAGGTAGGACCAAATATCCGTCCGTAAAAAAAGTGTCACGGGAGTTACATCGTCTTCCCCACTCCCTAGTGAGACCCCACAGGAAAAATTCCTGTAGTTGTGATAAGTACTCCCGAGGTGGGAGTACTGAATCAGTGGACGATTTACAGGGTGGAGGATTGTGGTGTACCCCCTAAGCTAAAAAAAAAATTTAAAATCATAAATAAATAAATTAAAACCGAAGTAGCACCACGTATCTAAAGAGAGACGTCATCGAAGAGAACAACACCTCGTACCCAAGGTCTCGTAAGTCCGAAGTCATCAACACGACGTGTCCGACAAAGGGCACCGTGTACCTTAGAAGGACCTGATCCCTAGCTTGGACACAGGGGACGTACCCGTCCCCCTAAAAGTTGGTGTCCTGATGGTTCCTTCAGTCCCCTAATCTAAAGTTGCACACTTAATGCTCCCCTGTGTCAGTAGGTTAAGCGTCGTCTTCTATGTCTTCGTCTTAAGAACGGGGAGGGCGTAAATTCAATAGAATTGGACATAATTACCTAGTGAGTTATAAATCTATAGATTAGACTTAGATTGACATAGTTTGGACCCGTCCTTTACAAACACAATAAAATCAGTTAATTGGTCATTACAGGATAGGATCCTTTCTTTGGTGTCGTCCTGATTTGTCCTATGTTCTTTTAAGGTTGTCTCCCATGGTAACTCAGATTTGAGAAGAACAAAGAAAACACGGTTAGTTCCTGGTCTGTTTTGGACAGAGTTGTAACATGTACTCTCCTCTATGGACTCTCCTTGTGTAAAGACCCGTAAAATTTATTAAGTTTAAATTAAATTTATTAACCTTTAAACTCACAACTCTCATTTTACTAGGTTTGTTCCAGATGTTAGTTTCGACCCGGTAACTTCTCCCCCGAAGAAGGGGTCGGCATTCTCTCATTTAAACTAAATCACATTTGTTTACTGTCAGTTTTACAAATCTATCGTATCGTAGTGATGTTACCCAATTTGAAATATATACTAAAGTCAACTGTTTCATACAACATCGACTATGAGAGGTCTCTGTGATTTACAACCTTTTTAAAATAATGGCTATATTGAATACACTTAACTGAATTTTTAAAAAGAGTGAACATATATACAATTCGTATAACGACTCTTTTACAGTTTATTTATATTAGTGTGGAGTACAAATCCTTTGTAAAGTTGTATACTTATTCTAACGGGGTGTCTGTGAATTAAACTTTATGTTTACAATTCTGACAGTTTCAATTATATGGGAAATTTCCTCCTAAAACGGACACCGTAGAAATGTTCACCATACCTGATCAATTTTTACAGAAGAAATAAAACTCTCTCCTTTTACCATTAAAAGCGAAAATCAAAGATGAAGTCCGTGGTCAAAGGAAACATACTTTCTTCCTCATTAAAACGGTACTTGGTTCTAGAGGATTACGTGACAAGACGAAACACTAAATTAAAAGTTAACCAATTGTTTAAGGTAGTCCACGATCTAACGACGACTATACCCAACTCACCTGGACACCCATTACTTTGTATTCGGTTCGTGATATAAAAGTCTCGACGTCTTTCAGAGAAGATATGGGCACTGTAGATTTCACATCTCAAACGGATGAAATTCCCTGAAGGGTCCACCGAGTCACCATTTCTTAGTCGGACGGTTACGTCCTCTGTTTCCTCTACGTCCAAGCTAGGGGCCCAACCCTTCTGTGGGACTTCCTCCTTTACCATTTGTGAGGACATAAGAACGGACCTCTTAGGCTGCCTGTCTCCTCTGACCGTCCGATGTCAGGTACCCCAGTGTTTCTCAGTCCGTACTGACTCGTTGACTCGTATTAATGTAAGGGTGAAATTGACGTGTCTGTGATGTTTATATAAGATCTTTTAAGGTAGTAGTACCCTAACTAGTCAAAGACGTTCAACAAGTACATTATTTGGACTATAACCTTTCTTTAAGAAAAGGTCTTGCCGGTTCGTGGTAAGGACGTAAGTTCATACAGTAGTTTCTATTTGTACATCCAATATAATAGAATCTAAGGAGTTATTTACTAATATGACTCATTTTAAATTTAGTAGCACACGAGTCGACTCCTTTTACTGTTTGTCTTAGTACGTAAACTAGTCAAAATTTCAATGATTGGATAATGCAGTCAGCCACAGGGACTTTATCCTTTTCCTCACGCAGTTCCGACATATAACAGTGGGACGAATAAATTGAAGATACGTCTTATGTAGTTCTCTTTGCGACCCGACCTACTTCGTGTTCGACCTTAGTTCTAACGACCCTCTTTACAGTTATTGGAGTCTATACGTCTACTGTGGTGAGAATACCGTCTTTCACTTCTTGATTTCTCGGAGAACTACTTTCACTTTCTCATCTCACTTGTTCAACCGAATTACGAGTTGTAAGTCTTTTGATTCTAGTAACGTAGGTCAGGGTAGTGAAGTACCTTTTATCTACCCCTTTATTACCTTTGTCTCTCTCTGAAATAAAAGAACCCGAGTTTTAGTAACGTCTATTACTGACGTCGGTACTTTAATTTTCTGCGAACGAGGAACCTTCTTTTCGATACCGTTTGGATCTGTCGTATAATTTTTCGTATCTGTAATGAAACGGTTGTTTCCAGGTAGATCAGTCACCATACCAAAAAGGTCATCAGTACATACCTACACTCTCAACCTGGTATTTCTTCCGACTCACGTCTTCTTAACCACGAAAACTTGACACCACAACCTCTTCTGAGAACTCTCAGGGAACCTGACGTTCCTCTAAGTTGGTCGGGTAAGATTTTCTCCAGTCAGGACCCACAAGAAACCTTCCTGACTAAGACTTCGACTTCGAGGTTATGAAACCGGTTGAGTACGCTTCTTGACTGAATGACCTTTTCTGGGACTACGACTTTTTCTAACTTCCGTCCTCCTATTCCCCTACGGTCTCCTGTTCTACCAACCTACCGTAGTGCTGAGTTACCTGTGCTTACACTCGTTCGAGGTCCTCTACCACTTCCTGTCCCTACGGACCACACGACGTCAGGTACTCCAGAGTTTCTCAGTCCGTGCTGACTCGTTGACTTGTCAGTATAGCGTACTCTTTTACAAGACTCGTCGGTGTCTCCTACGTCACTGTTTACCTCGACTACAACTTATATTTGAACGTAGTACCTTGGTCAGGTCGGTTAACGTCCACTTGGGTCGTCTCTTTGTCGGATAGATGTCTTGACATGTGTTCTTTATTTACGAACAAACTCGTTTACTCACCACCGTAGTAGAGTTACCTACTGGTATCAACTAGTTTCCACGTATTCTTTATTCTGTTGTCACTTATAGAAATTATAAATATATTAAATAGAGTATTTAATAACTATTTTCAGTATAAGAAGTTACCTTTCACTAAAATTTTGTGACCTGTTGTTTCCCTTTTAAAACTTTCGGTTATTTTTATGAATGCACTTTAAATTTTTATTTTACGGTATTTTTACTCAATGTTCTTTCCTTAAACTAAAAATTTATAGTTTATTAGATTGAAAATTTAACTTTTACGAACCAGGATTATTGTTACCACAAACGTCGTAAGATGACCACTCTCCAATTTAACCGAGTCTTTTTCTTAAAAAAAATCATATTTATTTAACCGAGTCTTTAAAATATCATAAACAGAACTCAGAAATTCTTTTACTAAATAAAAGGTCCCTAGAAAAGATTTCTTTACTGTCTTTATAAACCGATGAAAATTTATTTATAAGTATCATTATACACAAATATATGAAAAAGAATGTTTCTCCTCTTGGATTTACGAGATGGTATCCTTTACGAATTTACTCTGAATACTGTGTATATATTTGTCTATGGTAATAACCTCTGTCTTCATCATAATAGTTTCTTTAAAAGTACTGTACTTGGATGAACAATATAACAAAACTTTTCGTTTTATGTATTAAATCACATTCTCTTCTTTCTTCTTTTGCAGGTGACTTTTACGAGATTCTATAATGGTTGTTGGTAAGTGAAGATGAGGTTGTCAGAGAGGACACGAAATATTAAACCAAGACTGGGGTTAAACGATGTATCGACAAAAGAATTTCCTGTAATTATTGGATGAAAAGTCAATGAGTCCTACAGTAATTGACTCAAGAATAAGAAAAACTCGGGAAGTTTTCAGAAATCGGGAAATTGGAAATTGTTTAGGAAGTTTATAGACTCAAAAAAAAAGGAGACAGTCACGAAGGAAACCCAGAGAACAGGGACATTAAGGACAAAGGGGAGAGAAAAACCGTACAAAAGGACGGAGACGACTCTACATCATAAGGGTGTCCAAAACCAGGAACCGAGGAAAGATAGAATTACACATTTAAACGAGGATCTTATAATGTGGAACAATGAAAGTCGGAAGATTCTCTGTAGTAATGAACTAACTTCGGAGTGACATGAACGAGAAATTATACGAATAAACTCCTAAATAATAAAAAAATTAGTACTGATCTCTAGTTTAAAGGTTGTAGGAGACCTAGTACCTTTTTCGTTCTCTCAAGGTCTTTTTGTAGATAAAGACGAAATAACTGATACCGTTTCGGAAACTGACACACCTAGTGTTATTTGACACCTTTTAAGACTTTCTCTACCCTTATGGTCTGGTGGACTGGACGGAGAACTCTTTGGACATACGTCCAGTCCTTCGTTGTTAATCTTGACCTGTACCTTGTTGTCTGACCAAGGTTTATCCTTTTCCTCATGTAGTTCCGACATATGACAGTGGGACGAATAAATCGAATATGGGTCTCATGTAGTACTCTTTGCGACCTGACCTTCTTCGTGTTCGACCTTAGTTCTAACGACCCTCTTTATAGTGGTTGGAGTCTATACGTTTACTGTGGTAGGAATACCGTCTTTCACTTCTCCTTGATTTTTCGGAGAACTACTTTCATTTTCTCCTCTCGCTTTTTCAACCGACCTTCGAGTTGTAAGTCTTTTGCTTCTAGTACCGTAGACCAGGGAAGTGAAGTATCCTTTATCTACCCCCTTGTCACAGTCTGAAATAAAACCCCCCGAGGTTTTAGTGACGTCAACCACTAACGTCGGTACTTTAATTTTCTGCGAATGAGGAACCTTCCTTTCAATACTTGTTGGGTCTATCGTATAAGTTTTCATCTCTGTAATGAAACGGTTGTTTACAGGCAGATCCGATACCAAAAAGGTCATCATTACGTACCTACACTCTCAACCTGACACTTCTTTCGACTTGTGGTTTCTTAACCACGAAAAGTTGACACTACAACCTCTTCTGAGAACTCTCAGGGAACTTGACGTTCCTCTAGGTTGGTCAGGTAAGACTTCCTCTAGACAGGACCCTAAAGAAACCTTCCTTACTACGATTTCGATTTTGAGGTCATGAAACCGGTGGCGTACTCTTCTCAACTGAGTAACCTTTTCTGAGACTACGACCCTCCCTTACCCCCGTCCTCCTCTTCCCCTGTTGTCTCCTACTTTACCGACCTACCGTAGTGACTGAGTTACTTGCACTTAGACTCACTTTTGACCCTCAGCCACTACCTGTCCCTCCGGACCATACGACGCTAAGTACCCTAGAGTTTCTCAACCTGTACTGACTCGATGACTTGACTTTCGTCATCATCAGACATACCTGATCAGGACACTACCGGAGAGTTACCTGGAGGAGAAGTAAGAAACTCGATAAAAGAACAGGTACTATTAACGGATAGTCGAATCACACTTATGATGTAGTCTTGTATAAAAACAAGTTTTTATAAATTAACGGAAAAATGTGTGTAAACGTTTCCTATGAATGGAAACGGTGACTACAATCCGAACGAGTACACTCAAAACGAAACTTGAGTATCTCTCATACGAAGGAACTCGGTATCGAAATCCGAGTTAGTACACAGAACGAAAACCAGTTTACTTCAATCGTCGACACTGTCATCCTCTCCGATCTGCTGGACATGAATATATAAACCTGAACAGTAGAATGTAAATACGGTAGTCATACTTTTGAACAGGGTGCATCGATGAGGGGTCAATATCTGAGGTCTTGTTTGTTTGTACGTCGTCTGTGTTCGGTTTAGATATCACTCCTAGTCCTTCACGGTTCATGTGTCTGACTTCGTTTCAGTACGACGACATGAGTTAGGTAAGGTCGATAGGACGTCGGTTGTGTGTCTGTGCACTTGTTCTTATTTACTATTAAAATTCGGTACTCCATAAAATAGAAATTAAAAATTTTTTAAAAATTAACTTTATATCAACTACTATACAATGTTCATATGTTATATTACCAAACGTTAAAAATCTCTAATAGGAGGTAAAAAACCACATCTACACGAGTCAACGAGTCAGTACGGGTTGAGAAACTTTGGGGTACCTGACATCGAGAGGTCCGAGGAGACAGGTACCTTAAAACGTCCGTTCTTATGACCTCACCTAAAGGTAAAGGGTGAGGTGTCCTAGAAGGGAAGGGTCCCTATCTTGGACCTACAGAACCCAGAAGACGTAACCTTCCGACTAAGAAATGGTCACGTGGTAGACCCTTCGTATATTTTATAACCGATATAAGGGACACAACATGTTATATAGGAAAATAGAATAAAATATAGGATTATTACATATAGGAAGTAGGGGATGAGAAATAAAGAGGAGGGTCAAGGGAAAGGGTAACCCTTGTTGATCGAGTAAGAGATATAAACATTCAGACGAAGAAAAAACAATCCAAGTTATCAGACAACACAAAAATCTAAGGTGTACATTCACTATAGTGTGGGATAAACAGAAAGAGACAGACTGAATCAAGTAAATCATATTACTGGAGCTACAGGTATGTACGACGACGTTTACCGTCTTACAGTAGGAAAAAATACTTTCACTTTCACTTCAGTGAGTCAGCACAGGTTGAGAAACATTGGGGTACCTGACATCGGATGGTCCGGGGAGGTAGGTACCCTAAAAGGTCCGTTCTCATGACCTCACCCAACGGTAAAGAAAGAGGTCCCCTAGAAGGACTGGGTCTCTAACTTGGACCCAGAGGAGGTAACATCCGTCTACGAAGAAGGTAGACTCGGTGATCCCTTCAGGAGAAAATTTTTGGTAGGAAAAAATACCAACTCATCATAAGGCCCGTAAGGTCCACCGTGACCACCATTTCTTGGACGGACGGTTACGTCCTCTGTGTTCTCTACGTCCAAACTAGGGACCTAACCCTTCTAGGGGACCTCCTTCCGTGCCGTTGGATGAGGTCATAAGAGCGGACCTCTTAGGGTACCTGTCTCCTTGGACCGCCCGATGTCAGGTATCTCAACGTCGTACTGACTTCGCTGAATTTGTGTGTACGCAGGGCAACATATATAATGGTGTAGAAGAAATAGGTCAGTAGACGAATGCCTGTCTCTAAAAAAGACATAGAAGTCGGTAAATCAAAACCCTACCGAACAGTGTGTCGAAGGGACCACCGAGTCCGTCCTTTCTCAGACGGACGTTACGTCCTCTGGACCCAAGTTGACCTGTACCATCGGACCACCCGATGTCAGGTACCGCAGTACTTCTCAGCCTGTACTGACTCACTAATTGTCTTAACAGTGTGTCTTACTAACATAGTGTCGACTGACTATGGACACCTGGGTACAACCTTCCGTCGAGGAACTTGATCGTGGGAAAAAAAAAAAAACCGTAAAATACTACAAAATAGTCAATATGTAAAAAGTGACTATTTTCAGAATCTCGTTTCTATCGAAATTCGTTCCAAACTAAGTTCCCGAATCCGATACAGTAGTCCAGGGTCATAGAGAACGAGATAGGTTCAAATTTAAGATAAGAGTCCGAAAGATAAAACTCATCGTTTACCAACGGGAGTAAATAATTTTCATGTTATTAACGTGTGTGTGACACACCGTCAGTTAAGATCGAAAGTTCTTGTTAAGGTTATATTTATTAGAAAGTGAAGAAATCCTTGAGTTTGTGTGAGTAATATTTCGGTCAGTAAAATCGATCCACTTGTGTAACAAAACCAACTACGGTGTCTTCGGTGTACGGGTTGGGACGTTGGTTCTCACCTAAGTTGTGGTAAACTATACGTAATCTACACTCGTGACCCCAGGGATTTTCCTTTAACTTATTGACAAAAGTCTCCTTTTCCAGTACTCTCAAACCACACGACTTCAGTTTTCTATTATCTAGTAACGATGTGGTCGAGTATCGTAAGAACAATAGTCCGAAACAGATGAAAGTTAACGGGAGACGTACGTGAGACAGAAGTATTTCGTGTCTAGACCACCACAGTTGTGAGGACAAATATTGAACATACTCGACGTTAGTCTTATCGCCGGTGTTAGATTTCCGACTTCAAGTTTCGTGAACCAGTGAACAAAGGATTGAAGAAAACGTCGGACCATGGGGTCTTGTGGGTATGTTTGGAAGTAAAGTTACTGTGACCATTAATAAGGTAAAGAGATTGTATAGAACTCCGGGAGGATCGGGGTACTAGTACAAACTGTACAGTACTCAGAAAGTCCCGGAGCAGGTTTAGGGTGGCGAGTTGACAAGAAGATAGTACCGAGTATAGTATCAGTCGGAGTACAACATAGTTTGTGTGCACACAAGGGGCCTACCAAGCACCTGAGAGATCCCGTACACCTATTTTTAAGTAGAGACCGTCCGATATCAGGTATCTCATAGGAGGTCTTATTGAATGTGTCACGAAAAGTTTATTAGTCACTTACAAATAACTTTACCACTCGACAGCTTAGTATATCGGGGTCCGAGTTCTCGTCTTCAATCCTAACCGTACCGTGAGTCCTAAAAGTCGTATACTAGAGAAGTCCAGGGACGTCCACTGACTCAGGACTGTTCGACGACCCGTCCTTTCTACTAAATTTAATGTATAAATCTCTTTCCACATTCAATCGGGTATACAACCCTATTTCATTCGTTTGTCAGTCTTTGCAGTGTGTTTATTCTTTTTTCCGGTCTCAGTCCATCTTTCTGAATTTATTTTACGAAAATTGTATATGACAGATGGTAAACCCCTCACAGGATCCTAACGATTTCTCACAGACCCATCAAACCTTGAGTCGACTACCGACCTGGGACTCATTCCTTACGGTCTCCACAAGATGTAACATTCCTTCAGAAATAAATGTGTTTAAGACAGTCGAGTCTCCTATGGAGATTCTTATTACGCTCCTCTCTTTAAAGACAAGTGACGGTGTCTCCGATCTAATTTTTATGTCTATTTCACAAGAGACTAGGTTATATGGATTAGTCTGTGACTGGTTTTTTCAATAAATATATTATTATTAATTTGATTGAAACTTTGTGACCATGGAAACTTAGGACTTTGTGTCAGATACATTAAAGGTGTTCTCGATGTGCTTTATTTCAGTACCATTTAAAAAATCCCTTGATAGTATAATTAGTTTGGTACAGATTTATTACTGATATCGTCGTATACTTCGTTATTAGTTATAAAAAGGTTTTTATCAAATCTATCCCGTGAATAAACTAGACTTCAACCCTGATTACACATAAAATGTACTGACCAAATATAGTTATTCCAGTCAACTTAACATATTAGTCCACTCGACATGTCGTCTCTCCAATCTTGTCCCTCACACCCACCACTCCTCTCTTGGGTCTCTAACAAGGACTCTCAGGACGAGAAAGTGTCCTTTACCACCCCCTACCCCCCCTGTGAATTGAAGGGCCGGAGGTAGAGTCGAAAGGGGTTGGGAGTTTACGATTTGAAGGAATTAACGTAACGACCCCCGTAACTTGACCTTCAGTCAATAGTTAATTTACGCCAAAATTTTTTGTTGGATAAATTTCCAAACAAAAGAGTGAACAGTGGACGTAACAATTGAGTTTTAGTGTTTTATGGTCTCCATCAAATCTCACTTGTAGAAACAAGAAACTCAATGTGTCAAAATGATCCGACAACCCTGACCAGTGGCTTGACTTTTACTCATTCTTTCGAACACTACTCGTCGTTTTTTACCGGTGAAGATCGAGGAGGGTCCTTCTCCACCTCAGAAAAGTACACACGCGCGAATCAGAAAGTCATCACAAACTGAGGCGCTGGGAAACCTGCCCAAGGAGTCAGGTACCCTAAAAAGTCCGTTCTTATGACCTTACCCCAAACGGTAAAGGAAGAGGTTCCCTAGAAGGGGTGGGTCCCTAGCTTGGTCGTAGAGGATACAGAGGACGAAACGTCCACCTAAGAAATGCACGACTCGGTAGGTCCTCAGAGAAAGGGAGTGGGATTTAGACCCAATATAGTCATTGACTGAAACCGTTTATTTTACTTCGTCTTCACTCTAACGTGTTCTTGGTTCAGTTCAGAAGTTTTCCGAAGGACAAGGGAGAACCTCGGACTCTGTAGATAGACTTCTTCGTCCCTTTTCCGAAGGTCAACTATTCTCTGTGTATCGGGTAGTGAGGACAGTGATTGTCGACGATTGCGGTTTACGGTCTGTTGAGTCACTTCAGTCGGACCCGGCAGGTCGGTGGTCGATAAGTCGGTCGACAGATGTATACGTACTCCACCGGGGCGTCTCTAGTCAGTTCAGTCGAGTCCAGTCTTCTTAGTGAGTCGACTAGGTACCTCAGTACCTGATTTATATACAGTATCCGACAATCCGACACTCCGGTAATAATATGGTCTCCTCTATTGATTGTGTCACAAGAAATTTTTATTTTCTTTCTTTTTTGGACCACTTAACATCTTCGTCCTGTGGTAATACATCCAACGTCTAGGTGTTAGTAACGTTTATAACTCGTTTAGTTTCCTAGATGGACCTACTTGTAAGAACCCGAAACAATTTTTATAAAGAACTCCACCGAGTAAACGAGAACATATCCATTACTACAACAACAAAATCAGTGATTCAGCGTCGGTCGTGAAAACCCTGGGGTACCTGACATCGGACGGTACAAGGAGACAGGTACCCTACGGGGTCCTTTCTTATGACCTCACCCGACTGTAACAAAAGAGGTCCCCTGGGAGGGCTGGGACGTAACCGTCCGCCTAAGAAATGGTGACTCGGTGGTCCCTTCGGGTTTCCATTACTATCTGAAGAGAAAAAGAAAGAGAAGGAAAAGGAAAATTTTCTAAAATTAATTAATTAAATAAAAACCGACGTGACCCAGAACCAACGACCCGAAGGAAACCAACGTTGCTCGTCCCTGATGAGAGATCAACACAACGTGTCCGAAGAGTAACGACTTCGTAGAGAACAACGACTCGAACCCGAGACCCGTATATCCGAGTCATCGACACCGTACACCTACATCAACAAAGTTCCATCCACCCTAGAAGGACCTGGTCTCTAACTTAGGTACAGGGGATGTACCACCTAAGAAGTGGTGACCTGGTAGTCCCTTTAGGTGGGGGGGGGGAAAGAAATTCACACCAAAAGTTCTTTATAGTTTGTCGTTTTACAGTGTAATATTTTGATTTCTTCCATACAGACGGGTCCACCGTTTGTCCCATGTTCAGGGTTAATTTCTTTGTTATTTTAATTACTAAACACAATTAGGTTAGTGCCACTACAAATTGACAACAACTTGAATCATGAATTTCTATGTAACATTTGTCGGTGAGGAAATTCCGTTCTTTTACAACCTAGTCCTTTCGTGATTTCTTCGAACAAAATGAATAAAAATAATGGAAACATAAAGGTCCTTCTCCTTATGTTGAAAAAAAATATATAATCTTAAAAAGAAATACAAAACTCGTCAATCTTTGTTGAAGTAATTTCCTTTAGTTTTATAGACCTCATATTTAGTCATAAGACCAAACTCACAACAAAACGGGTGAAAGAAACATTGGAAGTTGAACACAGAAGTACAGGAGTGGACATTTAACTCATGATACAAATAAGTTTCTTAATTCACTCCTATTTTACTTTGTGACACATAATTTCCCTAACAGTGGAACATTTATAAATTACTCATAATGTTAGAATCCCAAATTTTAAGAATTTTGAAAGAGATCTTATGAAGACCTACTTTTTTATTTATTCCTACTTATTTACAGTGTCGTAATATTTTAACTACTAATATTTAATTTTTCGGATTTTCAACTTAAGTTTAATTTTTACAAAAGTGATTATCACTAGATAACATTAAGGGGTTTCAACTATAAAAACATTTTAACAAACAAAGGGTCATTATTAATACAAAAATGATAACAAGAAATCTATATTTTCTTAATGTATCTTGAATTATAAAGTGTACTCCGACATTATAGGATATGTAAAGAACTGACACACAAATTGTGAAACTACAACCATCCCGACGACGACGACAACGATTCAGAGAAGTCAACACAGGCTGAGATACACTGGGATACCTGTCGTCGGGCGGTCCGAGGAGACAGGTGTCCTAAGAGATCCGTTCTTATGACCCCACCCAACTGTAAAAGAAGAGGTTCTCTCTTTGACTCAGGGATAATTTAATTTACTGAAATTCATGAGAAGGACTACGACATTCCGGTTATGGATAAATGTTTAGTCGACCATCTATAAACGTCAACACCCATGTTCACGGTGTAAAACAATCAATTCAACCACAAGTGGACCGTGAAAAGACGAATAAAACCTCTCAACTTGAACAAAACAATTCTAAAAGAAATCTGTGTTGTGTCTCTACTGTTCAAACCTCAAACCTGAGTTTTACCTTTGAAACCCACGTATTTTAAATAAATGAGAACCGTTTGGTGTCGAAGGACAATGAACTGGAAAAGAACTCTCTTTCGAAAAGAAAAAATTTCCTTTCATCAAAATTTGTTATTAAAAATTTTTTTTTGTTGGAAGAACCTGTAATCTATTCATACTTTATTTGGTTTAAAATAACTAACTTCACATTTACTTAGTTTTTGTATACCTGTTTTAAAAGATATTTCGTGTGTACCTAAATTTTTGTTTATTTTAACGAGTCTCGGTTTATGAAGACCTTAAAATAACTTGGGGTTTGTAAACCTTTCATCAAACACTGGAAGTAGTCTGACATTGGTATCAAGTCAAGATTTGAGGAAACACTTACATAGGTCACCTTGATTCATTTCCCACTCAACGATCGTTCCACTTCAACCTGACTTTACTACCGGTTAAACCCCCCCAACCCCCCTCCGCGGTTTTAGTGACGTCTACCACTGACGTCGGTACTTTAATTTCCTACGAATGAGGAACCTTCCTTTCAATACTGGTTGGATCTATCGTATAAGATTTCGTCTCTGTAATCAAACGGTTGTTTTCAGGTAGATCAGTTCCGATACCAAAAAGGTCATCAGTGTATACCTACACTCTCAACCTGATATTTCTTTCAACTCGTGGCTTCTTAACTACGAAAACTCGACACTACGACCTCTTCTGAAAACTCTCAGGGAACCTGACGTCCCTCTAGGTTGGTCAGGTAAGATTTCCTCTAGTCAGGACCCATAAGTAACTTTCCTGACTACGACTTCGACTTTGAAGTTATAAACCGATGGACTACACTACTTGACTGAGTAACCTTTTCTGGGACTACGACCCTTTCTAACTTCCGTAATCCTCTTCCCCTACTGTCTCCCACTCTACCAACCTACCGTAGTGGTTGAGATACCTGTACTCAAACCCATTTGAGCCCCTCAACCATTACCTGTCCCTCCGGACCACACGACGTCAGGTACCCCAACGTTTTTTAACCTGTGTTGACTCACTGACTTTACTTGACTTGACGGGTTTTATGGGAAACCCGGCTGGATGAGGTCACAGACTTGGAAGTGGTATTTGTGAGAAAAAGCAACATAATAAAAATTAATTTTTATAAAAATAACCTCATATCAGCGAAATGTCACAACACGATCAAAGTCCGTATGTCGTTTCACTTAGTCGATATGTATTTGTGTATAGGAAAGAAAAATAAATTAAAAATATAAGAAGAGGGTATATCCTATAATGTCTCATAACTCATCTTAACGGATACGATATGTCGTCCAACAATGATCAATAGATGAAATATATATCATTATATTCGTGAAAAAAAAAGGATTTCTCTTAATACTGGACCTTTTTGGTCAAGGAAGGATTTCACACTTATTATAACCCTTCTTATTAATCTTCAATTATAAATTTATCGGGAAATTTTCATTGTTTGTGAAAGTATATCACGACCTCTTCTGAAAACTCAGGGAATCTGACGTTCCTCTAGTTTGGTCAGGTAGGATTTTCTTTAGTTGGGACTTATAAGTAACCTTCCTGACTACGATTTCGAGGTTAGGAAACCGGTGGACTACGCTTCTCGGTCGAGTGACTTTTTCTGGGACTACTACCCTTTCTGACTTCCGTCCTCCTTTTCCCCCGTTGTCTCCCATTCTACCAACCTACCGTAATGACTGAGCTACCTGTACTTAAACTCGTTTGAGACCCTCTATCACTTCCTGTCCCCTCGGACCACACAACGTCAGGTACCCCAGTGTTTGTCAGACTGTTTTGAAGGACTGACTTGTTTTTTTACCTCGTTTTAGGGACTCCTTCGGTCACTCCCACCCTAGGTCTCTCTTCTGACTCCCCACCACAGACACGGAACGGGACTTGTTCCCTACACCCTCACACTGATGTATGTCTACGTGTCTTTAACTATTCGATCTACTCGTCCTCAAACTCCCTCAATGATTGACCTTTGGGAGATAAGGGAGTTACTTCTTTCTCGATTCCGCGACCGACTCTCAGTTCCATCCGGGTGTTCTTCTACTCTCTACCTTCGTATCTCGGCCAGAACTCTTCGTTTCCGCTCTAGCCTCGAATTCCTGTAAATGTCCCTAATAACCCCTCTCAATTTTCGGTCATACTGAAGAAAGGGGTGGGGGTCTGTTTACCAAAGAGGTTCGGCCTAAGTCGGCGAATCAACACACTCGTTTTAAAGTAACAAATCTACTTATACTCTAACCTCAAAACGTACTACAGATATCAAGCACCCGATTCTCTAAAAACTGAAGTCTCTATTTCGTCAAAACGTATCGTTAGTTCAGGTCTCGAATCGGAATCTTTATCAAATGATTTCCTCTTACTTTAACTTTCCAACCAGTCGACGGTACAACGTCAGTGGACCCTAGGACCACCGAAACCCTTAACTTTCCTTCTCCTACCCGGTTTACGGTTCCTAGAGTCAATTTTCACCCGTGTCCATTCCCCAACCGTATACCAACATTATATCTACTGCTCTCCTGGAAGTTAGACTCCCAAGACTCGGGTTTCTACGAAAATTTACTCCTATTTTACACTTTTGTCGATTCTGACTCTTGGGGGGGTGGTGATAGGACTCTAAGTATCCTTCATCGACCTCGACCATGAGTTCTCCCTTTTCTACCTTCTTTTACGGAGGACCCTGACCCGACTCCTTACCCGTGACGTCTCCTAGTGTGTCTCTAACGACCCGTCCACTTTTCCGTCTACTTCCTTCGTCTCCTACCTTGTCTGGTCGGTACTCCGAACGTAGACCCCACTACCAGTTCCTACGGAACTCCTCTCTCTCCATGTCCCTAAGTGTCTAGACGAACTTTGAGACTAATTTCAAGATGACTACAACAAGTCAACGAGTCAGTACAGACTGAGAAACCCCGGGACACTTGACGTCGTACGGTCCGAGGAGACAAGAGGTGATAAAGGGTCTCAAACGAGGTTAAGTACAAGTGACTCAGTCGCTACGGTAGGTTGGTAGAGTAGGAGACACTAGGGGAAGAGGAAGACGGGAGTTAGAAAGGGTCGTAGTCCCGGAAAGATTACTCAGTCGAAAAACGTAGTCCACTGAAGGGACCACCGAAGGGTCTACTATTTCGAAGGTGGATGTTACTCCCTTTGGGTCCAAGTTAGGGACCCAACCCTTCTAGGAGAACTCTTCGTTTACCGTTGGGTGATGTCATGAGAACGGACCTTTTAGGTTACCTACCTCCTCGTACCATCCGATGTCAGGTACCCCAGTGTTTCTCAACCTGTGTTGACTCGTTGGAGTGAAAGTAAAAAAGTGAAAGAAGCGTAGTTCATCGGTTTCCTAACCTCGAAGTCAAAGTCGTAATCAGGAAGATTACTCATAAGTCCCAACTAAAAGAAATCCTGACTAACCAAACTAGAAGAAAGTCAGGTTCCTTGAGAGTTCTCAAAAGAGGTCGTAGTGTTAAACTTTCGTAGCTAAGAACACGAGAGTCGGAAGAAATACCAGGTTGAGATGACCTACTGTTAGATCGATTTTTAGAGCTCGAAAATGAGTTTCAGAGTTTATGTCTAAAACACAAAGAACGAAGGACAAATGGATATATAAGACTCATCTCGACGTTAAAAATAGAAAGGGAAACGTTAATTAGGAGAATAGAGAATGTCTAAGGGTTCCTTTAAAACTAATAAAAAGGTCCCTAGAACTACAAAATTATACAAAGACCTCTTTATCATACATAAAAAGACCTTCACCCTTCAAAATTAAGACTTTATTAACCCGAGGACATTATGTCGAAAACACCCTTACAAGTTGACACATATATCAAACCACTTAAATTTCAGAAATATTCAACCTGGACAAAAATAAGAATGCCAAAGAGGTCACATGATAACAATTCATTAATAACTCTTTCACGTACTTTTACGATAAATATAACTTTGACATAGAACTATTTCATAAAAATATAAATCGTTAAAATGTATTAAAGACACACATTTTATATTCACCTAATATAAACAAAGAAACAGTATAGTAAGGAATCCTGAATCGTTACGATTTCTTATTTCATCATCTGAACCTGTAACGATTCTCAAACAACTTTATATGATTACATTTCATTGGTTCTTTTTACACTTCTTAAGTGAAGATTAAATTCTTTCTTTACTATTAAACCACCAGACAAAGGAACATTTGATATCAATATCTTATCCAACATGAAGTCGAGTGAAACTTTTATGATACAAGAAACTTTTTATAACTAATAGATAATACACTATTGGAGACCGTTATTTCTATGTTGTCATTTGTTTTATCTGTCACAGACGAAAGTACCCAACATCAGATTTTCCTCTGTCTATCTCCACCCTACCTCCTAACCTTCCCTCCGAGTTCCCCGTCTTCCAATACATATGTATATCGACTAAGTACAACAACATGTCGTCTTTTATCGTGTTGCAACAATTCGTTAATATGAGGTTACCTTTTATTATTTTATTTATTTTAATTTCCTCTGTCCATAAATTCATACATTTATTAGTTCTATCGAGATTATTTTCTCTACGGATTTGAAAATTAATAAATTAAAATAAACTATAAAATCTAAGAATAGTAAAAATTTAATACTTTCATACTATTCCGTAAATGTCCTCTGAACTTTTATGTCTTGTTCAAATGTATATCAAAGTGATATATGAAATTATTGAAAATTTCATCTATTTAATTCTAAAAATCAACCTCAAAGTTATCATTTAAGACTTTTTAATTATCTTACTTATATGTCTCTTCATCTCCTATATCATCTGGACTTTTCGTGACACTTGGTTAAGTTGTATTAATTCTAAATGTGTTAAAAGTGTGTTAGTTTCACTTTCAGTGAGTCAGTACAGACTGAGAAACACTGAGGTACCTGATATGTCAGGTATCTTAAGAGGTCCGGTCTTATGACCTCACCAATCGGAAAGGGAAGAGGTCCCGTAGAAGGGTTGGATCCCTAGCTTGGGTCCAGAGGGTGTAACGTCCGTCTAAGGAATGGTCTACTCGGTTATCCCTTCGGGTTCTTATGACCCCACCCATCAGATAGGGAAGAGGTCGATTAGAAGGACTGGGTCCTTAGTTTGACCCCAGAGGACGTAACGTTCGTCTAAGAAATGGTTGACTCGATGGTCCCTTCGGGAAAAGTGTGTTAGTTCAGTCAAGTCAGTAACTCAGTACAGGCTGAGAAACACTAGGGTACCTGGTGTCGTGCGGTCCTGAGGGACAGGTAGTGGTTGAGGGCCTCAGATGAGTTTGAGTACAGGTACCTCAGCCACTACGAAAGGTTGGTAGAATAGAAGACAGCAGCGGATGAGGAGGACGGAGGTTAGAAAGGGTCGAAGTCCCAGAAAAGTTTACTCAGTTGAGAAACGTAGGCCACCGGTTTCATAACCTAAAGTCGAAGTCGTAGTCAGGAAGGTTACTTGTGAGTCCTGACTAGAGGAAATTTTATCTGACCAACCTAGAGGAACGTCAGGTTCCCTGAGAGTCCTCAGAAGAGGTTGTGGTGTCAAGTTTTCGTAGTTAAGAAGACGCGATTCGAAAGAAATGGTATATTAGAATATGTATATTAGAATATAGGTATGTACTGATAACCTTTTTGGTATCGGAACTGATCTACCTGGAAACAACCGTTTCATTACAGAGACGAAAACTTATACAATAGATCCAACACTATTGAAAACAAGGTTCTTCACAGAAAATTAAAGTGCCGACGTCAGTGGGAGACGTCACTGAAACCTCGGGGGGGTTTTATTTCAGACGGTGACAAAGGTGACAAATGGGTAGATAAGGGGTACTTGACTACCCTTATCTATGGTACTAGAAGTAAAAAACTTACAACTCGAAATTCGGTTCAAAAAGTGAGGGAAGAAAGTGAAAGTAGTTCTCCGAGAAATCAAGAAGAAGTGAAAGACGGTATTCCCACCGTAGTAGACATATAGACTCCAATAACTATAAAGAGGGTCGTCAGAACTAAGGTCGAACACGAAGTAGGTCGGGTCGTAAAGAGTACTACCAAAGACGTGTATTCAATTTATTCGTCCCACTGTTGTATGTCTGAACTGTATGAGGAAAAGGATAAACATTGGTCAGACAACAAGGTACAGGTCAAGATTGACAACGAAGGACTGGACGTATGTCCAAAGAGTTCTCCGTCCAGTCCACTAGACCATACGGGTGGAGAAAGTCTTAAAAGGTCAAATACCACTAGGTGTGTCAGTTTCCGAAACGGTATCAGTTATTTCGTCTTTATCTACAAAAGGACCTTGAGAGAACGAAAAAACTACTAGGTCGCCTACAACCGTTAAACTAGAGACCAAGGAGACGGAAAAGATTTTGGTCGAACTTGTGGACCTTCAAATACCAAGTGTATGACAACTTCGGACCGAATGTCTTAAAACTCGTAATAAAAAGATCGCACACTCTACTCACGTTAACACACCATCAAACTCGTAAGAAACCGTAACGGAAAGAAACCCTAACCTTACTTTTGACTGGAAAAGGTCAGGACACCGGTGACGACTCAAAAGGTCTAAACGACCGTATAACTCATGTCGTGAAAGTGTCGTAGTAGAGAGTTCTAAACTTTATCGAGTTGACCTTAAGGTAGTGGAGGTGGACGAAACAAGCATCATTATGAAGGATTCCGGATGAACTGAAGTGTAAGGTTCTACAGACCGAGATCCACTCACTAGTGTGGTAGCTCTAATAGAACCAGCACCTCTATAAAAAACATGTCAAGTAGACACATAAGAACGGTGGACAAGAATTATAGAAGACAAAGACAATCAAGGTATGGTAAACACAGGAAATAACTCGGGTAGAAACATACTTTACAAAGTAACCATATAGATTAAAAGAACTTCTCTAGAGATAAGAAAGGGTAAGATAACAAAAGGAGATAAAGAAACGTGACTAGAGACTCCTTCCGAAGAAATAGAGAGGAACGATAAGAAACCTTGAGACGTAAGTTTGACCATATAGAGAGGAAAAGAGGAAACGAAAAACGAAGAGAAGAAAAGTGTCGATAAACATTCCGAAGGAGTCTGTCGGTAAAACGAAAAAACGTAAAGAAAAAGAACCCATACAAGAACGAGGGACTGAGGACATGTTACAGTGTTTGGAGGTAGGTATCAAGTAGTCCGTGAGACAGATAGTCTAAACCAGAGAATATAGATATAGAGTGAAGGTGACATATTAGTAATCCCCAAACTAAATCCAGTATAGACTTACCAGATCACCAAAGGAGGTGAAAGAAGTTATATTCAGACTTAAGCCGTTATTCCTCAAGTACTATACTTTGTGTCAGTCGAGACCCAGAAAAAAATGACATATCTCGAAGAGGTAGAAACCAACACTTCTTATATTATTTAGACTAAAACCACAACCGGTAGACCACTTCAGGTACACATCTCAGAAGAGAACACAACAACCTTCTCCCACAGACGATACTGGTCACGCAAGGGAACCGTTTAGAGATAATCGGAAACGGGACGAAGTAAGACATAAGGTTCCGGTTTAAACGGACAATGAGGTCCACAAAGAACTGAAGGATGAAAACGTCAGGTCAAGGGATATTACTTTTTCTGTAGAAAACCCCACAATCAAGATTTTCCAGAACATCCAGAAGGTTCTTGGTAAGTTGAAGTCGAAGAAGTCGTAATGACCAGCCCCGTATCTGAACCTAATAATACTATAACTTACCAAACGGAACCTTTACTTGTCTCTAGTAGGACAGCAAAAACTCTAACGTAGGTTCATGACGTAAAACCTGAGAAAACAACTGGTACTGCCGATGAGGTAAAGAAGATTCCCTAATAAGGGGTGTAATCATCTATATTACCAGTAGAGTCAATTTAAGTGGGTAAGGTCAGGTAAAATCAAACGACTAAGGATTTTACAGTTACAAGTGAGAACGGTAGAAGACAAACTGGTGAAAGCTAAACGGAACTAAGTACCTGGATTGTAAGGTCCAAGGATACGTTATAACGAGAAATGTCGTAGTCTGGAACGAAGATAGTGGTCAGTGTAGGTGTTGACCCACAACAAAAACGAAACCGAGGTAGAGAAGTAAGAAAGAACTCAATAAAGTGTGTTATCATCATATGTTTAAGATAAGTACAACGGTGTCTGACATTTGATCCTCTGTCACCTTGTATATATAAGTTCCTGTATTTTGTTCCATGTTTTTACAGTACCAGGTTTGTATAAACCTAGTATGACTTAAACAAGAAAATAGTGGTACCTTAATACACTCTTTAGTCATAGTTTTCTATAAAAGTTTATTGAGTGTATAAAAGTTCATGTTACACTGAAAATGGTTCTCTCTAGAAGTTGAATCAGTAGCTCTCGGAGTTATTTCAATCTAACTTTTCTTGTGTCCTCCACTAACGTCTCTTCTTTCGAAAATTTACTCTTTATTCATAATTTTACTCTTTATTTAAATTTCTATGAGATTTGTTTTGGGGAACATAAACCTTTAATTTACAGGTGAAAATTGACTACCTACATAGATTCTTCGGTATTACTCCTTTTAATCTTTTATACATTATCTTATTTTTATCTTATTATTTTATTTTTAATGTAAGATTTATTTTTGTGTAAGATCATTATCTTATTTTCACTTTTGTCTTAATGTGAGGTATTTTTATTAATTTATTTGTTTTATTTCTCTTTGACTATTTCAAAATTTATACATTTATTAGTTCTATCAAGGTTATTTTACTTCCGAATTTTAAATTCACAAATGAAATTAAAAATTTTTCTATCAAGACCCGTCACTATTGTTAGTAGGAGTACTACTTTTATTTTCGTTGGTCTACTTCTCACGACTTCCGACCTCTGGCGAAATCTACCCTCGACCTCTTTCGGAGAGACACCTATATGGTGAACTCGACTCTTCATTTCCTCCTCGGTCCGTCAGGTTCGGTCCGAAACCTCCTTCTCTCACTAGTTTCGTCGTCTCTGAGTCTCCTCCCTCAGTAGACTGTCGGGTACACCCCGGCATCTTCCTCGTTCCTCCTGTCTCAGATTGTACTCTACGTCCTACACCCTCGTCTACTACATCCGAACCCTCCTGTACCCTCCCGTAAGTCCAAAGTAATATTTACACTACTCTTCGGTAACCCTCCGACTTATTGTTTTAGACCAAACATACAAATTTTCTGTGACACCGACGGTATCTCTTTAAACTACCGTCATTTCCGTTCTCACCCTTGTCCTTGTGAGAAACCCTTCGAGAATAACCCAGTGATCACTGTCTCCACCACTACATCCGAGTTGACCATCATCCCTCTTTCTCAACTCTGCTAAGTCCTAAAAAAAAAAGTCAAAAACATAACAGTATTACATATGTATTTCATTATAAATGGTAGAAGCAGTAAGAATCCACATATTAAGTCGTTGTAATCCATATAAGTTTTACAAAATGTATGTTCTGATGATAGATAAAGGTCTTAAAAAGTAGTAACGTTTATCTTCGAGACATAGGTAATTTGTAATAGAGGGACAAAGGTTGAGATACCGGGAGCTATTACGGGTAGACGGAAAGACGTAACATCGGGTCACCATTTCTTAGGAGGACGGTTACGTCATCTCAGTCCTCTGTACTCAACCTAGGAACCTTACCCTTCTAGGGGACCTCCTTCTTTACCGTTGGGTGCGTCATGACACAGACTTTTTAGGGTATCTGTCTCCTCGGACCACCCGATGTCGGGTACCCCAGGACTCGGTCTGTGGACTCCCTGTCTCGTGCGTACACGTTAGACACTTAAACGGACAAAACCATCGAATACATTCACCTCAGTATAGTGTAAGTAGAAAAGACAGACAAGGTCTTTTTGTAGATAAAGACGAACTAACTGATACGGTTTCGGAAACTGACACACCTAGTGTTATTTGACACCTTATAAGACTTTCTCTACCCTTATGGTCTGGTGGACTGGACGGACAACTCTTCAGACATACGTCTAGTCCTTCATTGTCGATCTTGACCTGTACCTTGTTGTCTGACCAAGGTTTATCCTTTTTTTCTCATACAGTTCCGACATATAACAGTGGGACGAATAAATTGGATATACGTCTCATGTAGTACTCTTTGCGACCCGACCTTCTTCGTGTTCGACCTTAGTTCTAACGGCCCTCTTTACAGTTATTGGAGTCTATGCGTCTACTGTGATGGGAATACCGTCTTTCACTTCTCCTTGATTTTTCCGAGAAGCGGTTAGGTACAGACTGCATCCCACGTCGAACGAACCCCGACCACGTACCCCTACTGGGTCTCTCTACAACACCCCTCCCTCCACCCTCCCCCCAAGTACAAACCCTTGCGTACATTCTTAATTACTAAAATTTTAAATTTTTTTTTTTTTTTTTTAATTTTTTTTTTTTTATTTATTTTTCCGAGAACTACTTTCACTTTCTCTTCTCACTTGTTCAACCGAATTTCGAGTTGTAAGTCTTTTACTTCTAGTACCGCAGACCAGGGTAGTGAAGTACCCTTTATCTACCCCTTTGTCACCGACTGAAATAAAAAGACCCGAGGTTTTAGTGACGTCTACCACTAACGTCGGTCCTTTAATTTTATACGAATGGGGAACCTTCCTTTTAATACTGGTTGGATCCGTCGTATAAGTTTTCGTATCTGTAATGAAACGGTTGTTTCCAGGTAGATCAGTTCCGATACCAAAAAGGTTACCAGTATATACCTACACTCTCAACCTGACATTTCTTTCGACTCACGTCTTCTTAACTACGAAAACTTGACACCACAACCTCTTCTGAGAACTCTTAGGGGACCTGTCAGAGTTTGTCAGGTAGGATTTCCTCTAGTCAGGACCCACAAGTAACCTTCCTGACTACAACTTCGACTTTAGGTTATGAAACCGGTGGACTACGTTTCTCGACTGAGTAAACTTTTCTGGGACTACGACCCTTTCTAACTCCCGTCCTCCTCTTCCCCTACTGTCTCCTACTCAACTAACCTACCGTAGTGGTTGAGTTACCTGTACCCGAACCCACCTGAGACCCTCAACCACTACCTGTCCCTCCGGACCGCACGACATCAAGTACCCAAGCGTTTCTCAGTCTGTACTAATTCGCTGACTTGACTTGACTTAAAGTGAATCGTATTACAAAATTCTAAGTACAACGTTTAGTCTTAGGTTGTTGTGTAATTTTTCTAGTATGTGGTACTGGTTCACCCGAAATAGGGTCCCTACGTTCCTAAGAAGTTATAGGTGTTTAGTTAGTTACATTAAGTGGTGTAATTGTTTAACTTTTTATTTTCGGTATACTAATAGAGTTATCTACGTCTCTTCCGGAAACTGTTTTAAGTTGTAGGTAAATACTATTTTTGAGAGGTCTTTCGTCCTTATCTTCGTTGTATGGAGTTGTATTATTTTCGATATATACTGTTTGGGTGTCGTTTGTAATAGGAGTTACCACTTTTTAACTTTCGTAAAGGGGATTTCAGTCCTTGTTCTGTTCCCACAGGTGAAAGTGGCGATGATAAGTTGTATCAAGACCTTCAAAACCGGTGTCGTTAGTCTCGTCTTTTTCTTTATTTTCCTTAGGTTTAACCTTTTCTTCTTCATTTTGAGAGTGACAAACGTCTACTGTACTAGGAGATGTACCTTTTGGGATTTCTGAGGTGGTCTTTTAATGATCTCGATTAGTTACTTATATCATTTCAACGTCCTATATTTTAGTTGTGTGTCTTTAGGGAACGTAAGGATATGTGATTATAACTCTTTCATCTTTTTCTTTAATTCCTTTGTTAAGGTAAGTGGTAACGTTACTTTTCTTATTTTATGAATCCTTATATAGATGGATTTCTTTGATTTCTGGATATATATCTTTTGATATTTTGTGACTACTTTCTTTAGTTTCTCCTGTGATTATCTACCTCTTTATATGGTACAAGTACCTAGCCTTCTTAGTTATATCACTTTTACTCATATGATGGGTTTCGTTAAATGTTTAAGTTACGTTAGGGATAGTTCGATGGTCGGTGTAAAAAGTGTCTTGATCTTGTTTATTAAAGTTCTAAACATACCTTTATGTTTTTTGGAGCTTATCGGTTTCGTTAGAACTCTTTCTTCTTACCTTGACCTCCTTAGTTGAACGGACTGAAGTCCGAGATGATGTTTCGGTGTCAGTAGTTCTGTCATACCATGACCGTGTTTCTGTCTGTCTATCTAGTTACCTTGTTTTATCTTTCGGGTCTCTATTTGGGTACGTGGATACCTGTGGAATAGAAACTGTTTCCTCCGTTCTTATATGTTACCTCATTTCTGTTAGAGAAATTGTTCACCACGACCCTTTTGACCAGTTGGTGAACATTTTCTTACTTTGGTCTAGTGAAAGATTGTGGCGTGTGTTTATATTTGAGTTTTACCTAATTTCTAGATTTACATTCTGGTCTTTGATATTTTGAGGATCTCCTCTTGTATCCGTTTTGTGAGAGGCTGTATTTAGTGTCGTCCTAGGAGATACTAGGTGGAGGGTCTTAAGACCTTTATTTTCGTTTTTATTTGTTTACCCTAGATTAATTTTAATTTTCGAAGACATGTTGTTTCCTTTTATATTCGTNTTTTCGAAGACGTGTTGTTTCCTTTGATATTCGTTCCACTTTTCTGTCGGAAGACTTACCCTCTTTTATTATCGTTTACTTTGTTGACTGTTGATTAGAGTTTTTATATGTTCGTTGGATACGTCGAGTTAAGGTCTTTTTATTTGCTGGGTTAGTTTTTTACCCAGTTTCTTGATTTATCTGTAAAGAGGTTTCTTCTGTATGCCTACCGATTGTTTGTGTACTTTTCTACGAGTTGTAGTGAGTAATAATCTCTTTACGTTTAGTTTTGGTGTTACTCCATGGTGAAGTGTGGTCAGTCTTACCGACGCTAGGTTTTTAGACGTTCGTTATTTACGACCTCTCCCACACCTCTTTTCCCTTGGGAGGATGTGACAACCACCCTTACGTTTGATCATGTCGGTGATACCTCTTGTCACACCTCTAAGGAATTTTTTAACGTTTATCTTGATGGAATACTGGGTCGTTAGGGTGACGACCCGTATGTGTGGCTCCTTTGGTCTTAACTTTCTCTGTGTACATGGGGTTACAAGTAGCGTCGTGACAAATATTATCGGTCCTGTACCTTTGTTGGATCTACAGGTAGTCGTCTACTTACCTATTCTTTCGACACCATGTATATGTGTTACCTCATAATGAGTCGGTAATTTTTCTTAAGTAAACTTAGTCAAGACTACTCTACCTACTTTGACCTCGGCTAATATGTCTCACTTCATTCGGTCTTTCTTTTTGTGGTTATGTCATATGATTGTGTATATATACCTTAAATCTTTCTACCGTTACTACTGGGACATACGTTCTGTCGTTTTTTCTGTGTCTACACATATTGCCTGAAAACCTGAGTCTCCCTCTCCCTCTCCCACCCTACTAAACCCTCTTACCGTAAGATTGTACATATGATAGTACATTCTTAGCTTAGCGGTCAGATACAGGCTGCGTCCTATGTCGTACGAACCCCGACCACGTGCCACTACTGGGTCTCTCTACAATACCCCTCCCTCCACCCTCCCCCCAAGTTCAAACCCTTGCGTACATGTGGGCACCACCTAAGTACAGTTACATACCGTTTTGGTTATGTCATAACATTTCATTTTATTTCATTTTTATTTTTTAATTTTTTTTTTTCTAAGTACAACGTCGTACATAGTCTTAAAAATACCACCTTATTATAAGGTAGTATACATATATGGAGAAAAACAAATAGGTAAGTGAACAACTACGTGTGTCAGTAAAGGTGGATAACTGATAACATTTATTACAACGAGACTTGAAACCATATATTAATAGACAAACTCAGGGACTAAATTAAAGTAAATACATATATGAATCCTCACCTTGACTACCTAATACGTCATTAAAATACAAATTGAAAAACTCTTTGTCAGTTTAACAAAAAGTGTCACCGAGATAGGGAAATTTAAGGGTAGTCATCACATGCTAACAAGCTTTAAGAGGTATGGAAGTTGTCCTCCACAATGAAAGGTTTTAAAAAAAAGAATAATAACGACGACAGTAACAAGTCAGTAAGTCATTACAGACTGTGAAACACTGGAGTAGCTGACGTCGTGCTGTCCAAAGGGACAGGTAGTGGTTGGGAGCCTCGAACGAGTTTGAGTACAGGTAACTCAGCCACTACGGTAGGTCGGTTGGTAGAGTAGGAGACAGTAGGGGAAGAGGTGGACGTAGGTTAAAAAGGGTCGTATTCCCAGAAAAGATTACTTAGTCGAGAGGGGTAGTCCACCGGTTTCGTAACCTCGAAGTCGTGGTCAGGAAGGTTACTTATAAGTCCTAACTAAAGGAACTCACAACCGACCAAAATAGAGGAGTGACAATTCCCTGAGAGTTCTCAGAAGAGGTTGTGGTATCAACTTTTCGCAGTTAAGAAACCGTGACTCGGAAGAAATTCCGGGTTGAGAGTGTAGGTATGTACTGATGACCCTTTTGGTATCGAAACTGATCTGTCTGGAAACAACCGTTTCATTACAGAGACGAAAAATTATATGACAGATCCAACCGGTATTGAAAGAAAGGTTTCTCATTCGTAGAAAATTAAAGTACCGACGTCAGTGGTAGACGTCACTAAAACCACGGGTAGACAGTGACAAAGGTAACAAAGGGGTGGATAAACGGAACTTCACTACCCTACTCTACGGTACTAGAAACAAAAAACTTACAACTTAAAATTCAGTCGAAAAAGTTAGAGGAGAAAGTGAAAGTGTTCTCCGAGAAATCAAGAAGAAGCGAAAGACGGTATTCCCACCACAGTAGACCTATAGACTCCAGTAGACGTATAGACTCCAATGGGTCGTTATACCTAAGGTCGAACGTGATGTAGGTCGGACCGTAAAACGTACTTCATGAGACGTATATTCAATTTATTCGTCCCACTGTTATATGTCGGAACTGCATGAGGAAAGTGTTAAAACTTGGTCAGGTAAAAAGGTACTGGTCAAGATTGACAATGAAGGACTGGACGTATGTCCAAAGAACGTTCCATCCATTCCTCCAGACCATAAGGTAGAGAACTTCTTAAAAGGTGTGAAACAATACTAGGTATGTTTCCGAAACCGCATTAGTTATTTCGTCTTCATCTACAAAAGACCTTAAGAGAAAAGAAAAGGATACTAGGTTGTCTACAACCGTTAAACTAGAGAGTAAGGAGACGGAAAAGACTTAGGTCGAACTTGTGGACCTTCAAGTACCAAGTGCATGACAACTTCGGACCGAACCTCTTAGAACTCGTAATGAACGAACACTCTACTCACGATAACACGCCATCAAACTCGTAAGAAACCGTAACGGAAAGAAACCCTGACCTTACTTTTGACTGGAAAAGGTCAGGTCACCGGTGACGACTCAAAAGGTTTAAACGACCGTACGACTCACGTCGTGAAAGTGTCGTAGTAGAAAGTCCTAAACTTTATCAATAAAATAATAATAATATCAGTCGAATTACACACACTTCACCATAGAGAGACACCAAAACTAAACGTAAAAAGATTACTGATCTCTACGATTATAGAAAAACACACGAACAACAGGTAAGTATATCGAAGAAACTTTTTACAGATAAGTTCAAAACACCAGTAAAACCTTAACCCCAAAACCCTTTAACATAACAAAAAAACTCATAATTCCGTATCCTCAAGAATCTATAAGGACTACAATCACGAAGTAGTCTATTTACTATACGTTTATAAAAGAAAGTAAGACACTCAACAGAAAAGTGAAAGAACTATCACAAGAAACTATGTGTGAAAATTAAAACTACTTCGGGTTAAATAGATTAAAAGAAAACAACGAATAAAACACAGTATTTTTAGTGACGGTTTAGATTATAGTACTCTTCAAGAAAATACAAAAGAAGATTTTCAAAAATCAGAATAGAGAGTTCAAACCCGGAAACTATGTAAAACTCAATTGAAATTATATACCCCACTCTTTGCCTAGTTAAAATAAGAAAACATACATCTCTAATAAAGGGTCTTGGTAAACGACCCTTCTGATAGAAAAGGGGTTACTTACCAGAACAGTAGGAACGGTTTTTAGTTAACTGGTAGAATCAAGTGAAGACATTTTTTTTTCAAATATCGAAAACTTTCGTGTCTCTTCTGAATAAATTTCTATAAAAGGATTTTGTTAGCTTAGGTTTCACAATCATCACAACTTAACCGTTCACAGAACTGACTCGGGCTTAGATCAACGACCTTAGTTCCATACTCTCACCCTTAACTCCGAAATTATTACAAAATTTTCATACACAATCAAAAGAACCTAACGGTATTGTCTTATGATTTCAGACCCACTAAATTTGTTGTTTGTAAATAAAAAAGAGTTAAGACCTCGGACTTTTAGGTTCTACATCCCTGGTCTTCCCATTGACAGACTACGCTCAAGAGAGGAACCCCACGTCTACTGACAGAAGTACGACGCCGGGGTGTACTGTTTCTTTCTTTATCTGTCTCTCTCTCTGTCGTTCACTCATGTGAGACCAGAGACCACAGGGAAGAATCCCCGGACTCGGGATAATCCAATCCTGGGGTACGAATAATAGAGTACGCTGGACATAGTGGAGGAGTGTCCATCATAGAGGTTCATGTCAGTGTAGTCTCCCATCTGAAAGTTTCATACGTAAAACCCTTCTGTGTTTGCAAATCAGGTATTGTAAAACGTGTTCAATCTATAGGTCATTGGGAATCCGTTTTCAAAATTAGTCAAAAAGACTAGAATTCAGATAACGAGAAAGGTCCGACTTTTGTGGGTTTTAGAGTGTCGAATCTTTAGGACACTTTAAGAGAAACGGAATTACCGTACGTTACACAAGGTCGTCCTTCGTACTCAACTAAATAGTTATAAAGTGGTTGATACTAAAAATTTACTTATAATGAGTGTCTATCTTACCGTCGACGGGTCAGTTAAATAGAAGAAGGTACAACCGTCCTCAAGGTCTAAGAGTCGAATATGAAAACACACTAGTCCATTTTCTTGAAAGTGGTGTTACTTCTTTTTCTTTTGTCAACTTACAATAGGTAGATTTCTCTAACGTCCCTGACAAAATAGAGTACTTTTGAACCTTTCAGTAAAATTTTCTACAACTCTACGGTGTTACAATCACACAATGCTACAATTAGTGAGTCAATTATTAGACTGAGAAACGTTGGGGTACCTGACATCGGGTGGTCCGAGTAGACAGGTACCTTAAGAGGTCCGTTCCTATGACCTCACCCTCTAGAAGGGTTGGATCCTCTATTTGGGTCCAGAGGACGTAACGTCCGTCTAAGAAATGATAGAATCGGTGACGGGTTATTTTCGTACAGGATTAAATAATAGACCTTCTGAACATAAGACACAGACTCCTTCCACACATCATATGTAAAACCCCAGATTTTCCGTCTAGGTGTTTATAGTTCCAGAATTATCTCGAAACGGTACCTTGAGTAAACTGGCACGTTTACTTTCTGTATAAAGGGGAATAAACGAAGAAATGTAAATTACTTTTATTATATATCAATTTATCGATTCTAGTCTTTAGAAACTTCCGAAGTAAGTCAAACTCTGTTTACCTTTTAGAAGACAATCGACTCCACCCATTTAAACAGCCAAAAGGTGACTATATATTGTTAAGGTGAGAAAATTGTAAAGACCGTACGTTTCTAAGACTTGGAGACGTCAGACCCCGACACCTAACGACTACAGTAAGGTTGTGTACCAGCCTCGGGTGAGACGTATGTAACACCTCTCACCGAACGCAATCATAAATTTACGTCGAACAGAGGGAGCGGTTCCCTTTCCGTCCCCGGAGATTATTCGGGGTACACACACCCTTTGAACAACCTTCAAACCTTAAACGGTCAGAGACGTCTCCTTACAAGATACCTTTATGTCATGACATAAACAGTAATACCGTAGAGGGACAGTTCACCTTAACATAAACCTCCAAATGATAAGAAACTCTTGAAGAAAAGATGTAAGTATCATTACACGGTGTAACCTTTTTATCTTCCAGATTAAGTAGAACCACACGGTTCCTAAGGTTCAGAATCTGGTAGAAACTCGGAGTCAAAGAAGTGGGCTTAGGATATCCTTCAAATCGTTCTACCCAAAATTCTAGTCGATCAATACTTTCCGAGACCGACTAAACGATTAGTAACGAAAATTTTACAAGTCAAGAATAGACAAGTGAGACTGACGAGATCTATTATATATATGTGAGAGAAAAGAAAGTGACTAAACAAGATTTCGAAGACGGATAGTTACCTCTTTCGGTAAGGTGGGTTCACTAGTAAGGTCATCGTTGAGTGTAAGGGAAAAGAGACTTGGGGCTACGAGAAGCCTTTAGGAAAACAACCAAATGTTAAGTGAACGGCACATTGGTCGTGTTTCGACCACGAGATCTGGCTTGACACAGGGGAGGACTTTTAAGTATATGACTTCGAGATTGGTGGTCACACTGATATAAACGTCATTCCTTCAACGACAACAAGTCAACGATTCGGTACAGATTAGAAACGTTGGACTACCTGACGTCGTGTATCCGAAGGGACAGGAAGTGCTAGAGGGTCTCAAACGAGTTCGAGCACAAGTAACTTAATCACGGTAGGTTGGTGAAATAGGAGACAACGGAGGAAGAGGAGGACGGGAGTTAGAAAGGGTCGTAGTCCTAGAAAAGGTCGTTCGGTCGAGAAGGATAGTTCACCGAATTCATAACCTCGAAGTCGAAGTCGTAGACAGGAAGGTTACTTACAAGTCCTAAAGAAAGAAAATCTTAACTGACCAAACTAGAACAATATGTTCCTTGAAAGTTCTCAGAAGAGGTCGTGGTATTAAACTTTCATAGTTAAGAACCCACGAGTCGGAAGAAGTACTAGGTTGAGAGTGTAGGTATGTACTGATGACCTTTTTGTTATCGAAACTGATCTACCTGGAAATAGTCGTTGCACTACAGAAACGAAAAATTATACGACTGATCTAACCAGTATCGAAAAGAAGGTTCCTTGTCCGTAGAAACTTAAAGTACCGACGTCAGTGGCAGACACCACCAAAAGCTCGGGTTCTTTTATGTGAGACGGTGAAAAGGGTGAAAAAGTAGTGTAGATAAACGGTACTTTACTATCCTGGTCTACCGTACTATAAGTAAAAATCTTACAACTCAAAATACTGTCGAAAAGTGAGAGAAGAAAGTGGGAATAGTTTTTCGAGAAATCAAGGAGAAGTGAAAGACCGTACTCCCACCATAGTTGACGTATAGACTCCAACAACTACTATAAAGAGGACTGTTAGAACTAAGGTCGGATACGAAGTAGGTCGGATCGTAAAACGGACTGTATGAGACGTACATTCAATTTATTTGTCCCACTGTTATATGTCGGAACTGCATAAGGAAAGGGTTAAAACTTGGTCAGGTAAAAAGGTACAGGTCAAGATTGACAACGAAGAACTGGACGTATGTGCAAAGAGTCCTCCTTCCAGTCCACCAGACCATAAGGGCAGAGAACTTCTTAAAAGATGTCAAACAAAACTAGGTGTGTCAGTTCTCGAAATCGTACCAATTCCTTCGTCTTCATCTACAAAAAGACTTTAAAAAAACGAAAGAGGTACTAAATTACATACAATCGTTAAACTAGAGACTAAGGAGAAGGAAAATATTTAGATCGAAAATGTAGACCTTCAAGAGTCAAGTGTATGACAACTTCTGAGTGAACCTCTTAAAATTCGTAATGGAACTATCGTACACTTTACTCGTGTCAACATGTCGTCAAACTTGCAAGAAACAGTAACGGGAAGAAACCCTAACCTTACTTTTGACTACAAAAGGTCAGGACACCGGTGACGACTCTAACGGTTTGAACCATATAACTCACGTCGTGAAATTGTCGTAGTAGAAAATTCCAAACTTTATCGAGTCGACCTTAAGGTAGTGGAGACGATCGAAACAAGTATCATCACGAAGGATTTCGGGTGAACTGAAATGTGAGGTCCTACAGACCGACCACTCACTGATATGGTGGTACAAAAGCCCTAGTAATTCTGAAAAAACAAGTCAAATAGACACATAAGAACGGGGGAGAAGAATTGGAGAAGACGAAGAAAATCCAGGAACGGAAAAGGAAATAACGTGGGTAGAAACGTACTTTACAAGGGAACCATAGAGATTAAAAGAACTTCTCTAGAGATCAGAAAAGGTAAGATAACAAAAGGAGCTAAAGAAACGTGACTAGTGGTTCCTTCCGAAAGAATAGAGAGGAACGATAAGAAACCTTGAGACGTAAGTTTACCCATATAGAAAGGAAAAGAGGAAACGGAAAACGAAGAGAAGAAAAGAGTCAATAAACATTCTGGAGGAGTCTGTTGGTAAAACGGAAGAACGTAAAGAAAAAGAAACCCTATCAAAACCAATGACGGAGGACATGTTACAATGTTTGGAGGTAGGTATGAGCAAGTCCGTGAGAAAGATAGTCCTTCATTAATTCCAATCTACTCCAGTATTATCCTAACGAGCCAACGAGTCAGTACAGGATGAGGAAGGTGGTCGACTTGACGTCGGTCGGTCCGAAGAGACGGGTACCTTAAAAGGTACGTTCTGGTGACGTCACCACACGGTAAAGGAAGGTCCTTTAGAGGGGTTGACTTGTTAGCTTGGACGTAGAGAATTCAGAGGATGTGACCGTCCGCCTAAGAAATGCTGAACTCGGAGGACCCTTCGGGGACCATCCTAATCACAGAAATATTTCTCTGTGGTCTCTCGAACAAGAGAGAGAAGGAGGACTCCTGTGACACTCTTCCACTGGTTCGCTTTCGGTCCTTCTCTCGTGCGTGGTCTTCGGTTGGTACTTCCACGGGACTCGAGGTTTAAGGTCGGAGGTCTGACTCTCTATTTACAGACAACAAATTGGTAGGTCCCATACCAAAAATTAATACCGTCAGTCTCGACTCTATTATCCGTATTTATACATCCGTTCTATTTGACGAATCTCACCTGGGTAACCGTTTGTCCATTTACCGTGGAAACTGTAGAGTTGTCGGTTCTTACTTTCCCTTGTTAAATAAAGATCGTCTTCTTTGGAAATTCCAGTTTGTAGGGCTTTGCAGTTTTTCTGTTCAAATTTTTTAAAATCACATCTCTATACCTCCTATAAAATTTATTAAAATAAATAAATAAAAAAATGACATGACCAGAAGTAACGAGGCGCCCGAAAAGAGATCGACACCGCTCGAGCGATGAGAGATCGACGCCATGAGGTCAAAGAGTCGCGTCCCCGAAGAGAATAACTCCTCGGGTCCGAGATCCCACACGTCCACAGTCGGCACATCGTGTGCCCGAGTCATCCACGTCAAGGGTCCGAGGTCTCGTGTTCGAGTTATCGACGTCACGTGACCAAGTCAACGAGACTTCTTCCACCCTCGAAGGGCCTGGTCCCTAGCTTGGGTACTGAGGACGTGACCGTCCGTCTAAGAAATGGTAACTCGGTAGTCCCTTCGGACCTTTATGTGTCAAAATTCCTTTTAGTCGGGTACCCTTTGTCGAAGGCGGATAATCTACACTCAGTCTGTGTGACTATATCTCCTCACCACACCGTCCAACGATCAATGATTGCAAGTCTAGTTTTGTCTTTACCAGTTCCTCATTACGAACGGAGACTGGTCATCCACCCTGTGACGTATAGGGTCCCGAATGGTCGTCCCCCGGTCGGTACTTGCGCCAGTTCAGTCCTGTCTGTAATACTGGTACACCAAGATTTATAGGAACGTAATGAGTACTTTACATTTGGATTTCTCCATATCCATATCTTCATGAAAGTAATGGTCATCTTGTCTAATGGGTGGCTTTACTGGTCGATCCTTTACGAGTGAGTCCACGCCTTCGACTTTCGAGTCTAACGACACGGCAACGGCCCGCGGCTCCCCTTCGGTGACTGAGGAACAGCGGAACAGGCTTCTTTGACTTCCCGAGGGAGTGTTACCCGGCTATAGACATTTTATCACGATCAGTCTCTCGTATTCTGACCCTGAAGGTGTATGATTTACTTCATTCAGTCTATGCCTTTCTCCTTATAGTATACTGTAGGGATGACCACTTTAATTTTTCTTTACTATGTTCACTTGCATAAATGTCCTACCTTCGCCTGAGCGTCTGAACCTCTTGTTCGAATACCAACGAACTCCCCTTCCTACCCCCACCCACCCTATCAATCCCTCAAACTCCACCTGTACATGTGTGACGACATAAATTTTACCTATTGGTTGTTGCTGTATGACACGTGTCCCTTGAGACGAGTTACAATACGCGAACGGGCCTACCCTCACCTTAAACCCCTTCTTACCTATTTATATACACATACTAATATATGAAAACGACAGATGGACTTTGATAGTGTTTCACGAATTAATCGATATGAGGTCATATTTTATTTTTCGAACCCGAAGGGACTACCGAGTTACCATTTTTTTTAGGTGGACAGTTACATGCTTTATATCCAAACTAGGGACCAGGTCCTTCTAGGGTGCGCGGTGTTTCGTTGTTTCGGGAATCCGGTGTCGATAACTCGGACACGAGATCTCAGACCGTTGACGTGTTGACTTCGGGGGTGCGAGATCTCGGAGACGAGGCGTTATTCTCTTCGGTGACACTAATCTTCGGGCGTGTGGTAGATCTCTCTTCGGGGGTGAGAGACGTTGATCTCTTTTCGCGTGTGTTGGTTTTTATTTGTTTATTTATTTTAAAATTCATAAAAAAATTTACTTGTTAAACATTTTTCCAACCAAGAAGGTCTAAAGAACGAGTTTAAAGAATTTACCTATGACCCGTATTAAACGTTTATATAATATCAGAACGACAAAACAAAGTTTTCTGAAGTACTAAATTAGGACACCAACCATTACCCCATATTTTCTTTCAGGTTTCTAATCTTTCAATTTTTAACTAATCACCTCTATTACAACGGTAACTGTCGTTTGGACAGAAGAGGGAGTTCGTCGATGTCAGTGACCCTCACAACCGTCGGACCGAAGTCTGTATGTGTCTCAGGTACTGTAGATACAAGACTTCTTCAGAAAAAGTCGGCTGTCAGTATGACTCGGAATCTCAAAGAAAAAAGTCCGTTCCCATCCCTATATTTTAGCGGGAAGGGGTGGTGGTACTCGACCGTTTCTGGTACCTCTTGCACGAAATGTTCTTCCGTACTTCGACTGTGTCGTCTCGTAGGTATCAAACTTCGGTTAAGGTCTGTTGTTTAGACCCCCTCGACCCCCACCTAAAGATGTCTTTTCATGTGGAGTCTTCTGACGTTCGGAGGACTCTCAATCTTACAGAGTAAAGTTACCTCTCCTACCTACATTCGCTTGTAGTCGAGGTGTACGTAATATACGATGAACAAATCCAGTTAAAAACTAATTCGGTAAATGATAGGATTTCCTTTAGTCGGAACTTATAAGTAGCCTTCCTGACTACGACTTCGACTTCGAGGTTAAGAAACCGGTGAACTACCTTTCTCGGTCGAAGAACTTTTTCTGGGACTACAACCCTTTCTAACTTCCGTCTTCCTCTTCCCCCGCCATCTCCTACTCTACCAACCTACCGTTGTGCCTGAGTTACCAGTACTCAACTCATTTGAGACCCTCTACCACTTCCTGTTCCTTCGGACCACACGACATCATGTACCCCAGCGTTTCTCAGTCTGTACTGAGTCGCTGACTTGTTGTTATTATGGACGGTGTACAAATGTAAAGACATAAGGTTTAATTAACACCAAAGAAATTTTTAACTTTTGATTTTTAAACGAAAACAGTTGACTACTTAAAATCACTGGTGAATGATATTCGGTCCGTGGTACGTGGTACGATTCCTGAAATATACAGAACCCTCCTCTTTTACTTCTTCTCCCTCCTTATCTCTGATAAGAAAATCCGAAACAGGAAACGACACTGGTGACTGGGTGTTCTCGTGTGTCCTCGTACTTCCCATAAGACTCCCTTCTACTACGGAAGAGAAGACGTGTACAGTTCTAAATTCAGAAGTACTGTTAAGTCAAGTCAGCAAGTCACCACAGACTGAGAAACGCTGGGATACCTGACGTCGTGTGGTCCCAAGGGACAGGCAGTGGTTGAGGGTCTCGAAAGAGTTTGAGTACAGGTAGCTCAGTCACTAAGGTAACTTGGTAGAGTAGGAGACAACAGGGGAAGAGGAGGACGGAAGCTAGAAAGGGTCTTAGTCCTAGAAAAGGTTACTGATTCAAGAAGTTTAGTCCACCGGTTTCATAACCGCGAAGTCGAAGTCGTAGTCAGGAAGGTTACTTACAAATCCTAACCAAAGGAAATCCTAATTGACCGAACTAGAGGAACATCAGGGTTCCCTGACAGTTCTTAGAAGAGGTTGTGGTCTTAAGTTTTCGTAGTTAAGAAGTCGTGAGTTGGAAGAAATATCATGTTGAGAACGTAGGTATGTACTGATCACCTTTTTGGTATCGAAACTGATCTACCTGAAAACAACCGTTTCATTACAGAGACGAAAAATTATACGACAGATCCAACGAGTATTGAAAAGAAGGTTCCTTGTCCACAGAAAAATAAAGTACCGACGTCAGTGGTAGGTACCACTAAAACCTCGGGGGGTTTTATTTCAGACAATGACAAAGGTGACAAAGACGTAGATAAGTGGTACTTCCCTACCCTGACCTACGGTACTAGAAATAAAAAACTTACAACTCAAAATTCGGTCGAAAAAGGTTGAGAGGAGAGAGTGAAAGTAGTTCTCCAAGAAATCAAGGAGAAACGACAGATGGTATTCCCATCATAGTAGACGTATAGACTCCAATAACTATAAAGAGGACCGTTAGAACTAGGGTCGAACACGAAGTACTTCGGGTCGTAAACTGTACTATATGAGACGTGTATACAATTTATTTGTCCCACTGTTATATGTCAGAACTACATAAGGAAAGGGTTAAACATTGGTGAGACAACAAGGTACAGGTAAAAGTTGTCATCGAAGAAATGGACGTATGTCTAAAGAGTCCTCCGTCCAGTCCACCAGATCATGAGGGTAGAGAATTTCTTAAAAGGTGTCAAACAACACTAGGTGTGTCAGTTTCCGAAACCACAGTAGTTATTTCGTCTTCGTCTACAAAAGACCTTCAAGAAAAAAAAAAAAAGGATACTAGGTTGCCTACGACCATTAAACTAGAGACCAAGGAGACGGAAAAGATTTAGGAAGAACTTGTAGACCTTCAAGTGACAAGTGCATAAGGACTTCGGACCGAACCTCTTAAAACTCGTAATGAATCGTACACTCTACTCACGTTAACGAAACGATCGCACACTCTACTCATGTCAACACGTTATGAAACTTGTAAGAGACCGTAACGGGAAGAAACCCTAACTTTACTTTTGACTGGAAAAGGTCAGGCCACCGGTGACGACTCAAAAAGTTGAGTCGTACTTTGTTGACAGTAGAAAGTACTGTCAATCCACCGTTATATATCTTCGACCATTATCAACTCTGTTCAGACTTTGAACTTCTGTGTCGATTCCTATATCTAAACCATAACTAACTGTCTGTCTATATTCAATCGATTTTAAACCCCATTCTCATGTAATAGGTCTCTTTCGTATCACTTTTACGTTACTTCTTGTAAATTCTACCTTGGGGGGAGGGTTTTTCTTTTTCGTTGTAAATTCTCCTCAGGTACTTCGTTGTTGTTTTTTTTCCACTCTGTCTCTAAACACGTCTTTGTTTACTTATACGAAAGTGTACACGTTCCGTTTCCCCTTCACAAGATGTAATATTTTGAGGTACCAATAAATCATTTATTCAGTACAGACTTAGAAACCCTGGGGTACCTAACATCAGGTGGTTCGAGGAGACAGATACCTTAAGAGGTCCCTTCTTCTGACCTCACTCAACGGTAAAGGAAGAGGTCCCCTAGAAGGGTTGGGTCACTAACTTGGACACAGAGGACGTAACCATCCGCTTAAGAAATGGTGACTCGGTGGACCCTTCGGGTTTTACGACACCTTAACAGGTTTTTTGGTTTGGTGACCGAAGCACTTAACTCGGTAACCCACTGAGGTCACTCTTGTGAAATTCAACACATCACCTCTGCCTACGTTACGGTCTCGTCCAAATTCTTAATGTCCCTCACCACTTTCCTTGTATCGTTCACATATTGCATAGATCTTCCTAAATCTACGTTTTAAACCTACCGTAGTGGCTGAGTTACCTGTACTCAAACTCGTTCTAGGTCCTCGACCACTACCTGTCCCTTCGGACCTCACGGTGTCAGGTGTCCCAACGTTTCTCAGCCTGTCTTGACTCACTGATTTGATTTGACTTTACGTTTTATTTCAGACTTATTATTTGCCTCTTAGTTCCCTCCCTAAAATTCTACTCTCTTTGAAGTCCGTAACTACTTATCTCTGTTATAAGGTAAACCACTATTGATCTAGATTCTACACTCGGATCCTTATCACTCATCAGTTTTCTCATTTTCCGCAAACCTTGACTCCTCCGTTCCGACCAAAAGGTTTACGTGAAAGATATGCCGTAACGGTAAGTCCTCATCTTTCTCTAGTGGACCTCCAGTGTTCAAACGGCTCTCCCCGTTATGGATGTATAGAAATCTTATGTTCGTTGGATGTATTGAGTGTATTGTTGTCGTATGTCTCTTCCTCTTTCACCCAGCACAGAATTTCCATAAGTTACTCATGTTGACTGTTTCTCCAGTCATCTTGTGTCACTACTTCTTTCTATCCCCCGTTGACATCGACCTAACCGGACTTAAAGTCTCCTTGTCTCGAGAGAAAAAAATTAATTAATAAAATTCCAAAAACAACCAAAAAATTTAACTTCACATTAACTAAATGTAATAAAGTCCACATGTCGTTTCGCTACGTAAACATATATATTGTATATACAACAAGTCAGTGGTTCAGACGTAAGAAATATTTGGAAGCGTATATACATATACCTAAGCATATACATACCAACACACATATATTTTATATACACATACACACATACGAGCCAGAGAAGTCAGTACAGGTAGGGAAAAGCTTGGGTACCTGACAAGAAAAGGTCTAAGAAAAGGTAACACGACGACGACGACGACGATTCAGCGAAGTCAGCACAGGCTGAGACACACTGGGGTATCTGCCGTCGGGTGGTCCGAGGGGGCAGGGACCCTAAGAGGTCCGTTCTTGTGACCTCACCCAACGGTAAAGGAAGAGGTTACGTACTTTCACTTTTCACTTTCACTTCAGCGAGTCAACACAGGTTGAGAAACGCTGGGGTAATATCCAATAATGTTTTATGACTCATATCACGACACACGATGTATCATCCAAGAATAACAATTAGATAAAATATAACAACAACAAGTCAACGACTCAGTACAGGTTTAGAAACGTTGGGGTACCTGACATCGGAAGGTCCGAGGAGACAGGTTTCCTAAAGAGTCCGTTCTTATGACCTGGCCCCAGGATAAAGAATGAGGTCCCCTAGAAGGACTGGGTCTCTGACTTGGGTACAGAGGACGTAACCATCCACCTAAGAAAAAAATAATAATAAAAATTATATTTAAATAAATAAAATTAACCTCCAATTAATGAAATGTTATAACATAACCAAAACGGTATGTAGTTGTACTTAGGCGGTGTCCATATGTACACAAGGGGTAGGACTTCGGGGAAGGGTGTAGGGAGGGGCATGGTAGGAAGACCCAGTAGGGTCACGTGGTCGGGGTCCGTAGGTCATAGTACGTAGCTTGGACCTGACCACTAAGCAAAGTATATGTTATCCACCTAAGAAATGGCGATTCGGTGGTCCCTTCGGGACACATATAAAATTAGGGGTAAAGGGTCAAATAGGTGGGGGGTAAAGAGGAAACCATCGGTATTGAAACAAAAGACATATATACTCAGACAAAGACAAAAGATTTGTTCGAGTAAACATGGTCAAAAAAGTCTAAGATGGATATTCACTGTGGTATACTATAAACTGACAGGAGCGAATCATACTATTAGAGATCCAGGTAAGTACGGCGATCTTTACCATAGTAAAGTGAGAAAAACACCGACTTATCATAAGGTAAAACATTTATATGGCGGAGAAGAAATAGGTCAGTAGACAGTCACCTGAAAATTCAACGAAGGTACAGGCCCGAGCACATTGCTCACAACGAGACTTGTATCCCTGCGTGCAAGAAAAACTTAGTCTCAAAAGTAGAAAGGGTCTGTGATATAAACGGGCTCTCACCCTAATGTCCTAGTATATCATCAAGACAAAAATCAAAAAATTCCTAGGGGATGTCACAAGAGGTATCACCGACGTTAAATGTCAGGGTGGTGGTCACATCCCCCATCTCCTTATCCTCGAGAGCTTACTTCCGTACACTAGCACTGTACCTGTTCCGTCACCGACGCTTTCTTTACTGTTAGGAACGAGGAGGGGCGTGACGGTGTCGACCAGAGAAACACGTCTACCTGACCAGAGACAGGTTTTCCCTTCCCATTACGTCTTGTATCCTTGTGAAGTAAACAAATTAATAAACCTTAAGTAAATGTTTTAGAAAGTTCCGAATGTCTTTATTACACGAAACCTTGTCGAATTTGACTTTTGAATGACGAAACACCTGATTTTTTTATATATTAAAAAATAAAAGGTCAATGAGTAAAATTATTCTTTTTGTGTTTACCTACACTTAAGGGTTTACTCTCTGCACCTCTCAAGATGATGTGTGAAGGGTGGGGGAGTGGGGCCGTGGAAAGACAAGTCCCATTCTCTAAAACACCCTTAACGGTCGTGTCACACCTAAGTTAAACCAAATTCCCCTGTAAAATTTTTGGGTTCGAGTCGGTTTGGAGTGTTTTTCAAATTTTGAACCTTATTTCCGGTTCCGAAGGTCAGTAGAGTAATCTCGGGCACCAACGAAACATACACATGTATAAGTTCCTACTCTGGTTGTCTTGTCGGCATGCGAGGGTGGTAATTAGAAACACGGACCTATAACGTGACCTCCCCTTTTTATTTTTCTCCGACGACCACAATCTTTTCTCTTGTTTCGTCCATATAGGGTTCCCTCTTGACTGTAACCTCAACACTCTTTGTCCCGGTAGGATCCTTGACTATACAGGGGTCCCCATACCCTGTTTGGTCGAGTCCTCTCTATTAAGAAGATACCATTTAGAACATGCTTACCGTACCGTGAAATTCACAAGGATCCCGTGAGTCCTTTTTACTAATAAGTACGGGGAGGGACAAATAAAGTCGGATTGTCGCGTTTGATCATGTCTTTTCACCGACGGTACGTCCAAAGAACCCCGACCTTATGAAACGTCTCGTAAGGAGGGTGGGGGTTCCTCTCGGAGATTTACCTCGACCCGCCCACCCCTTTCAACGACATGTAATTAACCCTTTACCAAGGTTCTTACTCTTAACCGTGCACCAGTCTCCCAAAACTCCTCTGTTTTTCATCCACCCACCTCCGACCTCTAAGACGAAGTCTTCCATACCCCATCCTAGTCTTTAAGACAAAAAAAGGACAAATTAGTAAATTCAAAAAAAAATTTAAAAGTATCGAAATAACTTTATATTAGCTGTATGTTTGTAAATTATATAATTACGTACGTTGAACTACAAAACTTCGTATATTACACTTTATTAGTGACGTCGACTCGATTAATTATATAGGTAGCGGAGGTTTTTTTTATTTCATCCACTCCTCTCCGGACTCGTCGACCCTCCCCATTTCTTCCTTTCCTCTTGTGTGTCATATTTTCGGTCCTACAACGTTTTCCGAACAAATCAATGGTCCTCTAGACTTTCACCCTCTTCCTACGTAGCGGTTCCATCTTTGAGTGACTCTGCGATTCTCGTTTCTTTCGTACGATAAGTTTTGGTTTTCCTTGAAACGACTAGTCTGGTTGAGGTCACATGTAAGTTTCGTAATAATACGTACCACTTAATTGTACCTCAGAGAAAAATACTTGACGACTGAGATAGTAATAAAGTCGAGACGACGAAAAACAAATTCGGAGAAAGTGATTATGGACTACAACTTACCTGAACAGACAGTGTATCACACAAGTCGTCGCTAGACCAGAAACCTCACCAGATATTGATGAAATTTAAAGACTCTTCACACGGAAATTCTACTATAAAACACACAAAGGATTTAATAAAAATAAGAGACATTTCGACCTCTTCCACGATTTTTATTTAGTCCATACCTAGACAATGTGACTCTTGAGTTAGTTTGTCGAAGACAAGTCTCTTGGTTATATGAAATGTCGTTTCAACCCCCTTTTCCTTAGAAGTATTCATAAGTAATATAAATATCTTGATTTTTTTCATTCAATTTTAAAAACTACGTGTTAAAACGTCATTTTATGTCGGAGAAACTGAAACTTTTTATTTTAGTTTATTATGGAGGAGAAACTGAAGACTTTTTATTTTAATTTATTTTTCTACCGTGGACACTTTAAGGTGGACGGACAAAACAACTACAAGGAGGGAAGACTTTATCAGAGAGGAGGAAAAAGACACATAGGTCCAAGAAGCCCCGAGTGACTGAAAAGTGGAGGAGTACTTGACGAGAAACAGTAGTGACGGACATTACTAGGTAGTGAGAATGTCGTACATAAAAGGACGTCTTAGTAAAGTACAAAGTATTTATTCCCAAGGTAGAAGTATAGTCCTGTTTTTTAGAGAAACACTTTTTTCTTGGCATATTACTACTGATAAATAATAAATGGAGACTTAAGAGGAAAGGTCACACGAAAGGTTAAACTCCTATGTTGATCGTAAGTGACTCACTTACATTTTTACATCATCATCGAAATCGTATTAAAGAAATTATTTCACGTATGTGTGTTATCAAACAAGAGACGACTCTATATGCAAAAGATAGACTAGGTAATATAACGAATACCAATTTTTTGGAACAAAAAAAAAGGGGGAACCCCTTCAGTGACTCATCGTCTCCAAAATCTCTGAGAATCACGGTATGACCTGTTGTACGGACAGAGGAGACGAGGTTCAGGACCCTCTAAAGTGCCGTGGGTGTACTGAAGTCTTCGTTTGAGACACCACGAAGGGTGGATTTCTTTGACTCACACCTGGACGAGTCTAGACCGGTGTCGTACAAAATGAAACGTTTAAAGTGAACGGAACCTAAAGGGACCACCACATCGTCAATGTTTAGACGGAACGCTACGTCCCCTATGACCAAGCTAGGGACCAGGTCCTTCTAGGGTGTGTGGAGTGTCGTCGTTTCGGAGATACGGTGTTACTGACTTGTGTTCGATGTATTGATGACTTCAGACACGTGGGATCTCGGGCACGGGTGTTCTCTTCAGCGGTGTCGCTCTTCGGACGTGTGACGTTGCTTCTTATCGGTGTTCCTCTCTTTCGGGAGAACGTTGTAGCTTCTGGGTCTCGTCGGTATTTATTTATGTATTTATTGTAAATGATTTTTTTAAGTGAAGGGAGTAGTAAGTACGATGTCCCAGGAGAATGGGTTCATACATAGATTTCGCCTACAGATCTTCTGCAGTAGTATTGGTCTTCACAACCGACTTCTAACTCTGACTCTTTATATGAGAAGAGACAAGGAAAAACTTGGACGAACAGGGGGCCAATACGGTTGAAGAGGTAGTTACAATCGGGAAAATAGACTATCCGCGTAGAACGCATAATACACTTTATTTTTACATTAGCGTACATGTGGGTACCACCTAAGTACAGTTACATACCGTTTTGGTTATGTCATAACATTTCATTTTATTTCATTTTTATTTTTAATTTTTTTTACATTTTTAATCCGTTTAAGTGAAGTCACCTTTAACGTTGAGAACGTTTTCTAAGTTTTAAAGTACTTAAATACTACCTACTTTACACTAAGTTAGAATGGAGTGTGGTATGTCTTTTTGTTTAAGGTAAAACCAATTTATCGGTTCAAAATTCAATTCTATAAATTCAATCCCCCTTTTATTCTTATAAGAAAATATTAAGCTTTCACCCTTTTTAGAGTCACTCTGTTGAATCAGTCTAAGGTATTATTATTCCTGATTCTATGAATTATTGTACTTTCTTATTCGTTTATAGTATATGAGAGGAGACAAGGAAAATTTCCTTCCTTGTCTTCTCCCGTTGGAGAAAGTTTCTCAATTTCTATGTTATTGATTTTTCGTTATTCCGTCCGAGCATCTTTCTTTCTCAATAATTTCCAGTTGTGACCCATTACAACCGTGGAAATACGTCTCAAGAATATCTCTTCGAGAAGACGAAAGGTATAAGATCCCTCTTTCTGAGTATTTTAGGTGAACATTTATTATACTCACAAGAAGTTCTTCCCTCTGTGTGAATAACAGAGGGAAATAACTACTGAACTAGTAATCTACAGACGAACCAGTAATGCGAACGATTGAAAATAAGGAAGTCTCTTTGGACGAAATCGCTCTTTAACACACTCCAAACTCGTACACCTCTTCCTGTTTCTAACGAGAAGGTAAGAAACAAGAACTCACTACACCTTCTGTCTAGGACCGTTAACAACCCTCTGACTCTACCATCTATTCTGACACTTCCCACACTCTATCTCACTATAACCGAACGATCCGTACTTCCATCGGAATTCTGTCTTTGGTAGGGACTATTCTCCAGACGACATACTACGACGATCGATCACTAGTCAATCTCCATAGACTTAGAGTGGTTATCAGAGGTTCCGTCTCCTCTGGCCCTGTGTTTGGAAACCAGGAAACTGGATTGTCTGTTACTCAAGCAATCTTCAATCTCAGTTGGTTTCTTCGAACGTCGGAGTGTGTTCGTCTGTCTCTTCCTCCGGGTAAAGGGACGAGGGAGGAGGGATGAGACGTCCCTTCGGGTCCCCTTTCCTTTCCACCCACAATCTCTAATCTGTGGTGGAGGGAAGTCACGGGGTTCGGAGGATCCTAGAGATTCACACTCTTCCCCCTGTATACTCTACCTTTAAAGAGTCACTAGTCTTGGACTCAGAATTTTTGGTCTTCATCAACAAGAATATTATGTCAATGATCTTTCACTTTCTTGACTCGTTTGGAACGAGTTATTCTCCTATTAATAACTCGACTGTTAGTTACCTCTCTTTTTACAAGTTCCGACGAGTAATTTGTCTAAATGTACAGTATTGGAAAACGAGATGTTCTCTCAACAACCCCGTAGTTGAATCTGGGTGATTTTCTTCGAGTGGGTCTGTCGATCCACGTCTGTGAAATCTTAGTGAGGTCGTCGGTGATAACTTTACTCACTTCGTAGGGAATCTGAGTTATCCCCCTTGCAGAGAATTCTTCAACCCGTCCTCCCACTAACAGACCCCCTTCTGTCATATTAGTTTAATCTCGACCCTTTAGTGTTCGTAGACCAGGAGAAGTCTACTGGGAGAACTTTATTTCGACCTCTACCAATACCCAAAAATTCCTCTGGAGTGGGACATCCCTTACGGACGTTCGGACCCCTCAGTCCTCGACTGGTGATGTACGGCTAGTGTCTTAGGGTTTGAATCTTTACAGTGCCGACTCAAACCGTGACACCTCACCAGAAACCAAAGAGACTTGTACAGATCTCCAGACACCACCGTGAACCCGGTCGTTCCTTACCAACGTTACGTCTTTTGATGACGTCGAAACTCTGTGGTGTTCAAAACACGTGATTCCTCTGGGATCAAAAAGAAGTGAATTCGGATCGTTGAACTACCTGGGGAACGAGTAACTCCTTAACGTAGAGATAAACACACTCTACGAAGTCTTTCCTGTCTCTGAAGGCGATTTTTCCGTTCACTCACGAATCGTAAATTAACTTGTTTACTTTCTCTCTTTCTGTATACACTTCTGACTAAACAACAACAAAGTATGAATTCAACATAAACTGAGAAACGTTGGGGGTACCTGACATCGGGTGGTCCGAGGAGAGAGGTACCCTAAGAGGTCCGTTCTTATACCCTCACTCAACGGTAAAGGGAGAGGTCCCCTAGAAGGGCTGGGTCCCTAACTTGAGGGTAGAGGACCCAGAGGACGTAGCGTCTACCTAAGAAATGGTGACTGGGTACTCCCTTCGGGGTTTCTAACTTAACCCAACATCTAGTACCTTCGAGGTACAGTCTCGCGCTCTGGACCTAAATCTCTCAGAATACGATATAGTAAGAGATAGTAATTGATTACTTTTAGGGGTCTCACTCTCAGGAAACTCAAACTTTGTTATCGATATGTCACATCTAGAAATTTTATGTCAACCTACTGCAATTCTTACTGACTGAGTTTCAGGAGGTTTCTATTTTACACCAACCTTCTCTCCCTATTGCATGACTCAGTTCAATAACTTTTATTAAAGAGACACTGATAGTTGGGAAAGACCCTCTATTGACTCTTCCCCTTACGTCCCTCTCTATAAAAAACTGTGAGAATAGAGTCCGGTAGTGGGCTTCGGGCCTTACAGGTAGTCTTTGCACTGATTGTGTCTGTCTGTCCTCTATCCTTTCCAGTGTGACAGACGTCTTCTTTATCACTACAGGGTCTTTGCCTTCAACAAAAGGTCGTTATCTTGTAGTCGAGGTCCTCTTTTCTGTAAACTTGGAACCGACTGGGTGGGATTGTCTTCGGACGTTCTCACTGTCACTCACCTAACCCTCTTACAGTTCCCGGTCATCTTGAGAATTTGTCAGACGGGACCTCAAAAGTTCAAAAGGTTCTGTCCGTTATGGATGCATAGAGATCGGTGTCTAAACGACCAATCCATAAAATACTTAATAGTCTCCTCTCCTTTCTACCCATTGTCGGACAGTTCCCGAACCGAGTTTTGTAAAATCTCTTATAAAAGGAGTGTACCGTCTCACATGACGGAGTTTCCCTTCAGAAAGACTCTATCGAGGAACCTTACGTGTTGTCTTTACGGGTCGAACAACAAAACAAAGACAAGAAAAGAACATCGGAACCGTGTCCTCTGAGGGGACGAGTACTATCTTTTCAATTCTGTTCAGACTTTTGGAATTTTTTCCTCTTCCTGAGTTCATCTCTGCGGAACCAAAACGGTCTCTATTGAGTTGTTAGGACTCCTGGAGAGTACCCTGACTGGGACCCTTTGACTTCTTTACCCCCACACAAGTCGACTTACTAAAGGAGTTTCTACAGGTACGGAATTAGAGGTCTTACACCCTTGTAATGGAATGTCCTTTTTTTCCCTGAAATATCTACATTAGTTCAATTTCTAGTACTCTACCCCTCTATTGGAACTATCTATGTTCCATTAGGGTTAATGGACATTAATCCCTCCTAGTCTTAGTCTTCTCTATAGTGTACCTTCACCTTCAGTCTCGTTATGTCCCAGCACTCGGTTCCTTATTCCCGTTGGAAATCTCCGACCTTTTCCGTTCCTTTACTTAAGAAACAATCTTAGAAGTCTTCCTTATGTCGGGACAACTGAGTAGATCCCAAGGTCTTGACGTTCAATTAGTTTAATACGACAAAATCTGACGATTCAAACACCCTTAGACAATGTCTTCACCATTATCCTTTAATTGTGTCCTACACAATCTCTGGGTCTACGGATGGGATACTAGTCTGAAACCATCACTTCCTACGGTACAGATATGGGTCTTGAAATACGATCTGGTGGAGATCCACCTAAGTTTCACTCGGGGCGACAATAACGGGACTCAGGGTGTGTCCTCAATTCCGGGGGTGTCCTCACTCTCGACGAGTACAGACTAAACTGGGACTACTTCTTCTTCGGTCTATACTGGAACCCGAGGTTACATGAGACGACCTGTGTTGATTTAGGACTGTAACTATACAAATTAGAGTTTCTTCGTCGAGTGAGAGTTCAGAATACACTAACTAGTTTTCGAAAGAGTTATAGTGTATTTAGTTTCGTTATTAATCCCGAGAAACCATCGAGAAGGGACCACCGAGTCTACCATTTCGTAGACGGATGTTACGCCCTCTGGGCCCAAGTTAGGGACCCAACCCTTCTAGAGGACCTCTTCCTTTACCGTTGGGTGAGGTCATGAGAACAGACCTTTTAAGGTACCTGTCTCTTCGGACCATCAGATGTCAGGTACCCCAGTGTTTCTCAACCTGTGCTGACTCACTGAAGTGAAAGTGAAAGGAAAGGAAACCATCGAGTCGACCATTTCTTAGACGTACGTTACATCCTCTAGGACCAAGTTAGAGACCCAGTTCTCCTAGAGGACCTCTTCCCTATCCCGATGGGTGAGGTCCTAAGAACCCGAAGGGACCACCGAGAATACCATTTCTTAGGTGGACGTTACGCCCTCTGGACCAAGTTAGGGATCCAACCCTTCTCGGGGACAATCCTCCCGTACCGTTGGGTAGGGTCATAAGAACGGACCTCTTAGGAGTACCTGTCTCCTTTGACCATCCGATGTCAGGTACACCAGCGTTTCTCAACCTGTGTTGACTCGTGTCGTGTTTCGACTTAATGTTAACCTCGACAGGGTCCGTTTCTCCACATTGTAACGTCTCAATGAAACTCTCCGTGGATCCCTTTAAGGACTACGATCGACAACGTCTCAATGAAATTCTCCGTGGACCCCTTTAAGGACTACGACCGAGTCTGTGACGACACGAGTATTCTCCACGGGACCTCTCCACCTGACTCTGGAGTATTAATTGTCTGTTGAACCGACGGATACCTTCGCCATTTAGTTGTGATCAAACGTCTGCTCAGGACGGATCTGGATGTTCGAGGGAGGGTTTCGGTTCGGGACGAAGGAAAGTGGTGACTCCTAGGTTTTAAATAAGACGTGGGGTGTGTTAAATCTAGTTTCAAATAAACCCGGAGGGACCACCGAGTCCCCGTTTCTTAGTCGGACGGTTACGTCCTCTGTGTCAAAGCTAGGGACCCAGTCCTTCTAGAAGGCCTCTTCCTTTACTGTTGGGTGAGGTCATAAGAACGGATCCTTTAGGGTACCTGTCTCCTCGGACCTCCCGATGTCAGTCACCCCAGCGTTCCTCAGTCTGTGCTGAATCACTGACTTCTTGTGGTTGTTACGTTGTTGTCTTACATAGAATGGGTCGTTTTGTGGTGACGAATCTTTTATCATAGTAACTAAAGAGGAATTCCTAGAGTAGAAGAGTGGTTTCCGGATAATTTCGGAAGTGAGGGAGGGACAGACTAGAACCTCGTCTAGACTCTCCGACCGACACTCTCCCTAACTCCTCTTTTTCCCCTTACTCAAAACACTTTCTTTTTCGTGACACGTTAGTTAAATGTTAAACGACAGAGTCCCCTGTACTTAAACTCGTTTGAGATCCTCTGTCACTTCCTGTCCCTTCGGACCATACGACATCAGGAACCCCAACGTCTCTCCACCTGTACTCAATTACTGACGTGTTGTTGTTTCACTATAGACGACAGATACTTAACTGTAATGAGTACTCACCTAGAACGTAAATCCAAAGAGGAACCTTCAATATTATTTTTACACTCAGAACAAGTTAGTCCCAACATCGTTATAAACGTCCCATGTTTATAAATTTGACACCTCACATCGAATGTAAAAAGAATCCGTACTAAATTTACGTGTCACTAGCGGAGATTTTTATTTGTCATTCGAATATAAATAAAAATTTCATTATCAATTTAAGACTTCGGAAGTAAATGAATCAATTTAACTTATTTATACATAACTCATGAGTCTTCATCTTTCCCGAAACAAAAGCAAAGAGTCAAATAACATGAAACTAGTTGGTTCGTTGTGTTTGTAGTGCACTAGGTGGACCCGGCACGTAAAGGTGACGATCCCGGTAAAACTTTGACTCTTTGGTTCTAGACCCGGTTTCAGTGAAACATAAAAAGTGACATAGGTACCTAGTCGGAAGATACTTTGTTGGACACCAAATCGATCTATAAAGAGTTCAAGATAAAAGTTTTACGTTCCGAGTGTACCCAAAACCCTTGGATCTGTGTCGGTGGAATTGTTGACTTACTTCGTAAACGATGTGTTAGGTTTGTGATAGACATAAAATTGATCCTCCTTTATCGGTGTTACACACACTACACACTTCAAAGGATACGGGAGGTTTCCGGTCGAAACAATTTATTAAAGGATCAAGTATAATAGTACTTTACGGACGTAAAAACCACAGATTTTCGTTAGTAAGACAGTCTTAAACGTTGTACTTACTTGTACCTCTAATAGTATGATTTACTTCATTCCGTCTGTCTCTTTCTCTTTCTAATATGTCATAACGATTATACACTCCTACGAACCCCGACCACGAACCCCTACTAGGTCTCTCTACTATACCCCACCCTCCACCCTCCCCCCAAGTACAAACCCTTGGGTACATGTGGGTACCACCTAAGTACAGTTACATACCGTTTTGGATATGTCATAACATTTCATTTTATTTCATTTTTATTTTTAAAAAAAATTTCCCTTACTATGTTTACTTAAATAAATATTTTGTTTGTCAGAGTATCGGAATCTCTTACTTGAATACCAGTCCTTCTCCCTTCCGACCCCCTTCCCTATCTAACCCTCAAACCCTAACTGTATGTGTGTGACGATATAAATTTGACCCACTGTTGTTTCTGGAGACATATCGTGTCCCTTGAGACGAGTTACAAGACCTTATTGGATTTACTCCTTTCTTGAAATTTTTTATATCTGTGTACATATATATAGTGACATAGTGAAACGATATGGGACCTTTAATTGTGTTATAACGATTAGTTGATACGAGACTATAATTTTTTTTTTTTTGATATCTTTTTGTTCGTCTCGTGAAGAGTTCCTTTTTCTTATCTTGGTAGAGTCTTTTTAGGACTTTATTTTCACATCATCTTACGTTACATTCTTCTAGTTGTTTTAAGAAATTTTTTCCTTTTCTATTTGTTTATAAAAGGGGGGTCTTTAACCGTTTTGAGGAAGTTTTAAGACCTCATTTTATGGTTATATTTTTATTTATATACATTTTGTACACGATAAGGGGTATTTATGAATTCCGTTACATCAGGTCAGTATCGACTTTTCGTGACCAAGGATTGTTCCCGTCCTGAATTCAAATTTCGCACTATTTAAGTTGACGGATTACAGAAACGTTCACTCTGATTTCTGTCTCGGTCTTGTATGTCCCCGTACGTAGGGTGTCTTACCCGGCACCTCTATTTATTTTACTTTGTCCGACCAAAATTTATTTAATACCAACTCTGGGTGTCTCTTCTACGTCCTGTAAAGTCAAACAAGAACCCCCTTCTAGAGTTCGCTGGGTGTGTCGTCGGGTCCAGTCCGTCGTCGTAGAATCAAACATTGATGGTTCCTCCTTACAGAGGTTCTTATTACGACTGACTTTACCTTTCATATATTTTCTCTTTACCCTATGCTCCTCCGGTGTCAACAAACAACGAAGAGACGTAGTAGATGGTCCGATAAGTCGACCGTCAGTCTCGGGGACGTCGTAGAGGTCTACTGCCTTTAGTCTCTCTGGACCTTCAAAAGTGAGTTTTTCCTGAAAAGTCGGAGAAGACGTGTTTTCCCTGAAACTACCTACGAGACTCACACCCTCCCTCCAATACTTACATAATACTCTATGTAGGAACGGAAACTCCTTAAATACTCTACTCTATACATGTGTACGTGTGTGTGAGTGGGGTGTGTACAGAACTAATGTTTCGTCTCGGGTATGTTTCTGTCGTATAATTTTTCGTCTCTGAAACGACTGTTTTCACACACATCAGTTTCGACATTAAAAAGGTCATCAGTACATACCTACATTCTCAACCTGGTATTTCTTCCAATTCGTGACTTGTTAACTACGTAAGTGTGACACCAGGACCTCTTCTGAAAACTCTCGGGGAACCTGACGTTCCTCTAGTTTGGTCAGTTAGGATTTCCTTTGGTTAGGACTTATAATTGACCTTCCTGGTCAAGACTTCGACTTCGAGGTCAGGACACCAATGGATTACACTTCTCGACTGAGTAACCTTTTCTGGGACTACCACCCTTTCTGACTCCCGCCCTCCTCTTCCCCTGCTGGCTCCTACTCTACCAACCTACCGCAGTGGTCGAGATGCCTGTGCTCAAACTCATTTGAGACCCCCTATCACTCCCTGTCCCTTCGGACTACACTATGTTAGGTACCCACCGTTTCTCAGGTTGTGCTGATTAGTTGACGTGTTGTTGTTCCGATCTCTGGGAGGTCTTCGAGACCCTTCTTTGCAAGAACCGAGAAGGCGGAAGACCCGCGACGACCGTGGGAACCGAAGCCCGATGTAGTGAGATGGCCCCGAAGACAAAAAGACACCAGGAGAAGACACACGAGGAGAAGACAAAGAACATTCAAAGAGGAGAACGTTCACCAAAAAACATTCAAAGAGGAGAACATTCACCAAAAAACATTCCTTCGAATGGAAACCTGAAGCCCACGTGGGTGTATTAGGTCGTACTAGGATAGAACTATAGTGTTAATGTAGACGTCTTTGGGAAAAAGGTTTATTTCGACGTAAGTGCCAAGACTTTCAATTCTGTACTAATATAGAAAATACTCCGGTGGTAATTGAGAAATGTTTCTGGTCCCTCGGAAAACTCCTTATTGAGAAGGATATCCTTCCTTCTTAAGTCCGAAGATTCAAACCAGAGTCCTCTTACCCAGTTATTATACCCCATCAATTATTTTTTGTCGACATACGACTAGATTAGTTAGGACCAGGAAGATCACGACGTGGTGACTTGAAAGACATTACTGTAAAATTTTCGGTTAATTTTACTTACTATTTTCATGAAGGGACTATCGTTTCGACGGACGTTATGTCTTTTGTGGTCAAGTCAAGGACCCAGTCCTTCTAGGTGACCTCCTCTCTTTCCGATGGATGACGACGTAAGTCTAAGGTGCCTGACATATCGGGTGTCCCAACGTTTCTCAACCTGCACTGGTTCTCTGAAAGTGAAAGTGAAGTATCCTGTAAACAGGGGTGAAATACAATTGAGAACCTCAGACAACCGAGTTCCGAATTTCTGTCTAGTCTACTTTGACAGTGTCGTAAAAATAATAATAATAAAATGAAATGTTATAACATAACCAAAACGGTGTGTAGTTGTACTTAGGTGGTACCCACATATGTACAAGGGTTAGGGTTTGGGGGAGGGTTGAGGGGAGGGGAGGGGTGTGGTAGGGAGGTCCAGTAGGGTCACGTGGTCGGGGTTCGTAGGACGTGGGACATACCNACATAACCAAAACGGTGTGTAGTTGTACTTAGGTGGTACCCACATATGTACAAGGGTAGGGTTTGGGGGAGGGTTGAGGGGAGGGGAGGGGTGTGGTAGGGAGGTCCAGTAGGGTCACGTGGTCGGGGTTCGTAGGACGTGGGACATACCTTGGATCTGACCGCTAAACAAAGAATATACTATAATACGTAGAAAGTTACGGTAAGAGGGTTTAGTAGGGTGGGAGAGGGAGAGGGTTTCTCAGGTTTTCTGACAACATATGTAGACAAAGAGAAAACGACAGAGCGTATGTCCCAATAGTAATGGTAGAAAGATTTAAGGTATATATACACAATCATATGACATAACCACAAAAAGAAAGACCGAAAAGAAAGAAAGAAGTGAGACATATTAACCGAGGTCAAAGTAGGTGGAGTAATCTTGACTAAGTTTACATAAGAAAAATTACCGACTCATTATGATGTGACACATATACATGGTGTCGAAAGAATAGGTAAGTAGACGACTACCTGTAGATCCAACGAAGGTACAGGACGGATAATATTTGTCACGACGCTACTTGTAACCCCATGTGCACAGAGAAAGTTAAGACCAAAGGAACCACACATACGGGTCGTCACCCTAACGACCCAGTATTCCGTCAAGATAAAGGTCAAAAGACTCCTGAGAGGTGTGACAAGAGGTATCACCGACATGATCAAACGTAAGGGTGGTTGTCACATTCTCCCAAGGGAAAAGAGGTGTGGGAGAGGTCGTAAATAACGAACATCTGAAAAAGTAACGTCGGTAAGACTGACCACACTTTACCATGGTGTAACACCAAAACTAAACGTAAAGAGACTACTTTGACAGTGTCGTAAAAACATAAGGGTCCCGAAAGGAGTCTAAGACTGTATTCTCACCATTTACCTATTTAATTACTCACTAGTTTTGTATCTAGGATTTGAGTCGTGATAGAAGTCTGTCATGTCCTTGGTTTCAGTAAAGTCTCGGTAACCTTTCCTCATTTACTGACTCACTTACTTTTTAGGGACTTTGTTCGTTAAAAATTGTTACCCAAAGGATACTAGGAGAAAAGTACTTCTCAGTTCAAGATATGGAATAAAGTATCCTTACAGGGTCATACTATGTCATAGTAAAAGTACAAACCCTTCTCTTGTGACATGACGCCCAGTCCACTATTCCCTCGATCAAGGTACGTAAAGATCAGTACGATGGAACTCTTTCGTTTCACTCACGGACAGAGGAATGTCCAGTCACCCACCCCAGAGTCAGGTATGAGTCTCGTTCGTGTTGACCCCGGAGGGTGGACGTTCAAGATCGTAGTAACACCGTTACGATGGGAAGGTCGTCACACAGGTTCTCGAAAGTTCCTACCAAGACTCCGGTGTTGTATGGGATGTAGATCGACTAAGAGACACGATTGGTATTTCTTACGACCGTCGAGTCATCTACGATACGACTACACAATACAGAATATTTACTACATAAAGAATTCTCCTTTTTCCTCAGTCCTGTAAACTAGAGAACGTCCCGGGTGTCACTCCCGACCGTGACGACTACCGTTCGTCTTAGGATACCATGTCCGACCGAGGAGAAAAGACGTGTACGGCGTTTCGTCGTGGGAGAACGCCGTAAAGTAAGACGTTAAACCTTGTACGGACACGGAGTGTAAGGTTGTACGTTTCACCCTGTTCTCTAGCCGTAACTACTGCGATCTGGATCTTAGTGAAGGGAAACTAAAAGAAACCGTTACAGGGACCCACGGTGTCTCGGAAGTGAAATTCAGGAACCTTGTATCTTGCCAATTAATATTGGGAAAGGAATTCATAGATGAGAGGATTCGTCCCGACGGTATACTACTGTACCTTATGGTCAACAAATTTGTGACTTTATGAGGACACAGCCGAAGGGTCCTCGGGGTAGGGACCGACGAGGTCGAGGAGGGAACAAAGGTTGTCACACACACACACGCGCGCACAAGAGTCAGAACAGGTTTAGAAGCACTGAGGTACCTGACATCAGGTAGTCTGAGGAAACATGTACCTCAAAAGGTTCGTTCTTATGACTTCTCACAACGGTGAAGGAAGAGGTCCCTTAGAAGGTCTGGGTCCCTAACTTGGACACAGAGGACGTAACCGTCCGTCTAAGAAATGGTCGACTCCGTAGTCAAGGATGGTAAGGAGTGGAAATAAGTCATCGATTTTAAATCACAGGTCGTGCTGTCAATGGACCTTGGGTCAAGGTCTACACACCGGTTATGGTCAAGACGAACCAGTGACGGACATGGCGTGGTCGACGATTAGAAAACTTATAGTGGAGACGAAGAAGCTGGAGACCCGTGAGAAACGAAAGATCGGGAGTTCACCTCGACCTCGAGAAGAGGTCCTAGGCGACACCAAAATACCGTAGAAGGAACTACTTCCTCTTTTTTGTTCTTGGGTCCAATTTAATCACAACCCGGGGACGATAAGGGTAACCAGGTGAGAACTATTGTCCAAAAAGTAGACATTTCATATCCTCAATTTTGGTACTAGAGATTCTGTGAGGGTCGAACTTTTAAGATACCGAGATACGATAAAGATCTTTTGTAAGTAAGATTTTTAAAATTACTTACTACCTAGTTAGTGTCTGATTTTTCTTTCGACCGTAACTAACTGAAGATTTTATATCGGTACCTTGGTTACTGACAAACTTTATCGAGTCGACCTTAAGATAGTGGAGGTGATCGAAACAAGAATCACTACGAAGGATTCCGGGTGAACTGAAGAGTGAGATCCTACAGACCGAGATCCATTCACTAATATGGTAGCACCAATAGAATCAGTACTTCTAGAAAAAACATATCGAGGAAACACATAAGAACGGTGGAGAAGAATAATAGAAGACAAAGACAATCCAAGTATGGTAAAGACAGGAAATAACACGGGTAAAAACGTACTTTACAAGGGAAACATAGAGATTAAAAGAACTTCTCTAGAAATCAGAAAGGATAAGATAACAAAAGGAGATAAAGAAAAGTAACAAGTGAATCCTTCCGAAAGAATAGCGAGAACCGATAGGAAACCTTAAGACGTAAGTCTACCCATATAGAAAGGAAAGGAGGAAACAGAAAACGAAGAGAAGAAAAGAGTCGATAAAAGATCCGGAGGAGTCCGTTGGTAAAACGGAAAAGTACATAGAAATAGAACCCCTACCAAAACTAGTGACGAAGTACATGTTACAATATTTGTAGGTAGGTATCAAGAAGTCCGTGAGACAGGTAGTCTAGATTAGGGAATTTAGATAAACAGTGAAAGTGACATATTAGTATTCCTTAAAACAAATTCAGTATGGACTTACCGGATTCCCAAAAGGGATGAAAGAAGTTAAATTCAGACTTAAAACGTTATTCCTCAAGTACTAGACTCGGTGTCAGTCGAGGGACAGAACAAAAACGAGGGACATATCTCGAAGTTGATACTTTAATTTTCTATGAACGAGAAACCTTCATTTCGATACTGTTTGGATCTGTCGTATAACTTTTCGTCTCTGTAATGAAACGGTTGTTTACAGACATATTAGTTCCGATACCAAAAAGGTCATCAGTACATACCTACACTCTCAACCTGATATTTCTTCCGACTTACAACTTCTTAACTACGAAAACTTTAACACCACAACCTCTTGTGAGAACTCTCAGGGAACCTGACGTTCCTCTAGGTTGGTCAGGTGGACTTTCCTTTAGTTAGGACTTATAAGTAACCTTCCTGACTACGACTTCGACCTTGAGGTTATGAAACGGGTGGACTACCCTTCTTGACTAAGTAATCTTTTGTGAGACTCCGACCCTTTCTAACTTCCGTCCTCCTCTTCCCCTGTCGTCTCCTACTCTACCAACCTACTATAGTGGTTGAGTTACCTGTGCTCAAACACGTCCGAGGTCCTCTACCAGTTCCTGTCCATTCAGACCACACGATGTCAAGTACCCCAACGTTTTTCAGCCTGCAATGACTCGCTGACTCGTTGCTGTTGGTCCCTCACTACTTTAAGACTTTACCATTTATACTCTGACTAAGTCCCAAAATTAAGTGACGACATACCTGACACTTGTCCTTATTTCGTCGTCTAATTCCTTTATGAAAAGTACATGTGGTCTAGTCCGGAAAGTCGTCATTCGACAGTACAGTCCTAGATTGTTGAAGGTCTCCTTTGAGTGATTGTCTGTCTTACAGGAACTTACCGTAACGAGGCTACCAATAAACAAAGTGACAAAGATCTGAGACCTTCAAAAATGACAAAAGAGAACAAACGGGTATCGGGTCCAAAGAAAAAAGAAAAAAGAAGAAAGTAAATTTTGTTACAAAATAAATATGTCAAAAAAAATTTAAAATGAAATAAAACGAAATGTTATGACATAACCAAAACGGTATGTAGTTGTACTTAGGCGGTGCTCACATGTACTCAAGGGATAGGACTTGGGGGGAGGGTGGAGGGAGGGGTTTGGTAGAGAGACCCAGTAGGGTCACGTGGTCGGGGTTCGTAGGACATAGGACGTAACTTGGATCTGACCGCTAAGCAAAGAATGTACTATAATATGTACTAAGTTACGGTAAGAGAGTTTAGTAGGGTAGGAGAGGGAGAGGGTGCACATGGGGTTACAAGTAGCGTCGTGACAAATATTATCGGTCCTGTACCTTCGTTGGATCTACAGGTAGTCGTCTACTTACCTATTCTTTCGACACCATGTATGTGTCACATCATAATGAGTCGGTAATTTTTCTTATGTAAACTTAGTCAAGATTACTCCACCTACTTTGACCTCGACTAATATGTCTCACTTCATTCCGTCTTTCTTTTTGTGGTTATGTCGTATGATTGTGTATATATACCTTAAATCTTTCTACCATTGTTATTGGGACATACGCTCTGTCGTTTTCTCTGTGTCTACATATCTTGTCTGAAAACTTGGTTCAAAGAAAAAAATTCTAAAAAAAAATTCACACCTGGTAAAAATTTCAGAAATAACTTAAAAAATGTTATAACAAAAACAAAATAAATAAATAAATAAATAAAACCGACGTTTCGTACCCCTTGGTATCGAGGGACTGGTCCCTAACTTGGGTGTGGGGAACAAAACCCTCCACTTCAAAATTGGTGACCTGGTGGTCTTTTCGGGGTCGGGTTCAATGAACTAGTGTTACACAGATTCACTGTTTATTCTCCTCTGAAAGTAGTCCTTTCTGTTTTTAATTTCCTAAACTTTTTAGTTTAGAAGTACATTGGACATCGAGAGGAGTGAACACCTAGTCAAGATCGATTTCCGGAAGACACGAGACTGAGGATTTCCAGTTGCCGGGAAGCTTCACCCTTGAGATAATAACACCGAGTACTATAAAGGTTAAATTTCCTCAGCCTGTGTTGACTTCGCTGAATCGTCGTCGTCTGACCCAACGGTCCCTAGGTCTTTAAAGGTAGGAAATTGACTACGTCTTACTGTGCCTCTTGTTTTTCTTCGCTTTAGAACCTATTTTCGTCAACGAAGAGGATACAGTAGAAAAGGGAAATTAAAACGTTAAGGAATGGGGGATCACCGAGTCTGTCATTTCTTAGACGGACGTCACTTCTCTGGACTTAAACTAGGGATCCAGTCCTTCTAGGGGACCTCGTCCCTTATCGTTGGGTGAGGTCACAGGAACGGACCTCTTAGGGGCACCTGTCTCCTCGGATCATCCGACGTCAGGTACCCCAGTGTTTCTCAACCTATGTTGACTCGCTGATTGTGTGTGGTGGACGTGTATACCTCACCGACGTTTTGCATTCATCAAACCACCGTAAATGACATGTCTCTAAGGTTTATAAACGACACCACCACCAAAAAGGAACATTTTTTCCTTCTTCCCTTTACACAGTCATAGAATGACATTGTCCCCAACGTGAATGTCGACAAGGGTTCAACCTTATACTGTTTGTCAATTAACGTAGTTTTATAAGAGTCTTGGTATAAACACAACCAAATTGCATACTAATCGTCTGTTACCCAAACTCAAGAATTGTAGTAATTGTGAAAATTTTTTGTTGACCTATCTGAAACTCCCTAATCGTCTGAACCCGACATAATATTTATTTTCAAGTGAACCTAACCATAAAGTATGAAAGAGTTCATTTACTCCGACTGAAAGGGTACGGGAGACGACCCAAGATAACTCGTTCCCACAACAGTCTTAATGACAAACACCTTGTTACGGCCGTCGACGGTTCACGAGTTGTCAGTAGTCTTCTTGTTTATTCTACGAATAAGTGTAATTTTTTTTCTTAAGGTTTATTGTGTCTGGTCTACTTTCACTGTAAAATGACTTGTGTACCGTAGACCTTATAAAAGAGGTAAAACCCCCTCCGAGTAAACTCCCACCTCTTTCGACCCTGATTTCTTCAGGACTTTTTTCTACTATCTCAACGATATTTTGACATACACAAGAGATGGTCAAACGGCGACGACGACGACGACGATTCAGCGAAGTCACCACAGGTTGAGACACCTGGGGTCTCTGTCGTCGGGTGGTCCGAGGGGGCAGGGACCCTAAGAAGTCCGTTCTTGTGACCTCACCCAACGGTAAAGGAAGAGGTTACGTACTTTCACTTTTCACTTTCCCTTCAGCGGGTCAGCACAGACTGAGAATCGTTGGGGTACCTGACGTTGGGTGGTCCGAGGAGGCAGGTACCCTAAAAGATCCCTTCTCATGACCTCACCCCACGGTAACGGAAGAGGTGTTCAAACGACGTTTAGACACGATAAGTGGATTATTAATATATCAGAGTTACTCCTTACCCGGTAAAGAGAAAGAATCCGTTAAGAACCCCGATGAGGGTATCTGCCCGTAGTCCTGTAAAATCTGAAGTCCACTAGTCAATAGGAAGTAAAGAAAGGACAACTCCTATCTCTTTACAACACGAACGTTTCTTAATTTGGTGACCCATCTGTAAGAGACCATCCTGAGGACATCGTGATTCAAGTCTGGACACTCTCTGTCTAACTCATGAAAGAGGTTCCTGTTCACGCATCCTGTGGGCTGTGTCCCACCCTCTCGGTTCATGGTAGAAGACTTACTTTAGAGAGTTGGAGGTTTCGGAGTCCGTTTTCCTGTCCATTTAAAATAAGTTCCTCTTTTAGGCTCTTGACAAATCTAGGACTTCGTCCCGACTGTCTTAACAAAGAGCGTAATTCCTCACCCTCTAGATCCCTCTCCTCTTAAACTTTCCTGTCTTTCCCCGCGGACCTCTGAGACTACTGTGTATAAGTCCAGTCAAGTCAAGTCAGAGAGTCAGCGCAGACTGAGAAACGCTGGGGTACCTACCGTCGTGTGGTCCAGAGCGACAGGTAGTGGTTGGGGACCTCGAATGAGTTTGAGTACAGGTAGCTCGACCACTACGGTAAGTTGGTAGAGTAGGAGACAGTAGGGGAAGAAGAGGGCGGAAGTTAAGGAGGGTGGTAGTCTCAGAAAAGGTTATACTCAGTCGAGAAGCGTAGTCCACCGGTTTCATAACCTCAAAGTCGAAGTTGTAGTCAGGAAGGTTACTTGAAAGTCCTGACGGAATCCAGGTATCCTCATCGGGGACTCTTATTTTGTAATCCTGTAAGTATCTAGGATAGGCGGGACTAAGTGCCAACAACTTTGTGAGAGGAAAAGACGTTCAGTTCTACATATTTTGATTAATCTTTGTTTTTTTCTTGTCATTCCTCACTCCCCACCTCTTCTTCCTTCTTTCACTCCTTCTTACGACTACGGGTATCACACCGTCACCTCTATTCTTGGACTTGACCCCTACGTCTCGCCTGCAGGACTACAGCTCCCAGCTTACTCCAGGTGGCGTTTGTGTGCTCGGTCTCTCCTGAAAATTACCTCTGACTCCTGACACGTCGGTAGACGTCCAATATTAATATAAGGAGAAAAACATGCACTCACAACCTCACATCCTTCCCTACAGAGTCCGACTCATAGTGACCCTTCTGTGCCGTAAAGTAGGGACCTACGTATCCGACATAGTGCCTTGGGCAGAACTCATGTCCAAACTCATAGACTTAAGTTGTGATATACAGTTCTGTGACTTGTGACTACGCAAGAGTATCTCTTGACACCAGATCGGTCCTTAAACCCGGTAGGGTCTTATCGACAGGCGTTCCTGTCTTTACTCCAATCTTTCTTGACCCACACCCCTTCGTCCTACTTGAGTACCTCATTCAACGATATAAGGGATTTGAATTTGGGAAACAAACGGGGACAAGTGTAATAAAGGTAAGTAATACATGTAATAAAGAAGGGAAACAACCATATTGAAAATCGAGATAGATATACAACGGTTTTTCGTTTACTTTTGAAGTAACGTAATTCGTACCTTATGATTTACTTTGTTTACTGGTAAGCAGGGATTGTTGACTTTGTCTCTACTTTATGTAACTTAAAATGTAAACTTTAACGAAACAACATGTTACAAAGTAAGTAAACTGTTTATAAATCACTTATGGACGATATACGGTACTCTCCCGAAGGGTCCACCGAGTCATTTCTTAGGTAGACGGTTACGTCCTCTACGTCTTTTACATCCAAGTCAGGGAGACCTAACCTTCTAGGGGGTCCCCTCCTTTACCGTTGGGTGAGGTCATAAGAACGGACCCTTTAGGACACCTGTCTCCTCGGACCGTCCGATGGTAGGTCTCCTATCTTTTCTCAGTCTGTGCTGACTCACTGCTTCGTACTTGGGTATACGGTACTCCATAAGATCCCAATTTCTATTTCGTCACATGTTTCGATTGTTTTAAGGTCCGGTAGTATTTCGACTGTAAGACCAGTTAAAATAAAGGTATCGAAATAGGATTTATCTTGTTATAAGTCTCATAAATCCCCCAGTGGTTTGTAAAAAGACGTTTCTCGGTCTATCATTTATATAGTCCAAAACACCCAATAGGAAAAGAGAACAGGACTCCATTACGGTCTCAACTTTACGTGTCTCGGGAAGGGTGTTTTAGAGGACTCTTATTCGCCCGTTGTATCCTTCTGTAAGGGAAGTGTTCTCTGAGTAGTGGTGTACTTAAGTAGGGGGATGGGTTTGGGTCGAGAAAGATTGTAGCAAATCAGGAAGAATGTTTTCTGTTCGCGAACGACTGACTGGAACTCTGTAAAACTCCAACATGCCATAACGTTATAGTAAGCATACCATGGAGGATGACCTAAGTAGAAACACTTGTCTTAGGGAAGAAGGGATTTAGGTTTGAACCAAAAGTAAACTGTCCACAGACCGAACCTTTTTTTCCTCTAATCTTCTGGACACAAGAGTTGGGTGTCGACACTGGAAGTACAAATTGACTGTATAGTCACTCAAGAGACTGAGTACCGTCCCTCCTTAGATTTCTTTGACTCGGTTTGACGTTTATTCCGGACTTTTATACGGTTTTCGATAGAAGGGAAGTCGAAATATCCACAATGATTACATAGAATAACTCAGAATACGTTGGTGTACAAACGTGTAATAACAATACGATCAATACAACGTCACGTTAAAACTCTGTTAAAACTCAAAGTTCTTTTTCAGTAACTTTTTAACTTCAGATGTGTTTTACTTAAAAATTTAAATAAAATAAAAAACAAAATGAAATAAAATGCAATGTTATGACGTAACCAAACGGTATGTAGTTGTACTTAGGCGGTGCCCACATGTGTACAAGGGTTAGGACTTGGGGGGAGGGTAGAGGGAGGGGTATGGTAGAGAGTTTTTTAACAACGTCGAAAAGTTTAATCCTTCTTTTTTCTTCGGCGACTTCTTAGGATGTCCAAATTAAAAATTACTCTATTTACCTCTAACGATAACATATTTTTGTTACAATTTCGTTTATTTTTGGGTGTTTCGAGAAACTTAAGGAGTTAATAAAAAATCACATTTTCCAAGAACTCCAGTTTTTCACTCCCTTTTGGTGACGACTTCACCAACTTCGGACCCCACTAACAGGGGTCGTGATAAACCAACAAAAGTGATCTTTTGTCGGACTACGACCCTTTATAACTCCTGTTCCCCTACTGTCTCCTACTCTACAACCTACCGTAGTGCTAAGTTACGTGTACTCAAACTCGTTCGAGGTCCTCTACTACTTCCTATCCCTTCGGACCGTACGACGTCAGGTACCCCAACGTCTCAGCCTGTGCTGACTCACTGATTTGCTGACTTGTAGTTGTACTCTTCAATTAGAGACAGACCTGAAGTCCCTCCCCGGGTGATGGACCCAAACGTAGAAGATCGAGTCCTACGACCAACAGTGGACGGACGTTTCAAACTGGTTTCAAACGAATAAAGAAGGAAGTTTTTATAGTACAACAATAACATCTCCAAAACAGAAAAAGTTTAAAAATTTTAATAAAAGAAGAAAGAAATGAAAAAAAGGAGAAACGGAAATAAAAAATTAAAAAGGATTAAATTTTAAATAAGAAAAATTTTAAAAAACGGGTAAAATAAAGTGTAAAAAAGAAAATTTGTGTAAAAGAAAAACAGAAGGGAGAGTAAAAAATAGTTAAAAAAGGGAGAGTAAAAAGTAAAGGAATTGAAAATTAAAGAAAAGGAAAAAAGAATAAGAAAGAAACATGAGAGGAAAAATAAAAGAAAAATTGTAAGAGAAACGGAGTAAAAAGAAAAAACAAAAAGAGTGAAAAATGAAAAAAGAAGGTATTAAAAAGTATGAACGAAAAGATTACATAGAAATAAGTAAAAAAATAAATTTTTAAAAAACAAACTACCTTATTAAAACCATAAAAATGAAAGTAGACGGAATACAAACTTCAATAATGTTTCTATTAACGTACTTCACCTGAAAGAAACCTTCACTAAAAGAAAACTCCATTAAACCGGGTTCGAAGAGTAGTCGAAAAAGGATAAAATTCGGGGTGAACCCTGTGGAACTGGTTCGGGTCACCATTCGGGAAGTACGACGCTCTAACGTTTGACAGGTGGAGTCACCTTTCCTTCGAGGAACTCTGAGGGACGACGACGACGACGACGATTCAGTGAAGTCAGCACAGGCTGAGACACGCTGGGGTGTCTGCCGTCGGGTGGTCCGAGGTGGTAGGGACCCTAAGAGGTCCGTTCTTGTGACCTCACCCAACGGTAAAGGGAGAGGTTGCGTACTTTCACTTTTCACTTTCACTTCAGCGAGTCAGCACAGTCTGAGAACCGCTGGGGTACCTGACGTCGGATGGTCCGAGGAGGTAGGTACCCTAAAAGGTCCGTTCTCACGACCTCACCCCACGGTAACGGGAGTGACCGTGTCCAGCTGAAGGAAGCGGTACTAGACCTTTCCTCCTCTATACTTACCTCTAGTAACTCTCTTCATTCTGACTATTTCCCCATTTAGTCGGGTTGCGTCAGTTCAAGACTTCACTGACTCACTGTACGACGGAACGGTACCCAATACGGTTATCTCTTTTCCATAAACAAATAGACGACGGAACACCTTCGTACTTTCTTTTTCTCAGACCTCGGGTTAAGGTGGTCTGTCCCAGACCATACATCATGACAGATGTCTTGGAGTGACGAGTCTCTCCGAACTTCCGTCTTGCGAACGGAAACCCCGACTCCGATTATGGTTCTACCGGTGGGAGTCGAAGTCGTTACTTAGTTGGAAACCGGTTTTTGACCGACGGAAGGTACCGTCAGGGTAAAACTGACGGGACCTTGAGAACGGTCGATCTTTGTACTACCTAGAGTCTCCACCTCAGACCTTCAGGATAATCTTTATGGTCAGTCGATTCGGGGTGGAAAAAAAAAAATTACAAAAAAATTTTTAAGTAAATAAATGAAATTAACCTCCGATTACTGAAATGGTATAACACCACCAAAAACGGCACGTAGCTGTACTTAGTTGGTGGCCACAAGTACACAAGGGGGTAGGACTTGTGGGTGAGGGTGGAGGGAGGGGTGGGGTAGGGAGACTTAACACGACCCCGTGACCAAAAATCGCGGGACGAAGTACGTAGTTTGAACGTGACTAGCAGACAAAGTGTATCCCATTATATGTACGAAGTCACGACAAGAGAGCCTAGTAGGGTGGGAGTGTAGAAGGGTGTCTCAGGTTTTCAGACAAGAAATCTAGACACAGAGAAAACGACGGAACGTATATTTCAAAAGTAATGACAGAAAGATTTAAGGTATATATACGTAATTATGTGACACAACCACAAAGAGAAAGACTAAATGAAGTGAGACATATTATCCGAGGAACCACGTCGACAACTTGTCTCATTCGTAGAACGGATTTGATTGTGTAACAACAACAACAAGTCGGCGAGTCAGCGTAGGGCGAGAAATACTACGGTACCTGACGTCGTCTGGTCCGAAGGGACTACACCTGAGTAATAACAAATCGATTCTTTTGGTCCTTAGCAGTCGAGAGTGGTACATTTACGAATACGACCTGGTGTTAAGATTTTCGAAGGGGTAGGGTTTGATTGAGAAAGACACACAGAGTGTTCTATTCAATGGAAATGAAGAGTGTAAGACCTTCCTAATGTCGGTGTCAGTTGAAGAAGAGAGACAACAGAACTGAGTCCAAAGAGGAAATTAGAACAACAATAAGTCAGTGAGTCGGTACAGGTTGAGAAACACTGGAGTACCTGACATCGTACGGTCCGAAGAGACGGGAAGTGGTAGAGGGTCGTAAACGAGTTTGAGTACGTGACTCAGTCACTACGATAGGTTGGTAAAGTAGGAGACAACGGGGGAAGAGGAGGACGGGAGTTAGAAAGGGTCGTAGTCCCATAAAAGATTCCTCAGTCAAGAAGCGTAGTCCACCGGTTTCATAACCTCGAAGTCGAAGTCGTAGTCAGGAAGGTTACTTATAAGTCCCAACTAAAGGAAATCCTGACTGATCAAACTAGAGGAATGACAGGTTCCCTGAGAGTTCGTAGAATAGGTCGTAGCGTCAAGTCTTCGTAGTTAAGAAGTCGTGAGTCGGAAGAAGTACCAAGTTGATTGTGTACCAAATAATCGTTTTTTTTTTTTTTTTTTTTTTTCCTTCTTTTTTAGGTAAGGGAACTGGTGGCAAGGAGTGACCGGGTAACAGTCAGTTCTGACCTGGACTCCCACAGAGTCTCTCACCGAGTTTAAGTTCCCACCACTCAAGGGGTAGTCGGTCACGGAACCGCTCCGAGTGAAGTCCCAAGGTGGGAGAACAGGGGAAGAGGGGAGATCCGTCTACTCGTCTCACCGGAAATGTCCGAACTCCGGACCCATCGACCCCCGATCCTCGGTACCCCCAACGTCTCCATTTCTACCCCCAGAAATAGTAAGGAGGAAGGGGCCACGACCTGGAAAGGAAGGTCTTTGAAGAAACTCCGGAAACTAAGAAAGAGTCTTCGCTCACGGTAGAGAGGGGTTCACACTATTTGAGTTAGCACTCATCTTCCCCCGTCTGGGTCCTATCCCTCACCCCTCCCCTCACAACCCGTTCCAGTCGACAAGGGGACCGTTGTCCCTGGAGTTTCTTCGAAACAGACTTCGGGGGTAAGAGGGAGGGGATAAAGTGGGAGGGAAGGTGGAGGTATGTGTGAGGTGACAAAGGGGAAGTAGGTAGTCATCGTGATTAGACCCGTCACAATTAAGGTGTCGCCACTGTCGAGGGGTGGGGGTGGGTCGAGAGAGTAGAGACCCGGAACGGGAAGGGAGGGTTGTGACACCGGGGAGGTGTCCCACCCCTGTAACCACCGGTTCACCGAGGTCGACCGACCGGAGACACCGGAACACCCTCACCCACTGAGACGTACAAACTGATCCCCGATGGGACACAGAAAAGTAAGAAGAAAAATTTTTTCAAAATAATCTCATGACGTATCGACTAAGCGTCACAACACAATCAAAGACCATATGTCGTTTCACTTAGTCAATATATGTGTGGGTAGGTGAGAAAAAATCTAAAAAAAGGGTATGTCTAGTAATGTCTTATGACTCATCCCAAAGGACGCGAAATGTCATCCAAAAATAATCGATAGCCAAAATATACATCATCACAAGAACGGACCTCTTAGGGTCCCTGCTCCCTCGGACCACCCGAAGACAGATACTCCAGCGTGTCTCAGTCCGTGATGACTTCGTTGAATCGTCGTCGTCGTCGTCACACACCTCCCCTCGAAGGGACCACTGAGTCACCACTTCTTAGACGGACATTACGTCCTCTACACTCAAGCTAGGGACCCAGCCCTTCTAGGGGACCTCTTCCCTTACCGATGGGTGAGGTCATAAGAACGGACTTCTTAGGGTACCTGTCTCCTCGGACCACCCAATGCCAGGTATCCCAGAGTTGCTCAGTCTGTACTGACTTTGTTGAATCGTACGTACGTGTGTCCCACTCATACAAGTAAAAGAAGATATTACGATTAAAAAGTACTCTTTTACGACCTTTCTCAGAACGTGTCTTTTCTAGGGGTGAGAATGGACATACAACGTAAAAACCCACTACCCAAAATAAAAAGTAAATATCTAAATACTACGACGACGACGATTCAGCGAAGTCACCACAGACTAAGACACACCGGGGTCTCTACCGTCGGGTGGTCCGAGGGGGTAGGGACCCTAAGAGGTCCGTTCTTGTGACTTCACCCAACGGTAAAGGAAAAGGTTACGTACTTTCACTTTTCACTTTCACTCCAGACTACTGGGAAGGAGTTAAGTAGTAGAGGTGAGGGTTAGGTCAGAGTGGTCACTCTATTCGGAAACCCAGGGTCCTTCCCCAGACTCGGTCTCGGCGTCTCAGACCGAGTCTGGGAGAGACGGGAGCCAGGAGAGAGACAGGAGAGACATAAAAGAGGGTAGGACACTCTGTCGATCCACAAGTTCCTTCGTCCTCTCGAACCGACCCGAGAGTGTCCCGGTCCCTCGACCAGGTGAGAGGAGAACGGGACGGCCGAGGACGTGAACCAAAGAAGAGACCTCCCTTGTCCGTTATTCCTCTTACAGCCCACCACCCCGATAAGCACTACGACATACCTAAAATTCCCACGTACTCCCACTCGACCTTTCGGTCAATGTCAGACCCCCCCTCCTCCACCGAACTTAATCTTATAGGTTCTTTGTTAGTTCTTGGTTGTCCTGAAGGATCTACACCTCACGTGTCTCTTCCCTTTACAGGTCCACGTTAGGGTTTACAGACCGATTCCGTTGACCTGTCCACCCTCCCTGGATTTGTCCGAGTCTAAACCCCGCTTCAGGAGAAAGGGGTTGAATCAGTTGTACAGGATTCAATTGAATCCTGTGTCACTGGGACTCCTCCAACAGTGCACCCGAACACTGTGACATACAATTTTAGCTCTTGAACGTCGAGTACTTACAACTTCTAGACCGTTAACTTCCCCAAAATGGACGGTACTCCCTCTGGACCCAAACTAGGGACCCAACCCTTCTAGGGGACCTCCTCCCGTACTGTTGGGTTAGGTCATAAGAACGGACTTCTTAGGGTGTCTCCTCGGACCGCCTGATGTCGGGTGCCCCACCGTTTCTCAGTCTGTACTGACTTGCTGATTCGTGTGTGTCGACTAGTCTTCTTCGCATCTCTTCTTCCTTTCTCGGACATATTTAAGGACTCTTTAAGACTGTGAACTTCTAGGCCTTTCCGTGCGTTTCCGGCTCTCTAAGACTCGTCTTTCTGCCCCCCTTTAAACTAGACGTCACAGTTCTCACGCCGACAGGTCCCTCGTCACTTTCCCAACTTCCCAGTTTCCCATACAAGGTCTTACCACACACGTTTCCCTCCCCCGGTGACGCTTCCAAGGTGGAAACTTCCCTCCTCTCTCGGAGAGACACAAAACGACCCTCCTTGTTTCCTCTAAGGAGATCTAGTCCCTAGGTGTTTGGATATTTCCCGGTATCTCATTTATAAAAGTCGAAAGACACGGTATACCAGAGAACCCGTTAAAGAGTTGTCCGACAATGTCGGATCTCGTCTGAATCTGTCAGCCACTTGTTTACTCGTACAAGACAAGGTTCTCGAGAAATAAATGCCTGTTTCTTTAAGTTTAAAGTATATCTAATTACGTTGAGTGGGGTCACAAGAACGAACCTCTTACGGTACCTGTCTCCTCGGACGACCCCATGTCAGATACCCCACCGTCTCAGCCTGTTCTGACTCGTACATGGTGGAAGTATACGGACTTTATGTCGAGTAGAAAAAAAAGAGGGGGGAGGTTAATAAAATTTTACATTTTTGGTGACCTTCGACCACCCGGTATGTTTTTGTACGTCTCCCGCCCTTCACCGAGTGCCCGGTAAGGTACGACTCAGGACCAGACCTACGACCTTTCCTTCCACCTTTACAAATAAGTTTCACCCCTCCCCGTACCTTCCCTCCTCCCCGTCCCCTAGGACAAGTGTCTCGAGATAAGAAAGTTACTTCATACTTCGTCTGAAGTCGACTTTGACTACTTAACGGTTTCCGTTTCTAAAACGTACCTCCTCTGGTCCTTCGACCACACGTCCTTTTTGGGTCCTCGCACCTCTGACCCACCTTTAGGGCATCTCCGCACTGCCACAACTGGTTCCCCTCCCAAGGGCCTCCGGGACGGGCCTTCGACCCACAATTTTCTTACTAGTCTCTGACAGTCAAGTAAATTTTCGTCCTTACTGTTACTTTTATGGTTTCTCTTCCCCGTCGCCGCTACTGTGCGGTGTCGTCCCGGCAAAGGTTCACTGTTATTGGTGTAAGGTATTAGAGACGAAATTCGTTTAACGGAAAATTACTATGATTTTGTTTTCGACTGACATCGCATCTACAGGTCTGTAGAGGTTCGTCCGGCTACCCGACATTGCGTGTGTGTAGACCGGTCGTAGACCTCACATGTGTCCTGTTTTTAAGTAACCTAAACGAGACGTATAATTTAAACCCATCTCGGTCTCTTCAAGTACTCATAAAGTCCAAGTCCGTTTAAACCAGTCAAACTGTCGTCCAATGTCTTCTGAATTTCTCCTTGAGAGTAAATATCAAAAACACCTCGCAACGTATTCGAACACCTCATACTAGAAGGTCATTTCGTTCGAGTCAGAAGTAAGAAAATCCCTACCACGTTTTTTTTCATTCAACTTGAGACTGAGTCCTTTGAATTGTAAACTCTCTTACTAAGCGTTATGGTAAACAAAAGGAAACTTTTACACAAATTTAAAGATTAACACCATTTTATCGTCCACGACGATCACCATTTCTTGGATGGACAGTCCCGTCCTCTGTGTTCTCTGTGACCAAGCTAGGGACCCAACCCGTACCGTTGGGTGAGGTCATAAGAACGGTCCTCTTAGGGTACCTGTCTCCTCGGACCGCCCGATGTCAGGTACCCCAACGTGTCTCGACTTGTACTGACTCGTGTGTTCTCGTATGTGTTTTGCATTTTGAATGGTAGAATTGGTAGGAAGAAGAAATCCGACATAAAAGAAATCTCGTCGAAATCCAAGTGTCACTTTATTTTGTCACGTCTGTAAAGGGTATATATTGGACAGGGGTGTGTTCGTACCGAAAGGAATAGTAGTTGTAGGGAGTGGTCTCTCCCTGTAAACAATGTTGACTACTTGAACGTTACTGTGTAGTATCAGTGGGTTTCAGGTGTCAAATGTTATCCCAAGTCAGAACCAGGACCTATAAGACAATTATGTCAAAACAAGTTACCGAGTCAGCAGAGGTTGAGAAGCGCTGGGGTACCTGAAGTCGTGTGGTCGGAAGGGACAGGAAGTGGTTGAGGTCCTCGAACGAGTTTGAGTCCAGGTAGTTCAGTCACTGCGGTAGGTTGGTAGAGTAGGAGACAGCAGGGGAAGAGGAGGACGGAAGTTAGAACGGGTCGTAGTCCCAGAAAAGGTTGCTCAGTAAAGAAGTGTAGTCCACCGGTTTCATGATCTCAAAGTCAAAGTCGTAGTCAGGAAGGTTACTTATAAGTCCTGACTAAAGGAAATCCTAACCGACCAAACTAAGTTATCCAAGATATCCAAACCTATTCTCATATTAGTATACATAAGTGATAGTATCATAGTATGTCTCATAACATTTTAAAATTATTATGTAAAAATAATTTGGGTCACATCGATTTTACCCGAATGGAACACCGAGTCGACCATTTCTTAGGAGAACGTTACACCCTCTGGACCCAAGCTAGGGGATCTCTTCCCTTTACGATACGTGAGGTCATAGGACCGGACCTCTTAAGGAATCTGACATATCAGGTACCTCAGTGTTTCTCAACCTGTACTGACTCACTGAAAGTAAAAGTGAAAGAAAGTATAGATTTTATAATAAAGTTGTACGTCAATTAGATTTTTATAGAATGTAAGAAAAACATGATACAGAAATTTACATCACACATGAAATGTAAAAGTCGGGTAGGTAAACCAGTGATTTAAAGTTCACCTTTACAAACTGTTAGACACTTTCGCTTCACTTTAGGAGAGGTCCCCTAGAAAGGTTGGGTCCCTACCTTGGGTCCAGAGGGTGTAACGTCCTTCTCAAAAATGGTCGACTCGGTGTTCCCTTCGGGTTCTTATGATCTCACCCATCGGACAGGAAAGAGTTCTCCTAGAAGGACTGGGTCCCTAGTTTGGTCCCAGAGGAGGTAACGTCCGTCTAAAAATTGGTTGACTCATACTCCCTTCGGGTTACACACACACACACACACACACACACACACACACACACGGACGTACGAACACACACACGATTGAGCGTAGTCAGGACAGACTGACTCTGGAACGCCTGACATTGGATGGTCCGAGGAGACAGGTACCCTGAAGGGTCCATTCTTATGATCTCACCCAACGGTAAAAGAGGAGGTCCCTTAGAAGGGTTGGGTCCCTAGCTTGGATGTAGGGAATACAGAGGACTTAACCGTCCACCCAAGAAATGGTGATCTTGGTGGACCCTTCTTGATGAACTAGTTATAAATATATATGTTAAAAGTCAACTTTTTCCAAACCAATGAATTCAACGAAGTTCGTGTTTTGTATAGGGTTCGTGTGTTTTCAAAAGATTGTCTACGAAACTCATAGTTAAAACTTTACTTTTACATTTCTTAAATTTTTCTCCTCCCAGTCTCTCAAGAGTATATGGGAGACAGGGAGTGTTCGTGTCGGAGAGGGTAATAGTTGGAGGGGGGCGGTCTCACCCTATAAACAATGTTGACTACTTGGATGTGACTATACAATATTAGTTGGTTTCAGTTATCAAATGTAATCCCAAGTGTGGACCGTATGTAGTTACCCAAATCTATTTACACAATACTGTATTCACGTAACGATGTTACAGTATCTCATAAAAGTGACGGGATTTTTGGGAGACACAAGGTGGATAAATAGACAAAGAGGAGGGGACCAAAATGTAAAATATAAATATAAATGAAAAGTATTTTAGAAATTCATAAAATCTGGAACCCTGAAGGGTACCACCGAGTCACCATTTCTTAGGCGGATGGTTACGTCCTCTGTGTCCGTACTAGGATCTCACCCCTTCTGAGGACTTCCTCCTTTACCGTTGGGTTAGGTCATAAGAACGGACCCTTTAGGGTGCCTGTCTCCTCGAACCGTCCGATATCAGGTACGCCGGTGTTTTCTAGTCTGTTCCGATTTCGCTGATTTGTTGTTGTTTCAAATTTAGAATACTAGAGACAACTTTCGTTGTAGGTTAGCCCAAACAAGTGTATCTTCTTTACGTTAAATTTGTGTGGAAATCCTCCTCTACTTCTAAAAAGTCTACGAAGAGAACAAAATGTTGCGTGTGTGGGTTTGACTTAGTAAATCCCTCTCTAGTCTCAAATCCTAACAAGAACGGCACATGGAGTATTGTTTTATTTAGGATCGAACACATAAAAGGAATCTTCTTCTAGATAATAACGGAGTAAGAATATTATTTGACAAAAGTCAGAATTTTTTTTTTTTGTCTCGACGATTATCGGAGTCCAAAATATCTTAAGAGTGAAGTTTTACAGAGGTTATTTAGTTTAACGAAGTAAGTCCCACATGTCGGAGACTTTCCGACTACACTACATTCCCACATTCCCCCGTCCAGTCTCAAAGATCCTAATCTTTCTTCATTAAACATTGATCTCAATCAGAGGTGTGAAGGAGTGAAATCTTGGTAAAAATGGTTGAGAAACTTGGTTTCCTTCTCTTCTAAAAAGTGGAAAGAAATTTGAAACGAAACAAGAACAACAAATTAGTCAGTCAGCACAGACTGACTGAGATACACCAGGGTACCTGACATCGGACGGACTGAGGAGAGAGGGACCCTAAAGGGTCCGTTCTTATGACCTTACCCAACGATAAAGGAGAAGGTCCCGTAAAAGGACTGGGTCCCTAGTTTGGACTCAGAGGACGTAATCGTCTTTCTAAGAAATGGGGACTCGGTGGACCCTTTGGGTTTGAAACAAAATCGAGATAACTTATAATTTTGTTTAATTTTATTTATTTCCTTTAATTTTACTTCTGTCACACAAAAGGAACTTATGTCTACTATTTTCATTTAAGTTTCTCGAAGTAAATGAAAGGGGTCCGTAGGAGTTTCTTACCCCAGCGTACCCGACTTTTACCCTTAAGAATAAAGGATCCCTAGAGTCTAGGGAGCTGTCTACCAAAGAGTCACTCTTTTGGGTTGTCCCAAAAAACCTGTTCATAGAAACAAAATGTAGAAGACCTACGTCCTTGTAATCTTATCGAAACACAAGTAAAAATAAAGACCGTTTTTCTTTGGCCAAACCTGTTTCTTGATAAAACCTCCCGTGACCGTATAAGAATCCGTATCCTAAAAGGAAAATCGGGTTCGATTTATTTCAGTCTATTAATACCAAACCCCCTAGAGAAGGTCCTCTGTTTAGCTATAAAAAAATTTTGTTGTACATCCGAGATCAATAATTTTCTAAACAAGTTCTTGTAGGTATAAGGTATTGGAGTACAGTCTTTTTAAGTTCGTCATTCTGTACATTTCTCAGCCTAAAAACGTCAAACTGAGAAAAGGAACAATCGTGAAGTATTTTTCACTGCTTGGTTTATAGGAAACCGGAACGTAAATGAAGTTCGAGACGGAATACCACGAAAAAAGGGGGGGAAATCTACTCAGAAGTAAATATGAAAGATGAAGAGACTTGAATTCGTAGAAACTTTGGATGAAAGGAACACTCTATGTAGTAGTCAGAAATTTTTATTTCCCCCCGGACTCACTAAAAAGTGTCTATGTCATAGATTCTGGTTTCTCAGTGTTCTGAAAAACACGAAAAGATGTATAGAACGTACCTATGACTACGGTACTCAAAGGTGCTAAACCGTTGGCATTACGGTTCCTTTGTAATTAAATGTCGAATTACCAGTTATTTGATTTAAACCGTCCTTTATTCCAAAATGAAAATATTTTAAGGTAACCCTCTTTTCTGTATCGAGTTTCGATAGAACTTTTATCGTAAGAAAATATAAATCCTCACATTTACTGACGTCAGATCTCCCCCTCCGCCACCATTTTATAAGGATGTCCATAAAGGAAATGTCAAGGTTGTGAACTTCACATAAGGTGGTTTTCACTTTATTTAGTAAAGAAAAGTAAATTTCCCTTTTAGTAGACCAAAGGACATATTAACGTGTACAATACCACGTCACCATTTATTAGACGGAGGGTTTCGTCCTCTGAGTTCTCTGAGTACAAGCTAGGGACACAGTCCTTCTAGGGGACCTCATCTTTTACCGTTAAATGAAGTCATAAGAATGGACCTCTTAGGGTACCTGTCTCCTTGGACCGTACGATGCGAACTACCCCAGTGTTTCTCTCTCTGTACTGACTCACGTGTACTTGTGTGTACTCTAAGAATCATTAAACCGGGTTTACTCTTTATGCCGATTTGAAACTGAACCTACCCCCTCTAAAAACAAACATTATCTCCTATTCCGTTTCCCTTCAGCTTGATAAAGTGTGAATTATTTGGTCAATCTTTTAATATCTTCCTAATATTGAAAGAGGTTTGTGTTCCTAACATCGTTAAGATACAAAAGTACGGAAAGTTTCGTTTGAGAGTGTGTCCAGTCAAACGTATTCCTCTACTTTATAAAATACGACTTTCTTTTAGTAAAACTCGTAAAGGTATAAAACAACGATATCTTACGAAAGAAAGAATAAAAGAAAAAGAAGGAAGGAAGGAAGAAAGGAAAGAAGGAAAGAGTGGAGGAGAGAGAGAAAGAGAGAAAGGAAGATGACAAAAAGAACCAACAAGTCGGTTTGAAGGTTGGTCCGTGTAGATCGTAGTTACTACTTTTCACTAAAGAAAATTTAGAGTTTACAAATCGACTCGACCTATAGGACTAAACACTATTCTGTCAGGGTCACTCCTACCGACACAACAAAAAACGTCTATTAAAGAGTGAAAGTACAAAGATAACCGTCGGATTTCAGGTCGGTCCGACATCGGACGTTTCGTGACGTCCCCGACATTTCCTTGTGCCCGAAACCGTAAGAAACCCTCTAAGGGACCACAACCCTTAAGAAGTCCGTTATTATAATGTTAGAACTGAAAACTTGATACGTAGACCGTTTCCTAAAAGTTAAGAGAAGAGTTGGTCTCTTTGGGTTCTGTTACTATCTTTGAGATCTTTATGGTCTCACCTATTTTTTGTTGACTACTACTGTAACATTAAAATCTTTCGTATACACACAAACTCCAAATGAGAAGACTTTCGTACATATTTTTCTCTCTAGGAGATAGTAGAAATAAATTTCTTATTTTTATCAAACGTAATTAGTGATAACTGTAGTGGTGAGAATCTTACGTAAGTTATCCTTTTCGTCTTTGGGGAAATTAAGTCGTAATACAATTTCAAGTGTTACAACGGGTTTATTCTCTGAGATAAAATTGCATAACATTGATCACCTCCACTACCTTATGGTCAACTCGATAAAGTTTAGGACTTTCTGCTACGACACTTTCACGACGTGAGTTATACGGTCGTTTCAACCTTTTGAGTCGTCACCGGTGTCCTGACCTTTTCCAGTCAAAAGTAAGGTTAGGGTTTCTTTCCGTTACGGTTTCTTACGAGTTTGATGGTGTGTTAACGTGAGTAGAGTGTACGATCATTTCATTACGAGTTTTAAGAGGTTCGGTCCGAAATCGTTATGTACTTGGCACTTGAAGGTCTATAAGTTCGACCAAAACCTTTTCCGTCTCCTTGGTCTCTAGTTTAACGGTTGTAGGCGACCTAGTACCTTTTTCGTTCTCTCAAGGTCTTTTTGTAGATAAAGACGTAATAACGGATACGGTTTCGGAAACTGACACACCTAGTGTTATTTGACACCTTTTAAGACTTTCTCTACCCTTATGGTCTGGTGGACTGGACGGAGAACTCTTTGGATATACGTCCAGTCCTTCGTTGTCAATCTTGACCTGTACCTTGTTGTCTGACCAAGGTTTATCCTTTTCCTCATGTAGTTTCGACATATAACAGTGGGACGAATAAAATGAATATACGTCTCATGTAGTACTCTTTGTGACCCGACCTTCTTCGTGTTCGACCTTAGTTCTAACGGTCCTCTTTATAGTTATTGGAGTCTGTACGTCTACTGTGATAGAAATTCCGTCTTTCACTTCTTGATTTCTCGAAGAACTACTTTCACTTTCTCCTCTCACTTTTTCAACCGAATTTCGAGTGGTGAGTCTTTTGCTTCTAGTACCGTAGACCAGGGTAGTGAAGTACCGTTTATCTTCCCCTTTGTCACCTTTGTTACCGTCTGAAATAAAAACCCCCGAGGTTTTAGTGACGCCTACCACTGACGTCGGTACTTTAATTTTCTGCGAATGAGGAACCTTCCTTTCAATACTGGTTGGATCTGTCGTATCAGTTTTCGTCTCCGCAATGAAACGGTTGTTTCCAGGCAGATCAGTTACGATACCAAAAAGGTGACCAGTACATACCTACACTCTCAACCTGATATTTCTTTCACCTTGTGGTTTCTTGTCTACGAAAACTTGACACCACAACCTCTTCTGAGAACTCTCAGGGAACCTGACGTTCCTCTAGGCTGGTCAGGTAGGATTTCCTCTAGTCACGACCCACAAGTAACCTTCCTGACTACAATATCGACTTTGAGGTTATGAAACCGGTCGACTACGTTTCTCAACTGAGTAGCCTTTTCTGGGACTACGACCCTTTCTAACTTCCGTTCTCCTCTTCCCCGGCTGTCTCCTACTCTACCGACCTTCCGTAGTGGCTGATCTACCTGTACCCAAACCCACTTGAGGTCCTCAACCATTACCTGTCCCTCCGGACCCCACGATGTCAAGTACGCCAGCGTTTCTCAGTTTGTACTGACTCTCTGACTTGACTTGACTTGACTTTATAAATGACTATAAATGTTGACTATGTCAATTACTTAAATTCTAAATAGTTATTTTATTCATTTTCATTCAAGGTACTACCATTCGCGAAAAAGAGGGGTACACTGGAATCGTGAACCTTGTTCTAGACTGCGTACCTTTCTAAAGTTATTTATAAAAATATACATTTGTTTATTTACTTATAAGACCAACCGAAACATATTTTTCTTCTCTGAGTGTCCGGAATCTAAAAAATTTTTAATAGAATCAGAATTACATTGATATTGTAAATTAAACGTGAGTAAAACGAGAATAACGATATAAAATAAGTTATCTTCCGAAAAGGAAAGACGAAGAAAAAAAGTGATAAAAAAAGAAACCGAAACTACAAAATACTACTGAAAAGGGGTCCGGTACGGTTATGAGTGTTACATATCCTTAGAAACTGGCCGAATTCGCTTAAAGACAAAAAACAAAAAAAAACGAAAATTAAAAAAAGACGGATCAAAAACTAGTTCCTTACTGAAAAGAGACTCTGTAAAATATAAAAATTTTAATAGAATTAGGAGTCAAATTAGACGAAAGAATTACTCTAGTAAAATAAAAGTTGAATTTTTTTTAAAAGGAAGTAAAGAGTGATTGTCTTTATTTATAGGGGTTACAAGTCAGAACTATCACACGAAATCCTACTTACACTCTCAAAGAAGTATTCATTTTACTGTAAGAAGAAAAAGAAAAATTGAGTTAATACTAAATAAAACGTGTCGTGTTTATCAAGTTCGAGAAAAAGTTGAGAAAAACAAAATTTACAACAAACGTTAACAAGTACCATGAGTATTTAGAGAATAGATCATAAAGAAATATACTTAACCGAAATCACTCTATTTTAAATATATTTTATTACATAAAGTCGACATGTGAACTCAAACTTTATACTAGTTCTATTATTTGTGTAGACAGTGGGGATTTTCAAAAGACTACTAGACCTCATCAAACAAGTAACCTGGAGAAAGTTGTTCAAATTAGAACAGGGGTCCATTGGTGACTAAGGGAAAGACAATAATGTCTAATTAAAACTAAATGATCCGAAAACTTATTTACCTTATTGTGTCTGACGTTACAGTCATTCTTTAGACTTTCATGGAGTATGAGTTTAGAGTGTTTCGTTTTAAGTAATAAAAAAGAGATACAAACACTCTAACGATCACACGAAAGATAAAGACAGTTGAAAACAATCTAGTTTTGAGGAATAAGAGCTAATTTTGACCTCAACAGGAGTCATATGAAAAGGGAAAATAGATCTGTAGTCAAAAGTACAGACGGTTGATACGAAGACTTTACAATGAAGGATAGAGATGTAAAGATAAGGGTAGTGAGATGGGGACCAGAGTAATAAAGGGACCTAATACCGTTATAAAAGTGTTGAGAAGAGAAACGGTGGTTATAAAGAAAAAGAGATGTTAAACAGTCGGTGTGACGGTGGTGCATAACTCCTAAATAATATAGTTCTGTTATTTGCCTTAAACAAAGTAAGTAGAACCACAGGAAGGTGTCATGAAAAAAGTAAAAACAGTATCGGAGGGAAGATTCGAAAGTAATGAAAGTATTAATGAACTACACAAAAAGATGGATGTACCGTTCGAACTACTTCAGTACTCAGTACGATCGAACAATAATAGTAAAATACCGAGAAGTTGTACATGATGTCTCAGTCAATTTTCTCTCCACAAGTCATTTATGAACCAACTTACTTACACTTTGTACATTGAAGAAGACATAGATCGGAATCTTATAAAATATCGAGGTAAAGAATGTCATATGTAGAGTATGGATTATATGTATGACTAAAATCCTTTAACCTGAGTTGTTCGAAAAATCTAGTTAAGAAAGTGGGAAGGAGATGTACACGAAAAATGAGATGTGTCAAAAGGTTTACATTGATACATACTTTTGGTGTTAGTGTCTTTGGATTGGTTTTACTAGTGTACCTAACGTCGGAACACATTGAGTCACTTGACTTCTCGGTATAGTATGTCCCGGTGGGTTCTGTCTGTCCAGTACCACCTCTCAAGACTATTTTACACCAGGGTGGTCTTGTCCCTTACCGTTTGGTGAGATCATAAGATCGGGTCTCTTGGGGTACTTGTCATACTTTTCCGCTTTTCTATACTGTGGTCTTCTACTCGGACGTCCAGTTAACCACAGTAGGAGAGAGGACCCTTTCTGATCTCTAGAGAAGTTCTTTTAATCTCTATAGTTCCCTTGTAAAGTACGTTTCTACCCGAGTTATTTCCTGTCTTTACCATACCTGGATTGTCTTCGTCTTCTATGATTCTGTTCAACCGTTCTTATGTGTCTTCTTGACATGTATTTTCTAAAAGTACTGGGTCTATTGGTACTACCACACTGGTATGTGGATCTCGGTCTAAAGAATCTGACGTTTCAGTTCACCCGGAATCCTTCATAGTATTACTTGTTTCGATTGTCTCCACTACTTTAAGGTCAACTCAATAAAGTTTATGATTTTCTATTACGACACTTTCACGACGTGAGTTATCCGGTCTTTTAAACCTTTTGAATCGTCACCGGTACCCTGACCTTTTCCAGTCAAAAGTAAGGTTTGGGTTTCTTTCAGTTACGGTCTCTTACAAGTTTGATGACATGTTAACACGAATAAAGTGTATGATCGTTCCATTACGAGTTTTAGGAAGTTCGATCCGACCTTATAGGTTCTACCGAGCGAGTATTCTGACTTCTGACTACGACCTTCAAATCTACTCTTATAGTCGACCGACCAGTAGTTGATATATAAGAGAGGTACTTCTGACCCGAATTACCTTGTACCTCAGACCAAGTTTTACTACACAAGTACACCGTTTTCTATTTTCATGTACAGAATTCCGACTCGGAAGTCTCAAGTGTCGAAGTAAAAGGGGTAGAAAATAACCAGGTACATTCAGAATTCTGATAGGGTCTAGGTGACACCTCTCTTGATGTGGTCCGTTCCTATGGTCCTTTTCATTAAGTAGTTCTAGGTAGTAACATCTAAAGTACCCGAATAAGAGGAAGAGGTTTAACTCTGTAAACTTTTGTCATACGAAAGAGAAATAAATGTCTCGTCAATTGTATCACAGACTTTATTAGTAACAAACTACTTATGAATATCTCACACCATCAGTTAAAAAAAAAAAAAAAAACGGTATGGTACACCGTAGAATCTAGGGACTGGTCCCTAACTTGAGTGCTGGGGACGTAACCCTCCACCTCAAAATTGGTGACCTGGGTGACCTGACGGACCCTTCAAGGTTACATCACCGGAATGGAAAAGGAAGAAGGAAGTAAGTAGAGGTCAACATCTGTAAGGGTCCTAACTAAAAGTGAATAACTCTGTAGTAATGGAGGGTCCGAGACACCATTCACTACACCAAACGACAACAACAAATCAACTACAGTACGGGTTGAGAAGACACTGGAGTACCTGACATCGGGTTGTCCGAGGAGACAGGTACCCTAAAGGGCCCTGTTCTTAGGACCTTACCCAACGGTAAAGGAAGAGGTTCCCTAAAAGGGTGAGATCTCTAGCTTGGGCTCAGAGGACGTAACCGTCCGTTCAAGAAATGGCGACTCGGTGGTCCCTTCGGGTTCGCTATACCAATGAAGGTACTTATTGGATTTCCGTAGTAACTTATATCTTAGTACTATCATTGTCTACGATTTTTACTTTTCGTGTCCAAAGATACCCACGTTTAATGTCTTCTGGATTGAATCAGAATCCCGGTATCTTTCCAGGTACACTTACTTTGGACTTCCCGTTCTGAGTCGGTCTCTTTTTATCACCCTTTGACGGTCTTCCGGAACGTCACTCTTCCTAGAATCTCTCAAACCCTTTGATTTTATATCAACTTCTTACAGTTCGTTTCTTTTCAATTGTTTCCGATCGAATACCCGGGTGTTTACTATAGTTATCGATTAGAGTGCAAAAGGAAAAAAAAAAGAGTAGTGAAAGGTTCCTATTTTCAAATATAAAAATGAAAATTTGAAAAAATTCTCCCCGAAATACCGTTTGGGTACGACCATTTGTCTCGTTTATTAAACCTTCGACTAACGGTTGAAAAGTCTTTTGGACCTTACTATTTTACTTCGAAGACCTGAACACTCCAATGTTTTCAAAAGAACCGTAAACTCGTACTAACAGTTCAGTTGAACCTACGGACCGAATCCTGGTCGTACTTACTAAGGACAGACCTGCATTGACGTCACTCTACTTCCTCGTAAGTGAAAGACGGATTTTAAAGAGAGTCAAAACGAGACGAGACAACTTTATCACGGATGGGAAGTGGGGTCTCACCGCCGAATAGCCACGACCCACCCCAGGTCTATTGAGGTCCGTAACGTCAGGGTACTCTACGTGGAGTTACACTTCCATACTAATTTCGTTAGTGTTATTTCCTGTAGTAAATTTTCTTTCACGTCTTTGTAAGTTCGATTAAACTTCGAAGGGTATAAATAAAACCTTTTAAAGTAAAATCCTCACTATACAAAACAGTAGAAGTCAAGTCAAGTCAGAGAGTCAGTGCAGGCTGAGAAACACTGGGGTATCTGATATCGTGCGGTCCGGACGGACTGCTAGTGGTTGAGGGTCTCAAATGAGTTTGAGTACAGGTAACTCAGCCACTACGGTAGGTTGGTAGAGTAGGAGACAGAATTTTCGTGATGGTTACTGAATTCATAGAAATTTTTGTTATTACCGTCTCTTTAATTAGTTTCTGGATTTATAAATTATTAAAAGTAATTACGTAGTAGAATGTTTTGCACTTGTTTTAAATTTCTAATTCTTCCCTCTCAAAATACAACTTTTCAGAGACCTTATCCTGTCTCTTACGGTGTGAGAACAGGAGAAACAGGAAGGAGAGAAGAAAGAGAGAGGAAAGGAGTAAGATCTTTGATAAGGACCCACCACCGAATGTTTCAGTGTAACCCATTTTGTGAATTACTCTTGTAACCTCTTCACCCTCTCTTCTCTTCTTTTTTATACATATTCGTCACTGGTATAATTGTGGAAGGAGGTGGTGTGAAGACATGAACCGTACCACAAACGATTGTGGTTTATGTTATAGAAATCCTATTTTTACTTTGTTTACGACCGACCACTCCGGTCCCGAGTCTCTTTAAAGGGACAACCCACCATCCATCTTCACTACCACTTTTCACTCGAGTACCTCTTATGCACGTTCACTACCATTTCACGAGTTGTTATAGTAACGTCATGTCAGTGAGTGTGTACATCAACTAGACTAAACTCAGGATCAAGGACTTTAGGTCGTTACCGGAAGTACAGTCCCACGTCAAGTTACCCGGACCCTCTGGACGAGGTCCAGACGTTAGAAGACTACCGGTTTGTATCAGTTCTACTTTAAATCAGGAAAAAAAAAAAAATTCGTAAAGTCCCCTAGTTACCGACCTAAACGGTAGAGGGTACCGGAAATGTTTCCGACTTTTTGTTACTCCCTTTTCCTCCGGTAATCTCTAAGTTTGCTCTTTCTGTTACTTTTGACTTTATTACTTTCTCTTTTGTCCCTTTCTTCGACGACCTCACAATCACCATCACAATCAACAGTCAACACCGGCTGGGAAACACTGGGGTACCTGACATCGGGACGTCGGAGGAGACAGGTACCTTAAGAGGTCCGTTCTTATGACCTCACCCAACGGTAAGAGAAGAGGTCTCGTAGAAGGACTGGGTCCCTAGTTTGGGACCAGACGTAACGTCCGCCTAAGGGATGGCAGACTCGATGTCACAATCCTACTATTCACATTCAGTTTCTTTCTTCTTTCCTTTTCTTTCTTATTTGGTCTTCCTTCAGTCACTAGGTGTAGAAACTGTCTCCCCACGGAGATGAGTCGGTTCAGGGGTCTTCGGTCCTCACCGTCTCTACCCCCCGCCCAAATGTCTCGGTAGATGAGAACTGATTCTCCCAGTCCACTTGTTGACGGAAAAACCCAAGAAAGTGTCTCCGTTGGAGTGGAACTAGTTTCCCTACCGAGACGATAGTTGCGAGGTGGACGTCTTTACTCATCTTATCAGAAAATCAAGACGGGTGTCAGTTCTCGAGGTCTAGAGTCATTTCTTCGGTGTCACGTCCTACCATCGACGTACGATCACAATACCCGTTTCACGATCTCCTCGGATTCCTCTTAACCAATAACCTGTGAGATACAATCAAGTTATCAGAGCCTTTCATAGTCCACGATACCAAAGAATCTCTTATTTATCTGTATCCAACCAGACGTTCAAATTGATTAACATGTGAGAAAATTACAAAGAGAAAAGAAACATCAAACATTTTGTTATTAACCGAGACTCTCCATCGCACTTCCAGGAACACAAAAGGATCTGTACAACGTCTCCCAGACACCTGTTTATCCTAGACGTGGATTTTCCATACTAGTCTTGCGACAACTACCTTTTACTCTTTAGTCCCATTTCATTCTTAAATATAAGAATGTTTTACGGTCTTCATTTACTATACAACAACACACAAACATAAGTCAACGAGTCAACACAGGTTGAGAAACACTGGGGTAACTGACGTCGGACGGTCCGAGGAGACGGGTACTCTAAGAGGTCCGTTCTTATGATCTCACCCAACGGTACGGGAGGAGATCCCCTAGAAGGGTTGGGTCCCTAACTTGGAGCCAGAGGACGTAAAGTCCATCTAAGAAAATGGTGACTCGGTAGTCCCTTCGGCTTATACAACAATAACTTCACTTTCAACGATTCAACACAGGCTAAGAAACACTGAGGTACCTGATATGTAAGGTACCTTAAGAGACCCGGTCTTATGACCTTAACGGGAAGAGGTCCCCTAGAAGGGTTGGGTCCCTAACTTGGGTCTAGAGAGCGTAACGTCCGTCTAAGAAATGGTCGACTCGATGTTCCCTTCGGGTTCTTATGACCTCACCCATCGGATACGGAAGAGTTCCCATAGAAGGACTGGGTCCTTCCCTTGACCCCAGAGGACGTAACGTCCACCTAAGAAATGGTTGACTCGATAGTCCTTATACAACAGTTCCTCTACAATTTTTAGACTGTCTAAAAGTGGTTGCTGGACCCACAGGTCGATTTAGACACATTGGGTGGGTGTATCGACCACATCTTCGTTATACTCCTGGGCTCGAGTGGATGGTTCAAGGGTAGATTAATCTCTAATAAAACCACGTCCTTCATCATGTGTTTTGACGGTAAACTGTCTGTGGGTCGTTGTGACCTCTGACGGTAACTGACTTACAGAAACAAGGGGGTTTATGTGTACAAGTTTATCTTAGGGGTTACATTATCATAAACCTTTACCGTCTCGGGAGAACCTTCCCTAAGTACGGGAATAGTTCTCTGAGGTCTCTCGAAAGAGTGGGGAAGACAATCCACTCCTGCGTCCCTCTTCTGACAGCAGATACTTGGTCTTCACCCATAGGTGGTCGTGGTTAAGAACTAGAACCTGAAGGGTCGGAGGCATTGACACTCTTTAATAAAAGACACCAGTATTGGGTGGGTCAAAGTGTGGTAAAAAGAATATCGTCGGGTCTGTTCTGTCTATATGTCAGTTTTAATATAATTACGAGATACCATGAAGATCAAAAGTTATATCGTAGTGTCTTAAACAATATTCGACATTGATACTAAAACTTCTTGGGTTAAAAGTAGGGTCGTCTCAAGCAGACTTTTGGTTCCTCTGACTTTGACGTCACAGTGTGACAAACGTTATAGTCCAACAAAATCTACCCAACAAAAAGATTTCTTTTTACGGTACGAAAAATAAATAGCTATCGATATGACCCAGAAGTTTCGTCACGGGTCCGAAGAGTAACACCACCAAAGATAACAATGTCTTGTCCTCGAGATCTCGCGTCCGAACCATCAACACCTCGCACCAGAATCAACGGGGAGGATACATGCACCTTAGAAGGGTCTGTTCCCCAACTTGGGTACAAGGGAAGTAACCGTCCACCTAAGAATTAGTGACCTGGTGGTCCCTTCGGGGTATACAAAATTTATCCTTTCTTTTGGTTACACTCATTGTTGATGTCGTTATTCCATAACGGAATTATGTTATTCCATAATTTACATTATGCCAATTACTTAATCTCTGGAGAAACACAAGGGTTAATAAATCGTGGAAGACACACCCGAAGAAAAACGAAGATGGTCTCCGTTGCAGAGGAAATTCTAGTCTGACACGAACCATTCATGTCGTCTTTCGACTTGGTGTATACCTGCGTATCCTCGAATATATAAGGTTTCTCAAAAGTGATGTCAAAAGTGATGAGACTCTTTGTTTGTCCTTAATGTCAGTATTTTCACACTTGGTATTACAATCGTGTATTAATGGATGATAATTTTTTCTTTAGAATTTGTAATAATTCGTATAGTAGTATATTTTATTATTTGTATAACACGATTATTTTAGATAATTATGAAGAATCTATAACCGAGTAGTCAACTATACATTTATTAGTGGATACGGGGAAAGAACTTCATCAGTGGTCTATCATGCGAAAACCGAACTCTTCACAGTACTAAATCATAAGTTATTAATTTTCCTAGGTTTCTACACCATTTTGAAAAATACGTTCAAGTTTGGAACGATGTTTACCCTCTGACTACAGTATAAACATAAAGTTTGTCAATTATAACAGAAGAGACAATTGTTTGGGCAGAGTTTTTTATACCGTTTAGTTACTGAACTATAAGGATGCCTTTTATTTCTTTTTTAATGGATCTTCCTAAAACTTCAGGGAACTTTAGTGATTATCCGACGACGTTGTAGACCGGTCGAATGACCTTGCCGGTGGTAGACTCCGTCTAGTAGTCAGTTTTAAATTTTACTCCGTCCCTCTTCCCGATTGGGTGACTCGACTACTGGAAGTTGACCACGGGTTTACTTCTCTTTTTATTTATCCACGGGTCGTAAGGGTATGTCTTCAGAATAGGAAGTTTTGTCTCATTTTATTATGTCTTTCCCATTAGTTAACACTATTGTGAGTCACTCTCTCGTTTAAATGGAATAGTATTAGTTACCATCCGTTTACAAAAAGACATTTTGGGTCTATCGTTATAAAAACCGAAACGTCAGTATGTCAGAGTGAGTGTAACGGGACAAGACGGTGTGTCGTGTTCTCGTCAGTCCCTGTTACGACCTCGTTTACCGTACTGTGACAAGGTTATGTTGACAGCCGAAAAAAGAAAAAACGTTTGTGACCGTAGTCTGACCTAAACGGATTCCTAGAATCAAATGGTAGAATACAAAATCAAAGATTTTCTATTAATAATCGGTCTAGTTCGTATGTCTATTGTATTGTTCATAAATACACGTCACTTTAGTAGCTTAAAGTCTCGATAAACATATGGTTACCGTCTTAGAGGTTTGAAGAACCTTATTGTCGTTATACTTTAAAATCGTAGATTTACAGTTGGTTCTACACGTGACTTATTATACCATCGATGATCAGTACACACTGACGAATACAAGTCTACATAATTTATTTTTAATTAATATTAAATTAGTTTATATTTAATTGCAACTTAAAGAGTCAATGTGATCGGTGTAAAACTCACAAGTTATCTATATACACCAAATCTCGACGGTATAACCTCTTGTTTCTTATATCCTATAAAGGTATTTCCAGTCTCGAAATAACCCATTGTGACTGGACCTGATATATATAATCTGTTTTTCTCTTTGGTTTTGAATCGACACCCGATAGAACGATATTTGGTACCTCGCCAAATCACCCTCGTACGTATACACAAGGTAACGGAGACTGAGAAACGTTGGGATACCTGACATCGGGTGGTCCGAGGAGACAGGTACCCTAAGAGGTCCGGTCTTATGACCTCACCCAACGGTGTAAGAGGAAGTCCCCTAGAAGGTCTGGGTCCCTAGCTTAGACACAGAGAATACAGAGGACGGAACCGTCTACCTAAGCAATTGGTGATCGAGGTGCACCTTCACAGTCTTCGGTCAGACTGCCACCCTCGTAGTCTTCGGTGAGACTCTAGAAGATCGAGGTTCACAGAGGAAGTGTTGTCCTCTATTAGTCGGTTATTTCTTGTCGGAAGACTTTTATGATACACATCGTTGGGGTCTGTCTTTCTTCCAGTAAATTCCCGTTTCAATAAATTTCTACGATACCTGGATAAGTGGACTCCGTGGTCTTAGAACCACTTCCGGTATCACTATATTTGCAAAGAGGTGTCTTTACAGATCTTTTCAAGGAAGTGTACCCTGGATCTCTGTTTTTCTATTGGAGAATAAATCTCTCAAATATATATTTCTTTCCAAACAGATTAGGCTTACAGTTTAGGAAAGGAAACTTCCTCGTCTCTTTGAGGATAGACTCCTACATCAGTACGTACCCATACTCTCAACCTGATATTTCTTTCGACTCGCGACTTCTTAACTACGAAAACTTGACGCCACAACCTCTTCTGAGAACTCTCAGGGAACCTGACGTTCCTCTAGGTTGGTCAGGTAAGATTTCCTTTAGTCAAGACCCATAAGTAACCTTCCTGACTACAACTTCGACTTTGAGGTTATGAAACCGGTGGACTACCTTTCTCGACTGAGTAACCTTTTCTGGGACTACGACCCTTTCTAACTTCCGTCCTCCTCTTCCCCTGCTGTCTCCTATTCTACCAACGTACCGTAGTGGCTGACTTACCTGTACTCAACTCATTTGAGGCCCTCAACTACTACCTGTCCTTACGGACCGTACGACATCAGGTACCCCAGCGTTTCTCAGCCTGTACTGACTCGTTGATTTGACTTGACTTGACTTTCCCACCTAACTTACCCTAACGGAGACTGGACGAAATTTTCCTCTCTAGAGACCAAACGGACATAATAAATCCAGATACCCAGGGAAGAAAGACCGAATTCGACAAGTGTGAGTGTAGTGGGAACTCTCAGAAACCGAACGGATCACCAGGAATATGGGGTCATGGACATGTCAATGACTTTTGAGTGACAATTCTGAAAACCCACACACGAGTCAGTGATGTCAACACAGGCTGAGAAACGTTGGGAGACGTGACATCGGGTGGTTGGAGGAGACAGCTACCCTAAGAGGTCCGTTCCTATGACCTCACCCAACGGTACGGGAGGAGGTTCCTTAGTAAGGGTGGGTCGCTAGGTTGGGTACGGAGAATCCAGAGGACATAACCATCTGCCCAAGAAATGGTGAATCGTGGTGGACTCTTTGGGGTAATTCTGAAAAATTTTTTAAGATTTTTTTTTTTTTTTTTTTTTTTTCTAGTGGAGACATCAGGGATCTCCACAACGAAGATGTTTTATGGATTGAGGGTGAAGGGAAAAATGGATCTTTACAGAAGATCATGGAAGAAAAACCAATCACGACGTAAAAGTCTGAGTCAGTAGACTCAAAAGAGAAATAACTGAAGACATAAGACATAAGTGGGACTTTAACCCGCACGAGGTAGTTAAAGATAAGTAAAACCATCTTTCCTAGTAAAAGTCGAATCCTACCTCGGTTTACCACCTGGTAGACGGTGTATCGTGAAAGATCTCTCGTGCCAGACGTCCACAGACCTTACAACGACACAATGAGGTAAAGATGAGAGGGCACTCAAAATTGTGGGAGAGGAATTTTTTGAAAAAGGACGACTCGATAATAGAAGTAGAGTTGATAAAAATTTTTCACGGACCTGAAGGGACCACCGCGTCACCAATCCTTAGGGAGACGGTCACGTCGTGTGTACCCAAACTAGTGACTAGGTCCTTCTAAGGTGTACGACGTCTCGTCGACTCAGGGACACTGAGTTGATGGCTTGGGTGTACGACGTCAAAGACTTCGGGGACACGGATCTCGACCACGAGGCGTTGTTCTCTACGGTACCGTTTCTCTTTAGGTACGTGACGTTACTTCTCATCGGGGCAAGCGACTTTGATCTCTTTTGAGTGTGGGTCACGTTGGTTTTTTTCTTTTTTTTTCCATAGACTTAACGATATTCTGTGGTTTACCTTACGATTATGTTTTACTCCCAGAACCCAGACCAACGGACCTCTTCTATAACTCTGACTAATTCGAACCTCCGACTAGTCCCGTACTTGGTCGTTCTCGTGAACATCTTCACTCTCTCCGTCCTATTCTGTCTCCCTCTGTGACTCGACTCTTCGTTCTCCGGGGTCGACTAGGTCCTCCTCAAGAGACTCTTGTCCCTACCGGAGGTCAAAAGGGTTTCACTCCGGTCCCCGTCCAGAAGTAGATCGAGAACCTACCCAAGTGGACTCCTTCCTCCTTATTTGACCTCACCCCGTCAAGGAAACCAGTTTCCGTTAAATGTCTCTTCCTTCATCGAAGGTCTTATCAATAGTTACATGGGTCGGTGGCTTCCTTACTCACACGGTCAGGACTTCCCCGTAGACCCGGTACCGAGTATCGTAGGTGATAAATAATCCACTACCGATGGTATCCCCGAGTCTGCTATTTCTTAGACGGACGTTCCGTCCTGTGGACCCTAGTTAATCACCTAGTCCTACTAGGGGACCTCCTACCTTTCCGTTGGGTGAGGTCACAAGAACGGACCTCTTAGGGTACCCGTCTCCTCGGACCGCCCGATACCAGGTGCCCCAGTGTTTCTCAGTCTGAGCTGATTGTATTGTGACAGTGAAAGTTTTCCCCAATGACCGTGTTTCATCTACAAGTTCTTTAAAAATTTTACAAAACTTTAACATTCTACAAACCTAAAAAATAAATAAAAATAATATAAAGCCAGTAACAACACCGTACACCCTAGAATAAACGCCGAACACTTGAGAAACAGTACCATACACCCTAGATCAAGGGACTGGTCCGTAACTTGGGTCCGGGGGACGTAACCCTCGGGTCTCAGTCGGTGACTTGGTGGTCCCTTTAGGAATCAACAAAGTCAAGTCGAGTCAAGTCAACGAGTCAACGCAGGCTGAGAAATCCTGGGGCACCTGACGTCGTGCGGTCCGAGGGACAGGTAGTGGTTGGGGACCTCGAACGAGTTTGAGACAAGTAACACAGGCACTACGGTAGGTTGGCAGAATAGGAAGAGAAGAACGGAGGTTAGAAAGGGTCGTAGTCCTAGAAAAGGTCACTCAGTCAAGAGTGACTTTTGTTGTCGTTATTCCTATCAGAAATCTAAGGAACATTTCCACCTACTTTACTTCGGTGTTCTTAAAACCAACTCGGATAACACTGACCGTAACATCTTTCATTGTCTAAATCCAGATTGTCTTAAAAAATTTAATGTCATTCAAAGAAGTCGTATAATAAATGTATTCCGTGTAGTTGGACGAAACACCATGATTTTACCCTTCGTTATATCGTTTATCTTCACCGATTTTTATCGATTTCTTTATCCTTTTGAGATAGATCTATATCTTTAAAACAGACGTAAAAATGAGACCAAAATTTTATTAAGTAAGATTAAATTTCATCTAAAATGACTCGAGTAAATTGACTATGTTTACTCGAATAAAAGTTTAGTTTTAAGACAAACGTACCCAATTTTGTTTATTGAAAAAAGATTTGAATGAACCAACTAACTTTTTACTTCTTTACATAAATTTTTAGACGGTCGTATCTTTATATCACTGGAACAACGTAGGAATCTTGATGGGACTTGAATACCTCCTAAGACTTTCACGACCCCTGTACTGATAGACGTCTTTACAGTTCTTCAGTTTTGAGTACGTCTCCTTTATTTTTGTGTCAAATTCAGACTTATTTTCTTGGTAGTGACGACCCAATTATGGTACCAGAACGATCGATTTGTCCCCGTACCTCCGAATCAGTAAGAGTCTCCATTCAGACTGAGAGGGTCCCGGGTGGAATCTTCTCACATAAAGAAGGTCTCTACGAGGTAAAAAGTTGAGTAAAGATCTGGAAGGAATCCTTTTAACGGGACTGTTGAACAAAGTGTAATAAGATGATACAAATAATAAACAGAAACCCAAAGTGAACCCTTTACCAGTTTCATTTTTTATTTTAGTTTAAATCCTTATTAATAGAGTTAGGTTTGATTCGATATTAATTCGATATTAAAAAAAAAGACCTCACCGAGTTTCTCAACAAGTAAGTAAGTGATTATGTTAAAATAGATTTAACACTATATTAACTACATATTGTAACACATTTAAATTCCACACGTTACACAACCAAAGTATGTAATCGTATAATAGTATACTAATGATGGCATCGAAATGAAATGTAGAGTTAGTACAGTGTATTGTTAGTAAAGAAAAAACACTAAATGAGAGTCGTGAAGTTCAGATAATATGTGACAACAACTGATAATAGTGATGTGACACGTAATCTAGAGTCCTTTAATAAGTAGAAGATCAACCTGCAAACACGGGAAACAAGTTTTACATTAGTGACATTTGAGAGGGAAACAGAGGGTACCTTCAGTGGGTACACACTTAGAGTTGTGCCGGAAGTTTCTACGGGTGAATCGGAACGTGTCTCTCCGACGTTCTCTCACAAATTTCTCCCCAGAGACTACTCCGTGTGACCTATTTCCTCTCGTACCCCTAAGGTCTCGGTTTGTTTGATCAACCCGCAGGTTTTACTCTGGATTCAAACCTTTTGTACACCAAAAAGAAATGAGTTTAGGGGAGATAGGAACGGAGTTAAGAGGCAAAGTTAACACCCAAGTCTTTTTGATAGACCGAGTCTTTATTCCTCCTATTACTTGTTTTTCAATGTGTTCTTCCTGCAACTCCCTTACACATCTATTACGTTTTATCCCAGTGATTTTACGGTGTCATTAATCTTACCCTTATTTATTTGTAAGGTCTTCAGAGGTTTCCTAATTAAAAACTGTGTTAATTAAAATAAACAAAACCTTTGTACTTCATCTAAACCAGGAGTAGACCTACGTTAACTCAGAAGGGGTAGGATCCGATCTATCAAAACACACACACACACACAAAAAAATTGACTAAAATTATACAACGGTCACGGTTTTCAGGAGACCCATTTATATAGTCTAAATATTTTTACGGGTTGTTTTAATTTAATTGGTTTGACAACTTACTTACTGAGTGTTTTACACTGTAAAAGTAACTTATTTATAAAAGTGAGGGTGATATAAATCGATTCTCTTTTTTTTTTGTCTTTTTAAGTGTCTAGGTTTATGAAACACGTAAATAATACTTGTACACATGTTAAGTCACAGTTTGAAAATACATGTCCATCCACCGCATCCACTGACTTCCAACCACGATAAATTTGTTGAGGGTTCTATCAAGAAAAACACATGAGGTTAATAAAAAAAAAATGAACTTTTGAGTGAAATAATATTAATGTTAATGAATATTCAAGATGTTTACTTTCGTTTAAGGTTTGGGTTCCCTTGTCTATGGTCTGGGAACGATTGGTAAACGATAACAGTATAAAGTGAGTGTCCCATCACGGGGTAAGACTCCGTCAAAAGTGTATATCATAGGTGTCAGAAAAGGGTTAATAGCTAAAAAAAAAATCTCTAAGTAGTCCAAATATATATATATATATATATATATATATATATAAACCTCCTATTAACGAAATGTTACAACACAATCAAAGACGACATGTTGTTGCACTTAGTCGATCTTTATTTGTATATAGGACAGGGAGAAATCCGAGGGAGGGTGGGTAGTGGTAGAGTAGGGAAATCCAGTTGTGTCTCGTGGTTCGACTCACTATACATGAGGTCTAAAAAGTATGTGAAAAGTCTCTTTAACAAACTTCCAATTTTACTACGTCGTAAAACCAATCTTTTTGTCACGTACTGAGAGACCAATCTGAGATCTTTTTCAAACCATTTGACTTTTATGTAAAATTTAGATATTAAATGGTCGAAAATTTCCTCCCAGGAAATTTTTTGTCAGTAGTTTAAATAGTTCCTTTTATCTGGGTCAATGAACCCTCCTACGTTCTTCACTGTCGACCACGACCACTACTGAAAATATTGTCTGACCCTTTGTGAACATAGTTGTCACTAAAGAGTCCCTCCATTTTGACAATAAAAGTACAACAAATTTGTACTTACCAAACAAAGTTAATGAATTTAGAGACACAGATATAAATACAGTTATGGTATTAGAGAACAACTATGTGCATAACCGAAAGTTGAAGTTCTCCAAACACAATGTACTTTGAGACACTTCAGGATTGTTCAGTATCTTCATCCAGTCTCCAAGTTCACCTCTTCCTGGTTTGTCTTACATCCACGATATAACCCCTCTTTATACTTTCATGAGAACGGACCTTTTAGGATACCTACCTCCTCGGACCATCCGACGTCAGGTACCCCAGCGATTCCCACTCTGTGTTGACTCGCTGAAGTGAAAATGAAAAGTGAAAGTACGTAACCCCTTCCTTTACCGTTGGGTGAGGTCACAAGAACGGACCTCTTAGGGTCCCTGTCCCCTCGGACAACCCGACGGCAGATACCCCAGCGTGTCTCAGCATGTGCTGACTTCACTGAATCGTCGTCGTCGTACTTTCCTACTCTAAGTGACCCCAACACACTACTTCTACAAATCCATCTGGTCTCTCTACGGAGTTAGTTCTTGAACCTCTGTTGAAACTTTACCAAGACGAACACCGAATAGTACCCGAAGGGTCCGTCACGGTCACCATTTCTTAGGTGGACGGTTACGTCCTCCACGTTCTCTCTACTCGCAAACTAGGAGAGTCCCCTTCTAGGGGACCTCTTCCTTTACCGTTGTGTGAGGTCATAAGAACGAACCCTTTAGGGTACCTGTCTCCTCAGACCTCCCGACATCAGTCAGGTCCCCCAGTGTTTCTCAGTGTGTGCTGACTCGTTGACTCGTACTCGTACAGAATAGTACCTTCTATGTGATGAAAGAACTTTTGGTTTCGATCGTTGGTAGTTTCCTATTAAATAATTTCGAGATATTTACCAGTGTCCTGTAGGAAATGGTAGTGTTAGAAAAAACCCCTTTAACGAACTTATAAAAGGATTCCTGTAAAGACGTATTGACTTCTAAATTTCAACTAACATTTTTACAGATAAGATCTGAGACAAATATTTTAATCCACCCTACGTCTAATGAGATTGTCACATTGTCTGTGTTAGAAAGGTAAAAAAGAGTCAAATAAATGAAAAGACTACACTGGTTATATATTTTTAATTAAATTAAAATATAACTGAAACTATTTAAGTGAATAATTAAAATTGTTAAATATTTTGAGAATAAACTGGTTTGTTTCTCAACATAAAAGAACCCTTCTACACCAGTAGACCCATTTCATTAGGGTATAAACGAAAACGGAAAAGAAACACGGGACTTAGTGAAGGGGATAGGGGAACGAATATGTACCCTACCGTATTAAACTATTTCACAATCGGACATTTGAAACGAAGTCCGAGACAAAAAGTCCTTCGAGTCCGATTTTTTCAGAAGTTTTAAGGAAAAGACAAATTACCGAGGGTTTCGGGGAAGGTCTAAATGGGTGAACGGGTTCCGATATTACGATCTTCCGTCACACTCTCGATTTGGTTAGATAGAGAGGTAAGTGTGGTATAAGGGTCATCTGTTTTGAACTGAAGTCCGTAGATAAGAACGGGACAGGATTCGGGGTGAGGATCGCAGAAAGGCTTTTGGTAAACTTTTCTTTTCTTTTTTTCTTAACGGAAAACTAGTACTTGAAGGTACCCGTCTTGAACAGAAGGTGTCGAGATGTTGACTTTTATTTGTGAGTTCTCAATTAGGAGTCTTGTTTACCTTTAGAACGAAGTCTTACAATTAATTGTTCGGAAAAGGATAAACTTTAAGCAAAGAGAGAACGAAAGGTAGAACGGTATATGAAAAAGGAAACGATTGAAGAGATTCGTATATATTAATAACAGAGGTGGTTGGGATTGGAGACCAAAGACTTCAGTGAGACCCATAGGTGAAGATCGGGGTGGGTGTAAGAACCTTCAAGAGAGGTAGATAACGTAGAGCAGTTTAAAGAAATTTCACAGGAAGGATCGTTCTCTGGTGTGTTCGTAACGTCCAGACTAATCTAGTTACCGACGAGTCTAAGACATGGATTGTCCAAAAATTATAAGCTCATGAGAAGAAAGGGGTCCCATAGCACCGAGACTTTTAACCGGTACCCAGGGAAACGCCTTCCTGACCCCTTTATGGAAGGGTAAAATAAAGGAGGTGAATGGTGCGGAGGGAAGGTTAGTCAGTATACTGAGACCCAGACCCTTAATTGAATCTAGAGTTTTATCTCACTCTACTTGAAAGAGACATCGACAATTGTAGTAGGAAGACTGAATTGGTCTGAAACTAAAAAATCAATATGTTGAGTTCGTTGGGGTGTCAATAGCTTTGTGAAGCAACGGAAAAGAGTGAAAAGGTTTGTATTAACGATGTTTAAGGACACCTATTTGTGTTACTAAGGGTTAGAATCAGGTTTTAGTGATAAACTCATTAACGTAGGTGAATTGGAGTCTGGAAATTCACACCAGTGGGTCGGACCAGTGTTATTCTCCGTCATCCGTGTCAACAACAAGAACAACTCAACGATTCAGTACAGACTGAGAAACACTGAGGTACCTGACGACGTACGGACCGAGGAGACAGGAGATGATAGAGAACCTCAAACGAGTTTAAGTACATGTAACTCAGTCACTACGGTAGATTGATACAGTAGGAGACAACGACGAAAGGGAAAAACGGACGTTAGAAGGGGGTCGAAGTCCCAGAAAAGGTTAATCAACCGAGAAACCGTAGTCCACCGGTTTAATAACCTTGAAGTCTAAATCGTAATCAGGAACGTCACTTATAAGTCCCAACTAAAGGAAATCCTAACTGACCAAACTGTGTCTCCGTGTCTAGTAAACCCTTTTTTTATTTCAGTATAACTCTCTGTGTACCAAGTCCACTTCACAAATGTTTTAGTGGTCCGTTTCCTGTAAACAAGACACAATCTATTCCTTCCCTGAAGAAAACGACTGGCAATCGCAAGACCCTTAACTTCCCAGTTCTAATAGTGTACACAACTAGATGCCTGTACATGTGTGACGATATAAATTTTACCTATTGGTTGTGTCTGGATGACATATCGTGTCCCTTGAGAGAAGTTATAAGACATTATTGGATTCACCCTTTTCTTAGACTTTTCTTATCTGTTTATATATACATATTGACTTAGTGGAAGACATGTGGATTTTGATCGTGTTTAACAATTAGTTAATATGAGGTTATATTTTATTTTTAAAAACTATTTTAAGGGGTAAGAATGAGAAATATAGTCAAGAGTGGAAATGATGTTTCCTAGATACCACACGTAAATCAAAGGAAACGCTGACAGTACGACCATTGATCTATGACACGGACTAAAAAGGTATGTTAGAAAGGAGTCAGATTTCCTTTCCTCGCAAGTTAAATTTCGACGGTCTCTCCAAAAGCCCCCTAAAAGTTTTACACTAAATCCAACCGTTACACAAGGGGATTCGGAAAGTAAATGAAGAATGTTCAGGAGGTACAGATTGTCTTCATAGGGTGAGGAGTGGTAGTAGAAATAATAATCGTGAAGGGAGAATGGTTAGTTCTTCGGTGTAACAGAGGACTACGGAACTAAAGGTTATGGAGTTAAGAGTAATCTCTTTTCGTAGTCATTGACAAGGATGGGTGGTATCGGAAGTATAGTGGAGGTCTATTCAGAATAGGGTTCCCCATCGAAAGATACTAGTCAACAGAATCGGATTAACGGATCTTAATGCTATCTTGTTTCGACTGGAAGACTAGTTCGTAGTTACTTCCCTTTTTTGTTTCCGTCCTTTCCCCTTCTGTTTAAGTTTAGACAAGTACTGGTTCTTTCGGTATCAAAGTGTCCTTTTGTCTCGATCAACACGTCTGTATACTTTACAGAGGTCATTCCGTTTTACCTTAAGAATGAAGAGTCTTGTACGGTTGCCTTAATCCCACCCTTCTACTTGTTACATAGACGGTGAAAACGAGGTAGAAATTGACAAGTTTCTAGGCAGATACCCCGTAATCGTAGTTGGAGAGACACATCGACGATTTCTTCGGTCTGAAGATACCCCGGTTACCCATTCTGGATCTACAATCTCGAGGAAGTAGGGTGACGACTTCCAGGAACGGGGACCATTTCTTACAGTCTTAGTTGTCACAAGTCAAGTCAACGAGTCAGCACAGACTGAGAAACACTGGGATACTTAGCGTCGTACGGTCCGGAGGGACAGGTAGTGGTTTAGGGCCTCAAGTAAGTCTGAACGTAGGTAGCTCAGACACTACGGTAGGTCAGTATAGTAGGAGACAGCAGGGGGAGAGGAGGACGGGGGTTAGGGAGGGTCGTAGTCTCAGAAAAGGTTACTCAGTTGAGAAGCGTACTCCACCGGTTTCATGACCTCAAAGTCGAAATCGTAGTAAGAAAGGTTTCTTGTGGGTCCCGACTAGAGGGAATCTTACCTGACCTACCTAGAGAAACGTCAGGTTCCCTGAGAGTTCTCAGAAAAGGTCGTGGTGTCAAGTTTTCGTAGTTAAGAAACCGTGAGTCGGAAGAAGTGTCAGGTTGAGAGTGTAGGCATGTACTGGTGTCCTTTTTGGTATCGGAACTGATCTGTCTGACAACCGTTTCATTACACAGACGAAAAGTTATACGATAGATCCAACCAGTATTGAAAAGAAGGTTCCTCATTCTCAGAAAATTAAAGCACCGACGTCAGTGGTAGACGTCACTAAAACCTTGGGGGGTTTTTAATTCAGACTGTGATAAAGGTGACAAAGGGGTAGATAAAGGGTACTTCACTACCCTGGTCTAGGGTACTAGAAGTAAAAGACTTACACTCGAAATTGGGTTGAAAAAGTGAGAGGAGAGAGTGGAAGTAGTTCTTCGAAAAATCAAGGGGAAGTGAAAGACGGTACTCCCACCACAGTAGAAGTATAGACTCCAATAACTATAAAGAGGACCGTTAGAACTAAGGTCGAACACGAAGAAGGTCGGGTCGCAAAGAGTACTACATGAGACGTATCTTCAATTTATTCGTCCCACTGTTATATGTCGGAACTGCGTGAGGAAAAGGATAAACCTTGGTCAGACAACAAGGTACAGGTCAAGATTAACAACGAAGGACTGGACGTATATCCAAAGAGTCCTCCGTCCACAAGGGTAGGGAAAGTCTTAAAAGGTGTCAAATAACACTAGGTGTGTCAGTTTCCGAAACCGTATCAGTTATTTCGTCTTTATCTACAAAAAGACCTTGAGAGAACGAAAAAGGTACTAAGTCGCCTACAACCGTTAAACTAGAGACCAAGGAGACGGAAAAGATTTTGGTCGAACTTGTAGACCTTAAAGTACCAAGTACATAACGACTTTGGACCGAACCTCTTAAAACTCGTAATGAAATGATCGCACACTCTACTCACGTCAACACGCCATCAGACTCGTAAGAAACTGTAACGGAAAGAAACCCTAACCTTACTTTTGACTGTAAAAGGTCAGGACACCGGTGACGACTCAAAAGGTTTAAACGACCGTATAACTCACGTCGTGAAAGTGTCGTAACAGAAAGTACTAAACTTTATCGAGTTGACCTTAAGGTAGTGGAGGTGATCGAAACAAGCGTCACTACGAAGGATTCCGGGTGGACTGAATCGTAAGGTCCTACAGACCGAGATCCACTCACTAGTATGGTAGCACTAATAGAACCAGAACTTCTAGAAAAGACATGTCAAGAAGACACATAAGAACGGTGGAGAAGAATTATAGAAGACGAAGACAATCCAGGTATGGTAAAGACAGGAAATAGCTCGGGTAGAAACGTACTTTACAAGGGAACTATAGAGATTAAAAGAACTTCTCTAGAGATCAGAAAGGGTAAGACAACAAAAGGAGATAAAGAAACGTAACTAACTACTCCTTCCGAAAGAATAGAGAAGAACGATAAGAAACCTTGAAACGTAAGTCTACGAATATAGAAAGGAAAAGAGGAAACGAAAAGTGAAGAGAAAAAAATATTCGATAAAAATTCCGAAGGGGTCTGTCGGTAAAACTAAAAAACGTAAAGAAAAGGTACCCCTACAGAACTAGGGACAGAAGACATGTCACAGTACTTGGAGTCAGGTATCAAGTAGTCCATGAGATAGATAGTCCAGATCAGGGAATTTAGATAAAGAGTGAAGGTGACATATATTAGTATTCCCTAAACTAAATCCAGTATGGACTTATCAGAACACCAAAAGGCATAAAAGAAGTTATAGTCAGACTTAAAAAGTTGTCCTCAAGCACTAGACTCGGTGTCAGTCGAGGGTCAGAACAAAAACGACTGACATATCTCGAAGAGGTAGAAACCGACGTTTCTTATATTAGTTAGACTAAAGCCACAACTGGGAGACCACCACAGGTGTACATCTCAGAAGAGAACACAAAAACCTTCTCCCACAAACGATACTGGTCACGCAAGAGAAACGTTTTAAGATAATTCAAAACGGGGCGAAACAAGACATAAGATTCCGGTTAAACGGACAATGAGGTCCACAAAGAACTGAAAGATGAAAACGTAAGGTCAGGGGATATTACTTTTACTGTATAAAAAACTCACAATCAAGATTTTCCAGAACATCCAGAAGTATCTTGGTAAGTTAAAGTCGAAGAAGTCGTAATGACCAACCCCGTATCTGAACCTAATGACACTATGACTTACCAAACGGAACCTTTGACTGTCTCTAGTAAGACAGTAAAAACTCTAACGTAGGTACATGAAGTAAAACCTGAGAAAACAACTGGTACTACCGATGAGGTAAAGAAGATTCCCTAAGGACGGGTGTCATCATCTATATTACCAGTAGACTCAATTTAAGTCGGTAAGGTCAGGTAAAATCAAGCGACTAAGGATCTTACAGCTGCAAATGAGAACGGTAGAGAACAAACTGGTGATGGTTAAACGGAACTAAGTACCTGGACTGTAAGGTCCAAGAATACGTTATAACGAGAAATATCGTAGTCTGGAACGAAGACAGTGGTCAGTGTAGGTGTTGACCCATGACAAAAACGAAACCGAGGTAGGGAAGTAAGAAAGACCTCAATAAAGAGGTGACTAGAGGTCATCACACAACGCGTGGATGACTGGACCCTTCAAGGAGAAAGTCATAGGATAGTAAAACGGAAAAGTATGACAAGTACCCCAAGAGTTCCGTTCTTATGACTTCACCAAAAAGTAAGGGAAGAGGTTACCTGGTGTAAGACAGTCTGGAGAGGTGGTATTGGGTGGGCAGAACCCACCGGGGTGCCCGTGCCGAGTCAAAGTAACTCAATCTGTTCCGACACCAGGATCACACTAATCTAACCGATCAAAAGACACTAATACCAAAGTCACACAGACGGGAGACTACGGGAGAACATTGTGGATGACAGAATGAACCCAAAAAGAATGGAACCTACACCACATAGAGAAGTGCCGACGAGGTCGTTTCGTGTCGGTGACGAGGAATGGAACTTGCTCCCCATAGAGGAGTGGTGACGGGGAGGACTGGAACCTCATCGAGGAGATCCGGGAGGACGGGGGTGTGTCGGTGGCGAGGAACCTGAACCCCATCGAGGAGAGCCCACGAGGACGTGACAACGTCGGACCGTGAGAGTCGACGACGGGGACTGGAGTCTACACCCCATCGAGGAGAACCGGCAAGGACACGGTAGTGTCGGACCTTGAGAGTCAGTTAATGTGATGAGTCAAATTTGAGACATCATCCCTAATATGTTGTTGTTACAGACCGACCTCCTGTCAAAGAGTAACTTTTGGAATTCACCACAATTGGTTACACTACCGTAGTACCACCCCAAAATGGCAGTGTCGTCTTTGTTCTTGACCGACGTACCCGTAGTCCTTTGTCCAGTCCAACGGTTTCGGGAATCATGTCGGAATAGACTCGTCTAGACACCTCTACCTATTTGACCCAGGTCATCAAGATATACTACACAGGGGAAACATTTAAGACATGAAATTTTCACCGATGAACACTCTGTCCGCGACGGGGAAAGTAACAAAGGAAATGATCGGAACCCTGGTTACAGGTTCATTACTAATTAAGATTGAGAATAAAGAGACATAGAAGACTATTAAGTAGGAGTCTAATAGTCTCTCGTCACTTGTTTTGATTCACGGACCCGAGTGTTCTTTTGGAAGATCACTTTCTCCGCCTATCACTTGCTTATCACTACATATTATATTTTGGTTCAATCCTTCATTTCTTTCCAGTCACCTCCTTAAGGTACCACCAGGTCACCGATTCTAAGGTACGAAGGTTTCGACCTCCGGACCTAGCTAGGAACCAGTCCCTTGACCTAGGGTGTACGACGTTGATTCTGAATTGTCCGACGTAGATTTTATTGGACCGTGATATATATATATTTCAAGTCACTTTCTTTCATCTCTCGGTCACAAACATTCACCAGTTCCTTTCAGAGAAACTCTGGAACTCGTCCTTTCAATTTGAAGGTAAGAGAGTTCCCGTAAATAAATTATGCAGAAACACCCATGTTTCGTTGGTAGTCAGTGGCCTTTAGTCGACACTTTTCCTATGAGTATCAACGACGAATCGAACTTCAGATCCTGTTTTGTCTTCTCTTTCCTCTGTTATTTATATACCCAAATCTTACTAAAGTTCCAAAACGTACTGTTGAAGTTTTAGACCTACATACACATTTATAGATGGTAAAAGCACCGGTCTAAAATTATTCAGTATATCTTCTGACGTAAAAGTCGTAGTTACCATGAATATACGGGTCTCTAAAAATTACATATTACTTCTAGTCTACCGGAGACTACTTGTCAGAATCTCTAAAGTCAAAAAACACGAAAACTTAAATTGAGTCTCCGACAATGTTCTCCGAAAGAAGAGATTGACAAAGTCATTCCTTATAAAGGAACTCTTATACCAAATTAAATGGTATCGTTTTAAAATGGTTGTTAATAGAACGAGATACGACAGACTACGGAAATTATAAGTACCAAAACATGGACCCATGGACTTGACTGACATGAAAAGTTATATTCATCCTTTACATGAATCACTCTTTCTGTCACGTATCGTTTATGTATGATGTACCTTTTTTGTCGACATAAAACCAAATACTTTACAGAGTTAAATAAAAAGTTTATAAAACCTAATCTACTTTGGGTTGATTCAAAACGGTTCTTGCAAGGGGGGGAATTAAAGACTTTAGTACACGTTAAAACGTCTTTACATGAGGTATACAAAGACAAAGTAAATGTGAATTTAGTGGTTTTATAACGAAACATTCTAGATAAACTACAGGTTCTTCGGTAAACTTAATCAGGTTATGTCACAAAAATTTGATTCTATTTTGAGAGTATGGTATTTTAAGTGGGAAAACTTCACATGTTAAGTCATGAAAAGTTATAGAAAAGTTTCAACAAGTCAGTAACGGTGATAGATTAAGATCTTGGGTTATGTCCAAAATTTATGTAACGCAAGTAACCTTCGACTCAACATTACGATCCTTTACGTACTTACACGATGTACAACCGAAATGGAACTTCGAGGATCTGACCTTCAACTATACTCAAAAAAGAAATTTTTTGTCTCTGAACAAGGTCGGGATTATAATTATGGTGTCAGTATTTAGTCTTTTTAGACAAAGTTGTTTCACCGACGTCCCGAGTCCCCAATAGTGTTCCTACTGAAAGAGACAACACTTACTATATGATGAAACCGGGCTCAACTTTTAAGATGACGAAATACCGAGTCTGGGTAGGGGAAAGACGACCATCAAAACTTTCAAAAAACTGGACCTTTTAGGGTCCGGGTAACCCAGGACTAGTGTGTTTAAAACCGAGGTATCAAGAGGATCCAGAATGAGTGGTGGGGTAGGTCGATTCAGTCACGGTCTTTTTCTTCTCTGATATCTTTCGACCGAAACTTCTGACTTACAAGGGGGTCACTGGAGACGTATAACTTGAACCTTGTCAGGGGAATTCTTCCTTACCCTTATCACTCAGTATTTTGAATTAAACAATAGAGTCACTCCGGGATGTCTATCGCAAATTCCTATAACGAGATAGTACCAAAAATTCCTATTTTATCTAAAGACAACTTATGATTATGGGAGGAAACAGTTGAAATCAAGAGTTACACTCATATGACCGAAATCTTGTACCCTTTCTTTGTTTTTTTATTATCTTACTGTGTTTTGTCTTACTGTATCACATAAATCGGTATATAGGATCGAAATATCCTTAGTATTAGGGTTTGAGATCTTTAAACCAGAAGATTCTGAGAATAAATAAATAATCTGTGTTTCATTAAGTACGATTCACTTTTTTTTTTAATCGTAGTACAATAAACGTCTGTATTAGTTGGATATTCCAAAATACCTGAAAAAAAGTATAAATTATGGGTTTAAGGGTAGATTTTCACCCTTATTGTTGACCTTAGGGTGTTTTAGTTATATCTTATTTACTTTATTACTAAATGTGTACTTTTTCACTGGTCGTTGTATGAACCTTGTCGTTTCAATTTATTAATGTTTTAAACTTGACTTATACACGACTACCCAACTGGTTACTAATCTGTTGCTCTTAAATAAAGATATAAACAAGAAGGTCCTATATTTACTTGCAAAATGATCAGTGACAAGAAAAGACACTTACGTAACGAAGTAAACTTTTTATTTGTGGTACAACTTCTTTTTCACCAAAAACACAAAAGATAATTCGTAGAGTATTACCTTGGTGGCAAATAATACTAGTGACACTTGCACATCGTTCTTCGAATAAGGTTATTTCGGATCGTAAAATTTCATAGTAAACTGTGTTATAGAGTAGTCAACCGGAGAAAAGGGTATTATTCGATTTGTTGTTACGAACTTGAGATGTTTAGTCCATTAAAAACGATATAGGACAAAAAAAGAATACAGGGATTGAACCGTTACGAAAAACAAGTGTACTGTTGTTTGAGAGACCTACTTTCCATTTTATAAGTTAGTAGATCTACAAAACAGACGTGTTACGATGTACGAAACGATAATACATCTGTTTTGTAGGTCTATTAACTAAAAAAAAGGGGAAAATTAGGTCTACAAGACCGTAATAAATGTGTATCGAGTGTAGATCAAATGATAAGTGATTTTGTTCTTCTCTTGTGTTTGTATTTTCCACTGAAACTTGTACTTTTTGAATGACCCGTGACCTAATGTCCACTCGTAAAAAGACGTAACCTTATTTAGTAAAGGACTTATACCATAAGTGAAACGTGAAGACATGAAGTGTATATATTTTGCAATAGGTCTTTTTTCTACTAACCTACATGTGTTGTAGATTTTATGACCAATGTTTAATAAATCCTACTGTTGTTTCTCCTTTCAGACCAAACTCCTGTTAGGGAATTACAGCACTTACACCCTCTATAATTAGGACTGCTAATGGATGTGTTTAGTAGGACTTGATAAAAGAGAGGGAAAGACGGGAGGTCATGGTTGTCGACTTTTCGGTTTGTAAGTTAAAGAACTAGAGAGTCATTGCCCACCCACCGACTTACTTGATTAAAAACTGTCACTTCAGTATTCCCCTTCACACGGTACCCTAAAGACTCGTACGGAGAACTAATTTTCTTGTCGATGTTTCCTCTCAAATTAACCAAGACAAGGAAGAAAGAAAAGAAACAGTTCGTACCTATACTACGACCTCGACTCCTTTGGGAAAACCTTGGTATTCTGTTGTTGTACTCTTACCTTTCAATTGTTTATCACCTATCCCATGTTACCGATATTCCTTCTTACCCAGGAACTGTGGTAACAACTCACCGACGAGATACGAATCCGAAGGGTTGGAGTATGAAATTTTCTTAGTTGTAGGAATACAAAATTGATGACAATAAGTACATAAAACAATGAACGCTGACTTTTGTAAGGATAGACCATTTCATTACGACTGTAACAGAAGGAAACTGTAAATTCTTTTGGGACCGTGTCTAACGACTTGACTGGACATATTACAGTATTGACGTTTTAATTAGTTTTAATTAATTTTGTTTTGACTCCGGGTCCAGAGGTCCGAATCTAACGAGAAACGAGAACGCCGGTCTCCCCCGAAACAACCATCGAGTTGTCATTTCTTTGGCGGGCGGTTACGTCCTCTGTGTCCAAACTAGGGACCCAACCCTCCTAGGGGACCTCTTCCTTTACCGTTCGGTGTGGTCATAGGAACGGACCTTTTAGGGTACCTGTCTCCTCGGACCACCCGATACCAGTGTTTTCTCATTCTTTTGAACCATTGTTTTTTTTTTTATTTTTATTTTTATTTTGTTGAACGATGGTCTTGTGTGACGTAAAGACTTCCGTGATTTACAACTCTTTGGTTTACGGGTCCTGAATTGAAGGTTTTTCACTCTCTTTTACAGTGGTTGATTATTTCTGTTAACACTTTTTGACAAATTTCCGTGAATGAAGTCGTATTACTTAAGGAGACAGAACGATGTGTACCCTGTATAGTCTCCAAAATTTTTAACTTCCCTAAGTCTTAGTCTTAAGTTATAAGACTATAGACAAAGTTGTGTTATTAGAGAGTCAGGACAAAATGATAGTTACGTTGTTCAACTTACCCTCTTTTTGTACCCACAATTCTCGGTCTGAATTGTGAAGACGGAGACATGAACGGCCTATCCGTTGAAGTCCTATACATAAATAGACGAGTCAAAGGAGTACACATTATGTCACAATTAAGTTACGTGGAGAAGTCAAGAACACTCCGTATTTACTCTATTACTCTATTATTTATGTATCTATAAATAATAGATACTAGTGACACTTACACATCATTCTACGAATAAGGTTATTTCGGATCGTAAAATTTTATAGTAAACTGTGTTACAGAGTAGTTAACAGTCATGTACCATTTAATAACGTTGAATTATTCATCATCGATAATACCAACCTGAAGAGACTACCGCGTCGTCCTTTCTTAGGTGGACGTTACGTCCTCTACGCCCAAACTAGGAACCCAACCTTCCTAGGGGACCTCTAGAAGGGCTCACCTTATCGTTGGGTGAGGTCATAAGAACGGACCCTTTGACATACCTGTCTCCTCGGACTACCCAATGAGAAAACCCCAACGTTTTGTCAGCCTGTGCTGAATCGTTAATTTGTTGTCGATAATAAAAATGATCGTTTAATTCATTACTTGTTTAGGTCTACTATACTTACGGGACTCGTTTCAGTGACAGGAGATGAAGTCACCAGAAGACGTCATACCAACACTACTGTCCCCTACCTTTGAGAACTGTCATCTCTACCCGTTTCTACGGTGATGTTGACGGGGTTACACATGACAAAATTACAATGTACTGGCACCGAACACCGTGAAGGTAGTACATTTTACGAGTCCAACTACAACCCCTAGTAAACAAATGACACAGGAGAAAAATTTACTTTCCAGGTTCACTCGGTAGTCTGATGAACTTTCTATTTAAGACCAAAAGTATCGACAGGAGTTGTACCACTTATTGAATCAAGGTAAGATTTAAATTTTTCGGAGAACAGTTTCGTGGAACCATCAACTGTCGGACTTCTTCCTTTAATTTCAGGATTATCACTCAGTTTATAGTACTGACCAGTTGTGTATGTAGACGGCTAAAGGCTTAAGTTTACCCGAGAACAATTTCATTCTAATCGAATTACACACAAGTGTGTTTTATTGTTAATGGGTCCTTAGAGAAAGACAGGACTTAAGAGTTTACGTTTTATTTTGGAGCCCGCGAACCGACTTTCCATCTTGGACGGTGAGATAAGCTAAGGGTTGTGTTCCCTCACGTCGACCTCGTTCTCCTGAGACTCGGGTCGAGGTAATAAAAACGTAGGATGTCATAAAAGATATTTGGACCGGGTCCGGGTGTTTTCTTTCTGTCAACCAAAAATCCTTGACCGGAACTAAAAGACGAACCCTGTAACTTATGGTCCTTAGGTAAGGATTACTTTTCGTTTGTCTTCTAGTGATGAAAGGGGGTATGTAAGGAACGTATCAATATGAACTTGCATAAGACACCTCTGCCAAAAACGATGTTCGAGATGTACGTCTCCGACACGTGTCCTTTCGGAGTAGACCTCCCGACTCCGACCTTATTGACCCTCAATTGGGAACACACGAGTACTTCGGGAACTTAGACGTGAAGGGGACAGAAGAGTCTCCACAGGACAGATCAACGACAACAAGTCAACGATTTAGTCTGACACTGTGGTACCTGATGTCGTACGGTCCGGGGAGACAGGACGTGATAGAGGGCCTCAAACGAGTCTAAGTGTAGGTGACTCAACCGATAGATTGGTAGAGGACAAGTCTGTGTACAAGTTAGCTTCTGGTCAGTTTAGTTGAAACTGACGAGGAACCCTCTACTTTTCAGTGAGACGAGGGTTATAACAGTTGAACCTGGATTATATCAATCAGTGTGTCAGCACAGGTTGGGGAACGCCAGAGTATCTGCCATCGGACGGGCCGAGGAGACAGGTACCTTAAGAGGTCCGTTCTCATGACCTTACCCAACGTAATGGAAGAGGTCCCATAGAAGGGTTGGGTCCGTAGCTTGAGTCCAGAGGACGTAACGTCCGTCTAAGAAATGGTTGGTTCGGTGATACGGTCCGAGGAGACAGGAGGTGATAGAGGACCTCAAACGAGTCTAAGTGAAGGTAACTCATCGGATAGATTGGTAGAGGACAAGTCTGTGTAGAAGTTAGTTCCTGGTCAGTTTAGTTAAAACTAACGAGGAATCCTCCACCTTTCAGTACGACGAAGGTTATAACAGTCGAACCTGGATTATATAAGGATGTATTCAGAGGTGACTAAAATTGAAATGACAATCCCTATGTCTCCGTTAAGTAGGAGAAGTGAACGATCCGTTTGAACACTAAGGGTTCCATCTAACCAACTTTACCTTCTTTCGGGACTCAGTCACGGTTTTGAACTTGAGAATGACTAAGACGTTGATAAAAGGTCGATCTTCAACGTCAAAGTAGTAGAGATTTTGTGGACTTTGTTACAACTTAGTATATTTACCCTCCATAATAGAATTCCTTGTACTTCTGTAAAATTTTTGTCAACGTTTTGTTCTAAGTAAAAGTCCCATAAATACATTTAAAAATAATAAGAAATTAATTTGAAAATTAAAAATATACGAATATCTAAGTGTCCTTCAACAATCTTTATTATGTTTGTAACACATGGGAATTTGGTCAAAGAGGAACCCACTCGTCAAGTCCGACGGTACTGTTTGACATTGTCTGACCCACCAAATTTGTTGTCTATAAATGACAGAGTAGTAAACCTCCAACCTCCACCAACAAGTAAGAGAGATTCAACACAGACTGAGAAACACTGGGGTACCTGACGACGTTCGGTCCAGATGGACAAGGAGTGATAAAGGGTCTCAAACGTGTTCAAGTGCAGGTGACTCAGTCACTACAATAGGTTGGTAACGTAGGAGACAACGGGAGAAGAGGAAGACCGAAGTCAGAAAGGGTCGTAGTCCCATAAAAGGTTACTTAGTCCAAAAGGGTAGTCCACCGGTTTCATAATTTCGAAGTCGAAGTCGTAGTCAGGAAGGTTACTCATAAGTCTAAACTAAAGGAAATCCTAGTTGATCAAACTAGAGGAACGACAGGTTCCCTGAAAGAGCGGTCTCAGAAGAGGTCGTAGTGTTAAGTTTTCGTAGTAAAGAAGTCATTAGTCGGAAGAAATACCAAGTTGAGAATTGTAAAAATTTACTGATGACCTTTCTAGTATCGAAACTGATATCCTGGAAGTAGTCGTTTCACTACAGAAACGTAAAATTATGCGACAGCTCCAAACGGTATCGAAACCTCCGATCTTCAGGTTTTAGTTCAACGACGATACAAACCAAAGAAGAATTATAAAGAAAAGAAGACCGGGAACTTTTTATAACACCGTGAAAGAAGACCGGAGGCACTATAGACCAGTCCCTTTAGGTAATAGTAGACTTAATGAAAAACAGATATCTTTTCCACAGCAAAGGAATAAGTGACACAATGCCTACACTAGAAACAGAATTCAAGCGTCCTCAAACACCGTAAAGAACCACACCTAAAAGAACTCAAATAGGAGAAACCCAAAGTGAGTCAAAGAACTTAGACATAAAATACAAAAGACGATTTAAATACTTCAAAAAGTGGTAGTAAAGAAAGTCGTGAAAAAGACAGGAGAAAGGACAGATCGAGATAGTAAGATAGATACACAGATAGATAGATGTCTCTCTCTCTAAAATTCCTCGACCGTGTGTGTAAACACCTCCGAACCGTTCAGGTCTTAGCTGTCCTATCCGACCGTCCGACCTTTGGGTCTCTTCTCAAATTCGAGTTCAGGTTTCAACAGACGACCGTTCTTAAGGGAGAAATAGACCGCTCCATTAATAAAAAGATAATTCCGAAGTTTACTAACATAGGTCGGGTGAGTGTAATACCCCTCATTAAACGAAGTGAGTTTTAGATGACTAAATTCACAATTAGAATAGATTTTTTATGGAAGTGTTTTTATAGATCTTATTACAAACTGTTTACTAGACCTATGATACCGGATCCGCTCAACGGTGTATTGTAATTAATCATGTCAGGGTGTCCAGAGACTCCGAGACAAGTAAAAGGAAAAAGTCTGACAAAATAGAAACAACTACGAGTCTAACTCATCGAGGATAACAAGATAGTACGGAATGAGGAAGAAAAGAGACAAGGGAGGGAAGAAGAGAGTATGGTAGAAGACTCAAGAAATAAAGTCAATAACATAAAAGTCAAGATTTAAAAGGTAGATCGGAGAGAAACATAAAAGAGAAACGACTACTAGACATAAAAAAGTAAACAAAGTTAGTACAAGTATCAATGAATGACTACGTAAACATACTACTGATGAAACTGTCTATTAAGATCCCAGACAGAAGAAGTTCGACCGTAAATGACTAATAGAAAAATAAGTCGACCTCTAGAAAGACTAATAACCATACTAGTCATTAAAAGATGACTTTAGACTTGTAAACCCCATGATACAATACTTTGAGACCTAATAAATTTGGAGAGTAAAATCAACAAAGGGACGAAACCGTCCTTTTTTTTACACCTCCTCTGACGGAGTAATGAAGACCCACCCTTATATGTAGGCCCAAGGGAAAAGTCAGAAGGACCTATGACTACCCGCATCCCCCATTCGAACAATCACGACTCACGACAACGACGACGACACAGCGAAATCAGCACAGGTTGAGACACGTTGGGGTATCTACCGTCGGATGGTCCGAGGCGGTAGGGACCCTAAGAGGCCCGTTCTTGTGACCTCACCCAACGGTAAAGGAAGAGGTTACGTACTTTCACTTTTCACTTTCACTTCAGAGAGTCAGTGCAGTCTGAGAAACACTGGCGTACCTGACGTCGGATGGTCCGAGGAGATAGGTACCCTAAAAGGTCCGTTCTCATGACCTCGCCCCACGGTAGCGGAAGAGGATCACGACTCATGAACACCCTTAAAGGTGAAGATGAATGTCTCCTCCTGTACCGTTGGGTGAGATCATAAGAACGAACCTCTTAGGGTACCCGTCTCCTCGGACCGTCAGAGATATCAGGTACCCTAGTGCTTCTCAGTCTGTGTTGACTTCACTGAATGGTGTGGTGAAGGTCGATTCATAGAACTCGACCGACCTTCCTATTTTCTATTACTATGGCACCCCGTCTCTCACCGGAACAAGGATCACTCGTCCCCAATTTCAAAACTGAGAAGGGAGCCAGAGGAGACTATAGCGAGTTCGACCTTCACCTTTAAGGTTGTTGAAGAGTCGTGATTGTTCGAAGGGGGGTGATGGTAGTCACAGGTCCCTCCGACTGTTCCCTTGAACGTACACCCCAGGGAGTAATTATGACCCGAACCATTTTAAGTCGGAAGGACGAATCGAAAGAGACTTTGGTGGAGCCATCCTCAAACCCCTCAGGATAATTCCGGACAACTCCTACCTTCAGATCGGAGGGGTGAGTGTGACGCGACCACTCTCTGAGGAATGAAGGAACAAAACCGTCCCCTTGCACTCTAAACGGTCCCTACCCTCAACAAACATAAGAAACTACAAAGTCCCAAAGACTGAAGAAGAAGGAAACACGGAGAATACACTCTTCGTGTCTTCTATGGACCATTTAAGTGGAAATACGACCGAGAACCTAGGACTCTAGAGTGGGACTGGTGATAGAAGATAGAAAGTTTCATAAGAGTGTAAATAAAATATAGAATATAAATTAACATAAACCTTGGGGTACCTGACATCCGAGGAGACATCCAAGGTGGTCCGAGGAGACAGGTACCCTAAAGGGTCCACTGTTATGACCTCACCTAACGGTGAAGGAAGAGGTCCGCTAGAAGGGTTGAGTTCCTAGTTTGGGCCCAAAGGATGTTACGTACACCTAAGAAATGTCTGACTCGGTGGTCCCTTCAATGAATCGTCCTCTTTATCTTTTTTTATATGAATGAGGTATAAGGGACCCTCGTTTTTGTTATTTTTGAGTGAAAATTACTCCTCTCCATTTTCTCATTTACTATATTTTATTGTTATTAAATTATAACATTGATGTTTCCCTAATACCGAACGGTGATTCGATCTTTAGTATTTTTGTCCAGAATTGATTCGAAAGAATTCTCTTATTGTGAAAGTAAAACCATAATGGGACTTGAGGGTAGAGTTCAAAAGAGTCTTCTTAGAATTTACAAAATACTATCAACATAGAAAGCAAATACTACTGTAACTTAAATAAAGAAGATTTGACACCATGTCCTATACTTTTTATAAATGGTGACATAAAGAATAGTGGTTAGTATGAAAGAGACCTCCTTTCACTTGATAAACGGAAGAAAGGTGTAAGAACCGATCAAAGGTTGAAATAGTGGGTATAAGTATTCGTTTTCTTAAATCCCAGTGTTATTGATATACAAAAGTTACTTCAGTGTCTGATCAGATTCTGGGAAAGAAAACGGAAAATTTATACTTATTTTGAAATGTAAAAACAACCAAAAATTTTGGTTGAATTTTGAACTCCAGACCATTTACAAAAGTAAAAGTTTCGGATATTATTAAAATATTCACTTCTTTTAGTATTTAATTTATCTTTTCAAGTTCCAGACTAAAAAGAATAAATGTCTAATTTCCATAATTTTAATTAATTAATACTCGAGAGAAGGTTACCATTAGAAAGATACGAACGTCAACTGTGTCGTGTAATCACCGATTTTACCTTAATCTTGAAAGTATAGGACTGAAGATGTATAAACTGATAAGAATACAGGTCGACGAAGAGGGTCTTCCGGATACTCTCTCAACCAAAATGGTTATAAAACGACCACTTCTTCGTTCAAGTAACTGGACACAGTGGATGATTCATTAATTAAGTAATTTTAAAGATTCCGTTGTATTAATCATCGACCGTCTTGGTCCTGAGTAAGAGATATTCGTAAGTTTGAGGTTTACGTCACAAACGGATAAAAAGATGACGAAGTATTAAGGGAAAGACCCTGACTATAGTCTGAGATTAAGGAGAGTTTCCTACTTGTGACCATTAAGGAACTCTTTCACAGGTTTGTGAAAGAGGATTAAAACGAGACTGAAGTAGTAGAAGAATTATAGAATATCACTGAATGTAAACGTAAACTCTATTTCAGTTTCTAGGAATATCGGATTTAGTTTCGAGAGATACTCCTCTAGAAACGAAGACGGAGAAGAGTACTATCTCATTCCGGAAGGAACCTTGTTGATCTTTTTACCTGTTTCATTTAGTTTGTCACCGAGAAGTCTGTGACCTGATGTCTGTCACATCGTGACACCACGCACTCTTTTACTGTTCTTTACTTTACTAGGGATATCACCGTATCGAGTGTCCTTTCACTTCAGCGAGTCAGCACAGGCTGAGAGACGCTGGGGTACCTGACATCTGATGGTCCGAGGAGACAGGTACCCTAAAAGGTCCGTTATCATGACCTCACCTAACGGTAAAGGAAGAGGTCCCTAACTTGGATCCAGACCTATGTTAAATTCCGACATCGTTTCCCTTCTCCTTGAGTTTGTCTCGGTTGGTCACAAAGACTCAACTCTCCTACTTCAAACTCAGAGACAGGGAAAAGTTCCCCCCGTTTCAACTAATCTTAGAAGTCCTTTCTTTTCTCTCCTCTTCTTCATTGAGGTATTTCTTTACAGACCTATAAACACCTCTATTATGGAATTGATAAATTGACTCATAATTAGAGGTATGTCTCCTGTCTCTTTCTCTCCTTTTATTGGTTCCCCTTTCCCCTTTTTTTCATGTGACTTTTCGATATCTGTCTTTTTTAAGGTCTCAAGTACGTCTCGACTCTTATCAAGTACACGGGTAACCGGTCTCGTTTTTCCGTACGTTATTTATCAACTAGTTGGTTTCGTGTATTTTCACATAGTGGAGTCACTTCCCTACTTTAGTCGGAATAGAACGTCCCACGAGGCCGTACGGGATTGTTCCGTATCTACCTACTAGTTTCCAGGACGACTAAAGTTTATTATAACTCACACTTGATCTTTTTTCAGTTTTGACATGTTTCTTTTAAAATTTTTAGATCGTAGGGTTTGGTTTAACATTTGAAGTACTATAGGTCATCGGGAAGGGTTTATAAGAATCCATACACTCTTTTGTCCTTTGGTATTGGATATTAGTATTCTTTTTTAGGTTGTCTGTGTGTGTGTCTTTACTGTCTCTACTACCTTGATCGGTTGTTCTTCTTGCAATTCTACTAATAACATTTATGTAAGGTATACAAGTTTTTCCATCTCTTCTTTGGACTTTACTTTCTATTTTTGTTTTACTTTCCCTTGAATGTTTCAATTTCTCGTTTCGTAAATTTTACGTATAACCTATCTTAATCTGTAAAGGTGATTTAAAAATTTTTAATCAATAAAACTTTTCTATCGTTATCTTCGTGGGTTTTACTTCATGTTTCTCTTTTTGTACTATTAAAGCCACTTAGTCACCTGACTCACTGTTATAGTTTGTCGAATTATTTATATATCAACCTCAATGTTTTTCTCTCCTCCTCTTTGTCTTTTTTTCCCTCTTAATTACCGGTTTCAAAGATGTTTAAACTATTTTGGCTCTTTCAATGTCTAAGATCTTCGAGTCGTTTGAGGATATTTCCTTTGTATTCCTTTTAGTGGAGTTCACTATTAGTTTAAGGACCTTTGGTTATTTATTTTTTATTAAAGTTTTCGTCGGTCTCTCTTTTTCTGGACAATGTATATCTGCTTGTTTCTATTCTGACTATCGTATAAAGAATCGTCTTTTTTGTACGTTCGACCTTTTGTTTCCTCGTTATAGAAATTTCTTGACCCAGTCTTTTTACAATTGGCTTTTAAGATATGAACCGTTTTTTAGAAAGTCTTTACTTCCGTTTTACTTTTGAAGAAATCTATTTGGTTTTAAATCTTTCCTTAAAGGTCGTTTAGACATCATATTCTGAAGACTTCCTTTCAATAAGTCTATTTCTTTTTACCATTCCCTACCTTTAGACTTAGACTTGTTTCCTTACTTCTCTGAATCTTTAACTTTCATTCGCCCATTTATACTCTGTATAAAAGAGTAAAATAGGAGAAATCTTCTTTTGACAAATTTTGTTTTTAATTTTTGTTACATAACATACCAAGTTTTCTGTACGTCTTTATTTTACATACGGTTTTTATCGTATTTTCTAGTCTCCTGTTTACTTTCTTCAGATAACATTCTAAACAAGTTATATATTTCTTACTATATTGTCATAGCCTTCTGTCTTACACTATACAAATTCTACACACAACATTGGGATTCCCGTTAATGTTTTGTTTTCGTCGCTCAATAAGTATTTTTAGATCTACACCTTTAGTTTACATCAATAATTTTATCTATTAATTTTATTTAGTCTTTTATCTCCTTTTTAAAATTTTACCCTGTTTATCTTTTACTTATAGTTCTACTATCTGAATTAATGTTAGGATAGTCAATAGTGTAATTAACGTGTTCTAGATTTGTGAGCTTAATGTTCCCTTTATAACAGTACGAAATTTTTACGATAGGTATGTAGATTTCTGTGTCTACCCGTTTTCAATTTTCTTATCTTTTCATATATAGTACTTTTTGGATCAGTCCTTTTTTTTAGACCTCTACAAAATAATTATAGTTTTATTTAAATTCTTGTTTCTTCTACTAGCCCCTATTTGTCTCTCTAAGATATTACTTTTTTTCCTAGTTATATAGTTCTCCTGTATTGGAATTTACATTTACCTGAGATATCGTCTCGAAGTTTTACGTACTTTATTTTTGATTATCTCGATTTTCCTTTTTCATCTTTTTAGGTTTTAATATTAACACCCAAAACTGTAGCGAGAGTTATTAATTATCTTTTATCTCCCCGTCAGGATTCTACCTCCTCCTTATCCTGTCCCTCTGGTGAAAGAGGGGGTTCTTAAGTAGTTTTCTTGTAAACTTGAGACTCATTTAAGGCGTTTTGTTGAAGACTTACGACCGTCTCCTGTAGTCCGTGGGTCTTTTCGTCGGGTAACAGAAGCTTCCCTCCTCGAGTAGTTTACGGAGGTAGATGTGACTTTGGTTCGTGGTGAGTTTCCGGTTGTTCAATGTCTCGTTCTGTTTGGTACGTTAAGAGGTCGTTGTACCCTTATATCGGGACTCGAAGTTATATGTCCGACGGGTTTCAGTGAGGTTTGAGTGACTGTAGAGTATTGAGTAATGACCTGTGAAGTAACGTGAGGTCTCTCTTCTTTAGGTCGGGGTGGGTGGTCTTGTACCTGTGTTCGAAGGGCTTGATCGTTTGGAACTGTTCGGTGGGTATGTTGGAGTGGGTATCGCTCCTTTGAGGTGTTATTTCTCTTGAGGTGTTTGACGGTCTTATACCTTTCCGGTGGGGTTTGTGTCGGTATATTTGTTCTACTTCTCTGTCTCTTTATGGGTCGTCCATTTCTTTATCCTATTTACGGGTTGTTTGGTTTGTTTTCTCCTTCTCTATTCCTTAGATGGACTATTTGTTAAGGTTTAAGACTATCAATTTTACTACGTTTTAGAACTTTTGTTTTACCTCAATGTCTATTTATCGGATCTCTGTTCCTAACTCTTCTACGTTCTTTCCAAATTGTTCCTGGATCTTCTTTATTTTTTCTCAGTTATATAGTACTTATTATGTTAGTCAAGTCAACTCAGCGAATAGTACAGGAGGAGAAACATTGGGATACTAAATGTCGTGCGGTCCGGAGGGACAGGTAGTGGTTGAGGGCCTCAAGTGAGTTTGAGTACAGGTAGTTCAGCCACTACGGTAGGTCGGTAGAGTAGGAGACAGTAGGGGAAGAGGAGGACTGGTGTTAGGGAGGGTCGTAGTCCCAGAAAAGGTTACTCAGTTGAGAAGTATACTCCACCGGTTTCATAACCTCAAAGTCGAAGTCGTAGTCAGGAAGGTTACTTGTAGGTCCGGACTAGAGGAAATCCTACCTTACGAACCTAGAGGAACGTCAGGCTCCCTGAGAGTTCTCAGAAGAGGTCGTGGTGTCAAGTTTTCGTAGTTAAGAAACCTCGAGTCGAGGAATGTCAGGTTGAAAGTGTAGGTATGTACTGATGACCTTTTTGGTATCGGAACTGATCTGTCTGAAACAACCGTTTCATTACAGAGACGAAAAGTTATACTATAGATCCAACCAGTATTGAAAAGATGGTTCGTCATTCACAGAAAATTAAAGTACCGACGTCAGTGGTAGACGTCACTAAAACCTTGGGTTTTTTTATTTCAGACTGTGACAAAGGTGACAAAGGGGTAGACAAAGGGTACTTGACTACCCTGGTCTACGGTACTAGAAGCAAAAGACTTACAACTCGAAATTCAGTTGAAAAAGTGAGAGGTGAAAGTGAAAGTAGTTCTCCGAAAAATCAAGGAGAAGTGAAAGACGGTACTCCCACCACAGTAGACGTATAGACTCCATTAACTATAAAGAGGTCCGTTAGAACTAAGGTCGAACACGAAGAAGGTCGGGTCACAAAGAGTACTACATGAGACGTATATTCACTTTATTCACCCCACTGTTATATGTCGGAACTACATGAGGAAAAGGATAAACCTTGGTCAGACAACAAGGTACAGGTCAAGATTGACAACGAAGGACTGGACGTATATCCAAAGAGTTCTCCGTCCAGTCCACCAGACCATAAGGGTAGAGAAAGTCTTAAAAGGTGTCAAATAACACTAGGTGTGTCAGTTTCCGAAACCGTATCCGTTATTTCGTCTTTATCTACAAAAAGACCTTGAGAGAACGAAAAAGGTACTAGGTCGTCTACAACCGTTAAACTAGAGACCAAGGAGACGGAAAAGGTTTTAGTCGAACTTGTAGACCTTCAAGTGCCAAGTGCATAACGACTTCGGACCGAACCTCTTAAAACTCGTAATGAAATGATCGTACACTTTACTCACGTTAACACACCATCAAGCTCGTAAGAAACCGTAACGGAAAGAAACCCTAACCTTACTTTTAACTGGAAAAGGTCAGGACACCGGTGACGATTCAAAAGGTTTAAACGACCGTATATCTCACGACGTGAAAATGTCGTAGTATAAAGTCCTAAACGTTATCGAGTTGATCTTAAGGTAGTGGTGGTGATCGAAACAAGTATCACTACGAAAGATTCCGGGTGAACTGAAGTGTAAGGTCCTACAGACCGAGACCCACTCACTAGTGTGGTAGTTCTAATAGACCCAGTACTTCTAGAAAAAAAACATGTCAAGAAGACACATAAGAACGGTAGAGAAGAAAAAAACAAAAATCAAAAAATAAAAAATTTAAAATTTTAGAAATTAAGAATGTACGCAAGGGTTTGTACTTGGGGGGAGGGTGGAGGGAGGGGTATTGTAGAGAGACCCAATAGGGGTACGTGGTCGGGGTTCGTACGACATAGGACGCAGTCTGTATCTGACCGCTAAGTTAAGAATGTACTATCATATGGACAATGTTACGGTAAGAGGGTTTAGTAGGGTGGGAGAGGGAGAGGGAGACTCAGGTTTTCAGGTAATATGTGTAGACACAGAAAAAAGGACAGAACGTATGTCCCAGCAGTAACGGTAGAAGGATTTAAGGTATATATACACAATCATATGACATAACCACAAAAAGAAAGACCGAATGAAGTGAGACATATTAGCCGAGGTCAAAGTAGGTAGAGTAGTCTTGACTAAGTTTACTTAAGAAAAATTGCCGACTCATTATGAGGTAACACATATACATGGTGTCGAAAGAATAGGTAAGTCGACTACTACCTGTAGATCCAACAAAGGTACAGGACCGATAATATTTGTCACGACGCTACTTGTAACCCCATGTACACAGAGAAAGTTAAGACCAAAGGAGCCACACATACGGGTCGTCACCCTAACGACCCAGTATTCCATCAAGATAAACGTTAAAAAATTCCTTAGAGGTGTGACAAGAGGTATCACCGACATGATCAAACGTAAGGGTGGTTGTCACATCCTCCCAAGGGAAAAGAGGTGTCGGAGAGGTCGTAAATAACGAACGAACGTCTAAAAACCTAGCGTCTGTAAGACTGACCACACTTCACCATGGAGTAACACCAAAACTAAACGTAAAGAGATTATTACTCACTATCGTAGAAAAGTACACAAACAATCGGTAGGCATACAGAAGAAACCTCTTTACAGATAAATCAAGAAACCGGGTAAAAAACTAACCCAGCAAATAAAAAGACCTTAACTCGACGTCTTCAACGAACATATAAAAACTCTAATCAACAAACAGTCAACGAAGTAAACGATAATAAAAGAGGGTAAGTCTTCCGACAGAAAAGTGGAACGAATATAAAAGGAAACAACACGTCTTCGAAAATTAAAATTAATCTAGGGTAAACAAATAAAAACGAAAATAAAGGTCTTAAGACCCTCCACCTAGTATCTCCTAGGACGACACTAAATACGGCCTCTCACAAAACGGATACAAGAGGAGATCCTCAAAATATCAAAGACTAGAATGTAAATCTGGAAATTAAGTAAAACTCAAATAAAAACACACGCCACAATCTTTCACTAGATCAAAGTAAGAAAATGTTCACAAACTGGTCAAAAGGGTCGTGGTGAACACTTTCTCTAACAGAAAAGAGGTAACATATAAGAACGGAGGAAACAGTTTCTATTCCACAGGTATACACACACCTAAATAGAGACCCGAAAGATAAAACAAGGTAACTAGATATACAGACAGAAACACGGTCATGGTATGACAGAACTACTGACACCGAAACATCATCTCGGACTTCAGTCCGTTCAACTAAGGAGGTCAAGGTAAGAAGAAAGAGTTCTAACGAAACCGATAAGCTCCAAAAAACATAAAGGTATGTTTAGAACTTTAATAAACAAGATCAAGACACTTTTTACACCGACCATCGAACTATCCCTAACGTAACTTAAACATTTAACGAAACCCATCATATGAGTAAAAGTGATATAACTAAGAAGGCTAGGTACTTGTACCATATAAAGAGGTAGATAATCACAGGAGAAACTAAAGAAAGTAGTCACAAAATATCAAAAGATATATATCCAGAAATCAAAGAAATCCATCTATATAAGGATTCATAAAATAAGAAAAGCAACGTTACCACTTACCTTAACAAAGGAATTAAAGAAAAAGATGAAAGAGTAATAAGCACATATCCTTACGTTCCCTAAAGACACACAACTAAAATATAGGACGTTGAAATGATATAAGTAACTACTCGAGATCATTAAAAGACCACCTCAGAAATCCCAAAAGGTACATCTCCTAGTACAGTAGACGTTTGTCACTCTCAAAATGAAGAAGAAAAGGTTAAACCTAAGGAAAATAAAGAAAAAGACGAGACTAACGACACCGGTTTTGAAGGTCTTGATACAACTTATCATCGCCACTTTCACCTGTGGGAACAGAACAAGGACTGAAATCCCCTTTAATAAAGTTAAAAAGTGGTAACTCCTATTACAAACGGCACCCAAAGAGTATATATCGAAAATAATACAACTCCATACAACGAAGATAAGGACGAAAAACCTCTCAAAAATAGTATTTACGTACAAGTTAAAACAGTTTCCGGAAGAGACGTAGATAACTCTATTAGTATACCAAAAATAAAAAGTTAAACAATTACACCACTTAATGTAACTAACTAAACGTCTATAACTTCTTAGGAACGTAGGGACCCTATTTCGGGTGAACCAGTACCACATACTAGAAAAATTACACAACAACCTAAGACTAACGATCTTAAAACAACTCCTAAAAACGTAGATACAAGTAGTCACTATAACCGGACATCAAAAGAAAAAAACACTGTAGAAACAGTCCAAAACCATAATCCCACTACCACCGGAGTATCTTACTCAAGCCTTCAAATGGAAGGAGACGTTAAAAGACCTTCTCAAACTCATCCTATCAAAACCATCTTAAGTCGACACTTCGGCAGACCTGGACCCGAAAACAAACGACCTTCTACTTTAGTTTTATGCGTATCTTTGATTACTTTTACTTTTGTGTTGTTGGGTTTTGGACACCCTGTGATATTTTCGTCACGATTCTCCTTTCAAGTATCGTTATGTCCGTATGGAGTTCTTTGTTCTTTTTTCAGTTTATTTATTGGATTGAGATGTTGATTTCGTTGATCTTTTCCTTCTAACCTCTTCGGGTCTCAATCATCTTCCTTTCTTTAGAATTTTTAATCCCGTCTTTATTTACGTTTTCTTTGTTTTCTCTGGTATCGTTTTTAGGTTGTTTCGGTTTTCGACCAAGAAACTTTCCTATTTATTTTAACTGTTTGGTAATCGGTCTGAGTAGTTCTTCGTTTCTCTCTTTTTAGTTTAGTTATTTTAATCTTTACTTTTACCTCTCTAGTGTTGTCTGTTGTGTCTTTATGTTTCCTAGTATTCTCTGATGATAGTCGTCAACATACGGTTATTTTACCTGTTGCACCTTCTTTACCTGTTTAAGAATCTTTTCATGTTAAAAGGTTTTGACTTGGTCCTTCTTTATCTTTTAGAATTGTCTGGGTAGTGTTCGGTAGAGAAGAATTATAGCAGACGAAGACAATCCAGGTATTCTAAAGACAGGAAATAGCTCGGGTAGAAACGTACTTTACAAGGGAACCATAGAGATTAAAAGAACTTCTCTAGAGATCAGAAAGGGTAAGACAAGAAAAGGAGATAAACAAACGTAACTAGCGACTCCTTCCGAAAGAATCGAGAAGAACGATAAGAAACCCTGAGACATAAGTCTACGAATATAGAAAGGAAAAGAGGAAACGAAAAGAGAAGTGTCGATAAACATTCCGGAGGGGTCTGTCGGTAAAACGAAAAAACGTAAAGAAAAGGTACCCCTACAGAACTAGGGACAGAGGACATGTTACAGTACTTGGAGTCAGGTATCAAGTAGTCCGTGAGATAGATAGTCTAGATCAGGGAATTTAGATAAAGAGTGAAGGTGACATATTAGTATTCCCTAAACTAAATCCAAAATGGACTTAACAGATCACCAAAAGGGATGAAAGAAGTTAACTTCAGACTTAAACCATCATTCCTCAAGTACTAGACTCGGTGTCAGTCGTGGACCAGAACAAAAACGACTGACATATCTCGAAGAGGTAGAAACCGACGTTTCTTATATTAGTTAGACTAAAACCACAGCTAGTAGACCACCACGGGTATACATCTCAGAAGAGAACACAACAACCTTCTCCCACAAACGATAGTGGTCACACAAGAGAACAGTTTTGGGATAATCGGAAACGGGACGAAGTAAGACATAAGGTTCCGGTTGAACGGACAATGAGGTCCATAAAGAACTGAAGGATGAAAACGTAAGGTCAGGGGATATTACTTTTCCCATAGAAAAAACCCACAATCAAGATTTTCCAGAACATCCAGAAGTATCTTTGAAAGTTGAAGTCGAAGAAGTCACAATGACCAACCCCGTACCTGAACCTAAAGAGGCTATAACTTACCAAACGGAACCTTTACTTGTCCCTAGTAAGACAGCAAAAATCTAACGTTGGTTCATGACGTAAAACCTGACAAAACAACTGGTAATACCGATGAAGTAAAGAAGAATCCCTAAGGACGGGTGCCATCATCTATATTAACAGTAGACTCAATTTAAGTGGATAAGGTCAGGTAAAATCAAGCGACTAAGGATCTTACAACGGTAAGTGAGAACGGTAGAGGACAAACTGATGAAAGTTAAACGTAACTAAGTACCTGGATTTCCTCTAGGTTGGTCAGGTAATACTTCCTCTGGTTGGGACCCTAAAGTAACCTTCCTTACTACGATTTCGACTTTGAGATCATGAGACCGGTGGAGTACGCTTCTCAACTGAGTAACCTTTTCTGAAACTACGACCCTACCTAACCCCCGTCCTCTTCTTCCCCTACTGTCTCTTACTCTACCGACCTATCGTAGTGACTGAGCTACCTACGCTCAGACTCACTTGAGGCCCTCAACCACTACCTGTACCTCCGGACCATACACACTAAGTACCCTAACGTTTCTCAGCCTGTGCTGACTCGTTGACTTGACTTGACTAACTGACTTGTAAGGTCCAAGGATACGTTGTAACGAGAAATGTCGTGACCTGGAACCAGGGTAGTGGTCAGTGTAGGTGTTGACCCATAACAAAAACGAAACCGAAGTAGGGAAGTAAGAAAGACCTCAATAAAGAGGTGACTAGAGGTCATCGTATAACCCGTGGATGACTGGACCCCTCAAGGAGAAAGTCATAGGATAGTAAAACGGAAAAATATGACAAGTACCCCAAGAGTGCCGTTCTTATGACTTCACCAAACGGTAAGGGAAGAGGTCACCTGGTGTAAGACAGTCTGGAGAGGTGGTACTGATGGACGGAAACCACCGGGGTGTACCGTACCGAATCAAAGTAACTCAATCTGGTCCGACACCGGGTACACTAAACTAACTGAACAAAAGACACTAATACCAAACACACAGACAGGAGACTACGGAGAGTGTTATGGAAAGTAGAATGAACAAAAGGGGATGGAACCCCCACCCCATAGAGGAGTGTCGACGGGGAGGACTGGAACTTACACCTCATCGAGGAGAGTCGGGAGGACGTGGGTACGTCGGTGACGAGAAGCCTGAAGATGACATATTAGTATTCCCTAAACTAAATCCACTATGGACTTACTAGATAAGCAAAAGGGATGAAAGAAGATAAAGTCAGACTTAAACCGTTATTCCTTAAGTACTAGACTCGGTATCAGTCGAAAACCAGAACAAAAACGACTGACACATCTCGAAGAGGTAGAAACCGACGTTTCTTATATTAGTTAGACTAAAGTGACAACTGGTAGACCACTACAGGTACGAGACCTCCCTTGGTTGTTATCTTATTGTCTCCGTCTTCTATCCTAATCACTCTATCTTCTATCTTACCATCTTTATTTATTTAGTCTTTCCTTTTATCTTTTTGCTTAATTTTCTTTACTCCTGTTAGAGTCTCTGGAGACCCTGTTACAATTTACGGGGTTGTAAGTTTAGTATCCTCAGGGTCTTCTTCTTCTGTTTTTCTTTCTGGTACTCTTTTATGAACTCCTCTATTATCAACTTTTAAAGGGATTTTACCCCTTCCCTTATTAATGGGTTCAGGTTCTTTGGGTCTCTCACGGTTTGTCCTAGTTGGGTTCCACTTTGTGGGGTTCTTTGTATAATTAGTTTAATTGTTGCTAGTTTGTGTTTCTTGTTTATAATTTTCGTCGTTCCCTTTTTGTTATTTATTGTGTGTTCCCCTAAGGGTATTCCTATTGTCGACTAGAAAGTTATCTTTGAGAAGTCCGGTCCTCCCTTACCGTTCTGTATGAATTTCACTACTTTCTTTTATTGGATGTCGGGTCTAATGACATGGGTCTTTCCTAGAGTAAGTTTATACTTCCTCTTTAGTTTTCGAAATGTCTGTTCGTTTTCGACTGTCTTAAGTCGTGGTGGTTTGGTCGAGAGGTTGTTCACGATTTCCTAGAAGAAATCTATCCTTTGTGTTTTCTCCTCATATTTGAGCTTAGGTTTTGTTATTTCATTTACCGTTGCCCTAGTATAAATAGTAATAGTGGAATTTGTATTTACCCAACTTACAGGGTTGGTTTTCTGTTTCAGAACGACTTACCTATGTTTTTGTTCTGGGGATATATACAACAGATGTTCTCAAGGTGGAGCCTTGTTACCTGTGTATGTCTGACTTTCACTTCCCGACCTTTTTCTATAAGGTACGTTTATCTCTGGTTTTCTTTCGTCCTCATCGTTATGAGTATAGTCTATTTTTATCTGAAATTTTGTTTTCGACACTTTTCCCTGTTTCTTCCTGTGATGTATTACTAGTTTCCTAGTTAGGTTCTTCTTCTATATTGTTAATATTTATATATACGTGGGTTGTATCCTCGTGGTGTTATACATTCTGTTTACGATGGTTCGTACTTTCCCTCTTAATTGTTACTGTGTTATTATGACCCTCTGAAATTATGGGGTGAGTGTGGATACCCATATAGTTGATTTGTCTTTTAATTGTTCCTTTGTGTTTGAAATTTACTATGTTATCTGGTTAATCTGGATTAACCATAGATATCCTGTAAAGTGAGGTTTTGTTACTTAAAGTGGAAGAAGAGTTCGTGTGTGCCTTAAAGGAGGTCCTATCTAGTGTAGGACCCGTTATTTAGATCGGAACCATTTAAGTTTCTTTAACTTTAGTAAGGTTCGTAGAAAAGACTGGTGTTACGTCATTCTAATCTAGAGTTAATGTCCTCTTTTTGATAATTTTTAAAGTTGTTAACCTCCGACTTTTTGTGTGAGGATTTATTGGTTGTTTGGTGTCTTCTTTATTTTTTTCTTTAGTTTTATACGTATCTTTGCTTACTTTTACTTTTGTGTTGTTGGGTTTTGGACACCTGTGACATTTTCGTCACGATTTCCCTTCCAAGTATCGTTATGTCCGTATGGAGTTCTTTTAGTTCTTTTTGCAGTTTATTTATTGGATTGAGATGTGGATTTCGTTGATCTTTTCCTTCTTTCCTTTTTGGGGTCCCAATCATCTTCCTTTATTTAGAATTTTTAATCCCGTCTTTATTTACGTTTTCTTTGTTTCCTCTGGTATCGTTTTTAGTTGTTTCGGTTTTCGACCAAGAAGCTTTTCTATTTATTTTAACTGTGCGGTAATCGGTCTGAGTAGTTCTTTGTTTCCCTCTTTTAGTTTAGTTATTTTAATCTTTACTTTTACCTCTCTAGTGTTGGCTGTTGTGTCTTTATGTTTCCTAGTATTCTCTGATGATAGTCGCTAATATACGGTTATTTTACCTGTTGAACCTTGTTTACCTGTTTACGAATCTTTTCATGTTGAAAGGTTTGACTTGGTCCTTCTTTATCTTTTAGAATCGTCTGGGTAGTGTTCGTGTCTTTAACTTTGACATTAGTCTTTAGAAGGTCGTTTGTTTTCGGGTCCAGGTCTATCGAAGTGTCGACTTAAGATGGTTTTTAAATCTTTTCTCGATTGTGGCTGGAATGAGTTTGAGAAGGTCTTTTAACGTCTCCTTCCATTTGAAGGTTTGAGTAAACTACTCCGGTGGTAGTGGGATTACAGTTTTGGACTGTTTCTACGGTGTTTTTTTCTTTTGATGTCCGGTTATAGTACCTACTTGTATTTACTTTTTAGGAATTGTTTTAAGATCGTTAGTCTTAGGTTGTTGTGTAATTTTTCTAGTATGTGGTACTGGTTCACCCGAAATAGGGTCCCTACGTTCCTAAGAAGTTATAGACTTTTAGTTAGTTACATTATGTAGTGTAATTGTTTAACTTTTTATTTTCGGTATACTAATAGAGTTATCTAAGTCTTTTTCGGAAACTGTTTTAAGTTGTAGGTAAATACTATTTTTTGAGAGGGTTTTCGCCCTTATCTTCGTTGTATGGAGTTGTATTATTTTCGATATATACTGTTTGGGTGTCGTTTGTAATAGGAGTTACCACTTTTTAACTTTCGTAAAGGTGATTTCAGTCCTTGTTCTGTTCCCACGGGTGAAAGTGGTGATGATAAGTTGTATCAAAACCTTCAAACCCGGTGTCGTTAGTCTCGTCTTTTTCTTTATTTTCCTTAGGTTTAACCTTTTCTTCTTCATTTTGAGAGTGACAAACGTCTACTGTACTAGGAGATGTACCTTTTGGGATTCCTGAGGTGGTCTTTTAATGATTTCCATTAGTTACTTATATCATTTCAACGTCCTATATTTTAGTTGTGTGTCTTTAGGGAACGTAAGGATATGTGATTATTACTCTTTTATCTTTCTCTTTAATTCCTTTGTTAAGGTAAGTGGTAACGTTACTTTTCTTATTTTATGAATCCTTATATAAATGGATTTCTTTGATTTCTGGATATATATCTTTTGATATTTTGTGACCACTTTATTTAGTTTCTCCTGAGATTATCTACCTCTTTATATGACACAAGTTCCTAGTCTTCTTAGTTATATCACTTTTACTCATATGATGGGTTTCGTTAGATATCTCAGTTACGTTAGGGTTAGTTCGATGGTCGCCATAAAAAGTGTCTCGATCTTGTTTATTAAAGTGTTAAACATACCTTTATGTTTTTTGGAGCTTATCAGTTTCGTTAGAACTCTTTCTTCTTACCTTGACTTCCTTAGTTCGACGGACTGAAGTCCGAGATGATGTTTCGGTGTCAGTAGTTCTGTCCTACCATGACCGTGTTTCTGTTTTTATATCTAGTTACCTTGTCTTATCTTTCGGGTCTCTATTTGGGTACGTGGATACCTGTGGAATAGAAACTGTTTCCTCCGTTCTTATATGTTACCTCTTTTCTGTTAGAGAAATTCTTCACCACGTTCCTTTTGACCGGTTGGTGAACATTTTCTTACTTTGACCCTGTGAAAGATTGTGGTATGTGTTTCATTTGAGTTTTACCCAATTTCTAGATTTGCATTCTGGTCTTTGATATTTTGAGGATCTCCTCTTGTATCCGTTTTACGAGAGGCTGTATTTAGTGTCGTCCTAGGAGATACTGGGTGGAGGGTCTTATGACCTTTATTTTCGTTTTTATTTGTTTACCCTGGATTAATTTTAATTTTTGAAGACGTGTTGTTTCCTTTGATATTCGTTCCACTTTTCTGTCGGAAGTCTTACCCTCTTTTATTCTCTTTACTTCGTTGACTGTTTGTTGATTAGAGTTTTTATATGTTCGTTGAATACGTCGAGTTAAGGTCTTTTTATTTGCTGGGTTCGTTTTTTACTCGGTCTATTGATTTATCTGTAAAGAGGTTTCTTCTGTATGTCTACCGATTGTTTGTGTACTTTTCTACGAGTTGTAGTGAGTAATAGTCTCTTTACGTTTAGTTTTGGTGTTACTCCATGGTAAAGTTTGGTCAGTGTTACCGACGCAAAGTTTTCAGATGTTCGTTATTTACGACTCTCCCACATATCTTTTCCCTTGGGAGAATGTGACAACCACCCTTACGTCTGATCATGTCGGTGTTACCTCTTGTCACACCTCTAAGGAATTTTTTGACCTTTATCAGACAAAAAAACGGCAATGTTTGTTTCGACATTATTTGTAAAGACGCGTAGATAAAAATGTGAGTAATACACCTATATTCACCATCTACTTAAGGATCTTTATCTTAACGATTTATTAAGTTACATACGTGTAAGTTTTGTGACTGTTTAACGGGAGGTTTTTCAGTGTGACACTTAGACGGATAAAGGAACATTGGAATTGTCTTGATATATAATTTTTGAAAGACTAGAAACATTTAAACTAACAATAACAATCTTTACCACAGTAACAAATAAAGTGAAAAGACATTACTCACTCTTGAAATTTGAAATACCTATTAGAAAAGTATGTAAAAATTCGGTGAGCCCAAAAAAAGACAATTAATAACCATGTATTAGAAACGAATAAACAGGAAACCTAATAATCATATAGAGTAAATAAACATTCTCAAGAAATATAATATTTCACTAATTGAGAAAAAGACAGTCCATCCAAAGGTTAAAAAGATGAAAAAGTGAAAAAATCAAAATAACGTTATGTAAATAAATTATGAAAAGAAGTAACAAAGGTCCTAAAAACTGTAAGAATTCAATAGTGACATCCGTAACCCCCAAGTCAAAGTGACCATGAAGTTCTAGGTACATATTTTATGTAGAACCTTAACGGGTGGACTTCCTCCCCGTCACACGGGTAACACAACCCCAGATATCGATAACATAACTTAATTCGTATACATATAATACTAGACGACTTACTTCTCCGTGTTCGGTGGGTGTACTTCGACCGTCCATCGACGGAGTCGTAGGAACGAAAGTGAAACTCCTTTACTTTTAGGACCCCGGTAAAACTAACTTCCGTCTCAAAGTCATGTCAGTGTGTTTTCTTCAGTTCAGTGTTCTGAATAATGAATGTCTAGGGTCCTTACCTCGTTACTCGGTAGACGACAGGATTCAGTGTTCCCTCGTCCACTATTCCCTCGTTCACCCTACACACGTACGGTTCAGTGAAGTCAGCACAGACTGAGAAACACTGGGGTACCTGACATCGGGAGGTCCGAGGAGACAGACACCCCAAGAGGTCCGTTCTTATGGACCTCACCCAACGGTCCGGGAGGTGGTCTCCTAGAAGGTCTGGGTCCCTACCTTGAGTGTAGAAAATGAAGAGGACGTAACCGTTCACCCAAGAAATGGTGATCGCGGTGGACTCTTCGGGTTCTCTCGGTTCACCGTTCTTGGAGGATGAATGTTCCACCGACCCTGTCTCCAGAAAGTGAGTGTAAAGTGTCCGACCTGAGATCACCAACAAAATTTTCCACAGAACCCTTTTCGTTTCGCTCTCAAACCACGTCCCTAGAGTTCGAGTCCAGGTATAGATTTACAGGTCTGAGACCCACACTCGTTCCAAAAATACGACATTTCATGGGTCCGTTATTGAGTCTTTAATCACAAAAGAGTAATGTGGCCTAATGACCGACCGAGGTCAGAGGACAGCCAACTCCTTAATGGGAGTCTCTGAAATAAGGGTAAAACTCCACACATATGGACGACCGATTCTTCAGGGACGTCACAGTCTCTTCTTTACTTCAGGGGTTATTTTCTACTGGTTCAAGGACCTTCTCTTTTATGTGGGACCTGTACGAACTCCACTTCGTGACAGTCGTACGACGACGACGGCGGTTCAGTGAAGTCAGTACAGGCTGAGACACGCTGAGGTATCTACCGTCGGGTGGTCCGAGGTGGCAGGGACCTAAGAGGTCCGTTCTTGTGACCTCACCCAACGGTAAAGGAAGAGGTTTCGTACTTTCACTTTTCACTTTCACTTCAGCGAGTCAGTACAGGCTGAGAAACGCTGGGGTGCCTGACATCGGATATACCGAAGAGGCAGGTACCCTAAAAGGTCCGTTCTCATGACCTCCCCTCACGGTAACGGAAGAGGCTGACAGTCGTACTCCACTAGTACTTAACTTTGATAGGTAACGTAGACGTCGACTTTAGTTCATAGTCAGTTCCACTAACTATAGTCAAGGACTACGTAGACTCTTTTCATATATAACCAGAACCGTTTCAGAATACTCTTTTTCTAGTATCTCGGATAACACTTACCAGTAACAGTATGGTGTCGATCAAATTCTCAAGGTCCCGACTTATGTCATCCTCAAATAAACACTGAGAGGTAGTTTCGTATATTTTACGAGAAGAGTCAGAGATGTCGGACTCGACTCAAACGAGATAGACTTCTATGTACTCGTCCTAGACTTAAGGTGATCTTGAAAGACATAAAATATTTGTCGTAACTACTATCCTCGACTAAATCGTAACACACAATCAGCGAGTCAACGCAGGCTGAGAAACGCTGGGGTGTCCCACATCTGACGTTCCGAAGAGACAGGTACTCTAAGAGGTCCGTTCTTATAACCTCACCCAACGGTACGGGAAGAGGTCCCCTAGAGGGACCGCGGCCCCTAGTTTGGGTACAGAAAATGTAGAGACGTAACCGTCCGCCCTAAAAATGGTAATCGTGGTGGACCCTTCGTGTTCTCTTACCCAATCGTTCGTGGAGGATGAATGTTCCACCGACCCCGTCTCCAGAAAGCGAGTGTAAAGTGTCCGATCTGAGATTCAATAATAAAATTTTCCACAGAGTCCTTTTCGTTTCGTTCTTAAACCCCACCGCTAGGATTCGAGTCCAGGAATAGATTTACAGGTCTGAGACCCATACTCGTCCCAAAAGTATGACATCTTACGGGTAGGTTATTGAGTCTTTATTGACAAAAGAGTAGTGTGGGTTAATGAGTGACCAAGGTCAGGGGACAACTAACTCTTCAAAGGGAGCCCCTGAAATGAGGGGAAAACTCGACACACACGGTCAACCGACTCGTTCAGGGACGTCTCAGTCTCTTCTTTACTACGGGGGTTCTTTTTTATTGGTCCGAGGACCTTCTCTTTTATACGGGACCAGTACGAAGTCCACTTCGTGACAGTCGTACTTCACTAGGATTTAAATTTGATAGGTAAAGTAGACGTCGATAGTCAGTTCCACTAACTATAGTCGAGGACTACGTAGATTCTTTTCACGTGTGACCAGAACCGTTTCACAGATTACTCTTTTTCTAGTATCTTGAATAACACTTACCAGTAACAGTATAAGGTCGATCAAATTCTCGAGGACCCGACTTATGTCAACCTCAAATAAACACTGAGAAGTAGTTACGTATGTTTTATGAAAAAAGTCAGAGACGTCGGACTAGTCCCAAACGACATAGACTTCTATGTACTTGTCCGAGACTCAGGGAGACCTTGAGAGATAGACACAAAATATGTGTTGTAACTACAATCTTCGACCAAATAGTAACTTTCACTTTCAATCAGGGTGTCAGTACAGGTTGAGAAACCCTGGGGTACCTGATATCGAACGGACTGAGGAGACAGGTACCCTAAGAGGTCCGTTCACATGACCTCACCCAACGGTAAAGGAAGAGGTCCCCTAGAAGGGTTGGGTCCCTAGTTTGGACTCAGAGGACGTAACGTCGTCTAAGAAATGGTTGACTCGGTGATCCCTTCGGACCAAATAGTAATGATATAATGTATTGTACGACACGAATCAGTGAGTCAGTATAGGTTAAGAAACTCTGGGGTACCTGATATCAGACGGTCCGAGGCGACAGGTACCCCTAAGAGGTCCGTTCTTATAACCTCACTCAACGGTACGGGAGGAACATTATATATTATCTTTCCTTCACTTCAACGAGTCAGTACAGACTGAGAAACGTTAAGGTACCTGACATTGGATGAAGAGGTAGGTACCCTAAAAGGTCCGTTCTCATGACCTCACCCAACGGTAAAGGAAGAGGTCCCCTAGAAGGACTGGGTCCCTAGTTTGGGCCCAGAAGGTGTATATTATTATCTCAGAATAATGAATATGTTCTTACCGTTTATGTACCGTACATAATAAAGGACAGTCATCTTATGTACACACACGAATCACCGAGTAAGCACAGACTGAGAAACACTGGGGTATCCCACATCGGGTGGTCCGAGGAGACAGGAGACCTCTTAGGAGTCTAAGAGGTCCGTTCTTATGACCTCACACAACGGTACGGGAGGAGGTCCCCTAGAAGGGTTGGGTCCCTAGGTCGGGTTCAGAGGACGTAGTGTCCACTAAGAAATGACAGACTCGGTGGTCTCTTCGAGTCTCTCGAGGAGAAATATATGTGAAGGGGTACCTAGGTGTGTCCTGGAATCTTACGAAGAGTCGTGTTACGAGGTTCAACCGTAGAATTAAACGGTAAGTCTCATATTATTTAAAAGAACAAAATAACAATAGTAACCTAAATGAGTCAGGACTTTATAAAGTAGTATTTGTAGTGTCCGTAATATTGTAGGTTCTTTACCAGCTTCGAGTATACAATTCTATCTGTCGGGACGAGCCGTCATATCGATTCTACTGGGAGTGGTGCGACAACCAGGACAAACGTCTAAAGTCAAGAGACTTGTCTTGTCACTGATTATAACGACCATTTAGAACACATATGCGACGATAAAGAATTCCAATGTTATTTCACAGGTCTAACATCATTCCGTTAAGAGTGAAACGGGTCACGGTGTAATAGATTTTGTACACGAATACTTGACGCGGAAACGAAAGGTGTCAAGAAAACATTGACTCTAAATTAACCGTAACTCCGACATGGTACGGTTCACTTCTGTATCAACACTATACATTATGGACACATATTTCCTTGAGTGTTTAACAGGTTTAATGTCTTATTATTGGATCGAGTCGTAGAAGACACGAAAGACGAGGTTACGTCTTTTAGTGTATCGCGTACGACAAATTCTGGTCCAAATGACTACCTTTCAGGTACCTCAGAGTTTCTCAGTCTGTGCTGACTCCACTGAACCATGTGTGTTACGTTACTCTTGGATGACCTATCGTGTCCCTTCAGATGAATTACGTGACATTACTGGACTTTCCCTTCCTTCGGGTTTTCCCTCTCCTATATACACATACAGACCGACTAAGTAAAACGACATACCATCTTTGATTGTGTTGTGACGTTTTGTTGATATGAGGTTATTTTTAATTAAATTTCTTATATTTACACTGAAGTTGTCCGGGTTTATCTCTATTGTTAATGAAACTAGGTCGAGTCGATAATTGACTTGTAGACAAGGGAGTAAGGGTTATATGTACAACTTTAGGGTCGAGAGTCACACTATGATAACTCTCGACCCCGTAGACCCTCTATTAATCCAACACTCCCCTGGGAGTATTTGTCCTAATCATGGGAGTATTCTTCTCTGTACTCTCTTGACCGAAGGAGAGACGAAAGGTGATACCCCCTACGCTAGACTTCTTCCGACAGACGTTTGATCGTTCTCCGAGAATGGTCTGTGACCCAGACGGTCGTGGAACTAGAACCTGAAAAGTTGGAAGTCTCGATACTCTTCATTTAACAACAACAAGTCAAAGATTCAGTACAGGTTGACAAGTACTGGGGCACCTGACGTAATAAAGTCCGAAGGGACAGGAAGTGGTGGTGGGTCTCAAATAAGTTTGAGTACAGGTAACTCAGTCACTACGGTAGGTTGGTAGAGTAGAAGACGACGGGGGAAGGGGAGAACGGAAGTCAGAAAGGGTCTAGAAAAGGTTACTCAACAGAGAACGTAGTCCGCTGGTTTCCTAATCTCGAAGTCGAAGGTGTATTCAGGAAGGTCACTTATAAGTCTCAACTAAAGGACAAAAAAATTTTTTATATATATTAAATAAATAAAATTAACCTCCAATTAATGAAATGTTATAACATAACTAAAACGGTATGTAGTTGTACTTAGACGGTGTCCATATGTGTACAAGGGGTAGGACTTGAGGAAATTATAAACAACAAATATGGTAGGTCAGTTACTATAAAAGTAAGTCAAGTCAAGTCAAGACAACGAGTCAGTACAGGCTGACAAACGCTGGGGTACTTAACGTCGTACGGTCCGGAGGGACAGATAGTAGTTGAGGGCCTCAAGTGAGTTTGAGTACAGGTAGCTCAGCCACTACGGTAGGTCGGTAGGTAGGAGACAGCAGGGGAAGAGGAGGACGGGGGTTAGGGAGGGTCGTAGTCTCAGAAAAGATTACTCAGTTGAGAAGAGTACTCCATCGGTTTCATGACCTCAAAGTCGAAATCGTAGTAAGGAAGGTTTCTTTAGGGTCCTAACTAGAGGAACTCTTACCTGACCAACCTAGAGGAACGTCAGGTTCCCTGAGAGTTCTCAGAAGAGGTTGTGGTGTCAAGTTTTCGTAGTCAAGAAACCGCGAGTCGGAAGAAGTGTCAGGTTGAGAGTGTAGGTATGTACTGATGACCTTTTTGGTATCGGAACTGATCCGTCTGGAATCAGCCGTTTCATTACAGAGACGAAAACTTATACGATAGATCCAACCAGTATTGAAAAGAAGGTTCCTCATTCGCAGAAAATCAAAGTACCGACATCAATAGACGTCACTAAAACCTCGGGGGGTTTTATTTCAGACTGTGATAAAGGTGACAAAGGGGTAACTTCTTCACTGCACTTCAGCGAGTCAGCACGGGCTGAGAAGCCCTGGGGTACCTGTCATCGGACGTAGCTCGAGGAGGCAGGTACCCTAAAAGATCCGTTCTCATGACCTCACCCAACGACAAAGGAAGGGGTCCCTTAGAAGGGCTGGGTCCCTAGCTTGGGTCCAGAGGGCATAACATCTGTCTACGAAATGGCAGACTCGGTGGTCCCTTCAGGTAATCTCGTCACGTTTGGTCGATACTGTTCGTACCAAGGTTTAGCGTATCACACGTTTGTGTTTCAACATTTTCTTCCTCGGAGCAAGGAACTAAAGATTACTGTAATTATGAAGACACCGTTTACTGGTTAAGTGATAACAGGGATAGGACCTGATAACAACCTCTGTATGAATAGAAACTGGACGGAAGTTCTGTTTTCCGATTGAATGTTATTTTTGAAACAGAACGTTTATTCAAACCCTTTAAGATCTTAATCTTGTTTTGTTCGTCAATACAAATAACTTTCAAATGATAGTTCAAAGTCAAAGACGAGGACAGATAACAAACACCACAACGAATTAATGGTAAAAATGAACGGTCATGGTAAGAGAGTCGGAAATTTTTACAGGTAAAGGGGTTTATACTACGATGTCTCATTCTGAGTAAGACAACATTCCTGTCTCCATGTTCGTTAAAATTTCGTTCTTCGTAGGTACTTTTTTTTAGGTGATCAGGTTAAAAAGTAAAATTTATAATCTTTTGACTATCGAGTCTAAATTCACTATACCGACTACAGAGTATTGAAAATTCTTCGCTTCGAGACAGAAAGAGATTTAGAAGGTAAGACCCTTCATCGTATCTTATCAAAACGCTCGTATATCTATTAAGGACCCTCCTTTGTACCTTTTATTTTCTACTTAACGAAAGTATCCGTCTAAAGACCCATTAAAGGGAGTAAAATTTGAAGAAAATAACAAGAACGTTATACAAAATGTTACTGATTTTTACCCCTTTTATTCTTTCTTCGTTTAACGTTTGTTAAGCTAAATGGCCGAGAAACACTTTCTATTGTATAAATTGTATACAAAGAGCTCCTATGTCGTCGGACCTCCCTTTCGTCAAACTTTATTGTCGTTACTCTTCATAAAAAGACTGAGTCCGGAACGGGTGTCCTAACGTTCTTTAAATCGGAGGGAATTTAAGAAGGGTTGGTCAAGTCTTTCACTAATGGAGTCCTGTAAAGTATATTCGTGTATGACAGTGAGAACATCGAGGTACAATTTGGATGGTTAAGAAAAAAATTTTTAATTAATTAACTAAAATTAACCTCCGATTAATGAAATGTCATAACACCACCAAAAACGGTATGTAACTGTACTTAGTCGGTGCCCACATGTACACAGGGGGTAGGACTTTGGGGGAGGGTGGAGGGAGGAGTAGGGTAGGGAGTCCCAGTAGGGTCACGTGACCGGAACTCGCGGGACAGAGTAGGTAGCTTGGACCTGACCGCTAGACAAAGTGCATACCGTTATATGTACAAAGGTACGGATGGTTAAGAATAAGTGACACGAGACGACGACGAAGAGATCCAGTCAGTGACTCTGTAGGGACGGAGGAAAGTTCTCTCTTCAAACCCTTAGTCTTGGTCAGGTACCTCTACCACGGTACATAGGGGGTCTACTGACACAGACCTAATAAGAGACGATTGGCACTGAGAAAAAAAAAAAAATTAATTAAAAATTGCCACATACCAACGAAACGTTACAACACAATCAAAGATGACATATTGTTTTACTTAGTCGGTACGTGTATGTATATACGGGAGGCAAAACCTGAAGGAAGGGTAAGTCCAGTGGTGTCACGTCTCTCATCCTGTGAACTATTACTTTCGTCCGTATCGTTTCTCGATGACGGAGGAGCCAGGACGCGTGAAACCACTAGGAATGAACTCCTCACTCCAGGCCCACGACCGACACCTCTGAAAGAGGTCTACTAAAGTCTGACTCTCGAAGGATCCCCTCTTTGATAACACCCGGTTCCATACAAACGAGTCTCCAGTAGACCCCCGGATGACTAGACAGACACTGTGGTTTCACCTTTGTCTCGAAGACGGAAGCGACGGCAAAACCTCAGGTCTCGAACACAACCTAAGAGAACCCCTTTATTACTTGGTCTGGCGCCGTACGTGGGTCGATGGTGGACACTTAGGGGGTGACCCCGTCTCCCGGTCCGAAGGAAACGTGTGTCCAGATCACCACAAAACATCCTTCACCCAACCCAGTAGTCTGACTCTCTCTGCTACCTGAGTTTCACCTTTACATCTTCCTATTCTTCCTGGTTTCCCTCTTCCTGTAACCCTCCCTCTCCTCCAGAGGGCCTTTGAGGGTGGTGTGCTGTAAAGGGAGGGAGCCATCTTTGGTCACACAATCGATACCAGTGACCACCGAGAAGACCAAGAAGTTATTCTGTCGTCGAAAAGGAGGTAGACCCAGTCACACACTTCCAACCCTTCAATACTACCACCATGGACCCTTCCTGGACTGTGGACGAAGGACAAACGGGTCTACCTCTGCTCTCGGCGTCCTACGTCTCTACTCCCACCTCTCCTTACATAATCTTACATAATCTCCTCCTACTCTGAGAGTTCTCGTGTGTTGAGCTCAGGAACTCAGAAAGTCGTGCAGTTAAAGGGATCGGAAAGGGAGTAACCCGTCGATCTCCCTACCGACGGGTCAAGGTCCTTCGACATAAGTCTAGTCACAGGTACGTCTACCGTCGGGAACCCCTGTACTGTACACTTAGATAAACATAAGGACACGTTGTCTACTGGTGTCAAATCACTTAATTTTCTGTTATGATTAAACGAGAGAATGTTAAGACATTCAGTCTTTTAGGTTTCAGTAAAAGTGTTGTGACTTTAGTTTCTCAGTCTTTGAGGTATAAGGAATCTTCCGTGATCCCCTTCTGGAAGTAGAAGAGGTCGAAGATCCTCGACGGGTATGAGGAACTGAGTACTGACAAAGGACGTAGAAGTTTCGGTTGTAGTATCGGGAGACGAAAGAAGGACGTAGAAGAGTAAGACTGAGACTAGAGGGATGAAGGGAGAAATTTCCTGGAAACACTACTGTAACCTGGGTAAGTCTGTTAGATCCTATTAGTGTGGTTTCACGGACAATGACACATTCCACTATATAAGTGTCCAAGTCCTCTAAACCTTCGCCCGTAGTGCCACCCCCTTCCCCGCACTAAGTCGGGTAGTATACCACGTGTCAGACACGTCATACTATGTGCACCTACGGGATCCTTCCTTGAAGAAATGGGTACAACCACTCCGACTAAGACCTGAACCCGGTAACATCGAGATGAAGGTATAACTGGAGGATCCGGGGACGACAGTCCTAGGTGTGGATGACTTGACTTCCGACGTAGGTGACTTATAAGACAGGGTAGTAATAACGCATCTGGGGTCTTGTCACCTGGGAGGTGATAAGTGTCGTTTCAGACTCATCATAACAGTTTAACTGGAGAGGACGGTAACGATCAGGTAACAATGTTTGTTTAAAGTATGAAAAAATGAGGTAGAAAGGGTCCCTACTGAGAGGGAGGACCTAGAAAGAACACGTCTCTCCCATAAAAACGTAGTCGGGGTGTCTTGTTTAGTCTTACGGGTGTACATAGACTTAGGAGAATTTAGTCTATGTCCAATCTGGGAACTCAATCCTAGGAAGACGGTAGTACTGAGTACTATTTTCAAAAAAGTCAGACTTTTATATGTGGTTACTTTGTTGGACAACTAGATAAAGAAAAGTTATTTCATTGTTTATTAAGACTCCCACAGTCTAAATGCGTTTTGGGTGTGTTATAGTTAACATTATTTAATAAATTGATACGTTAAACCTTTTTAATATAAACCGTAATACATTTACGTCGGAGAGTTATTGTGTTCCTCAAATAAGATAATTTTAAATATTGAAATTCTATTTATCTTTCAGCTCAACAGTTTTGGTCTATTAAGAATGATGTCTATGGTGATAATTATGACTATTGTTATTTATTATTATTATTCTAGGAGTTTATTTATTACCTACAAAACGAGACCAGAGTATCGGACCAACCGAATATGTGTTTGGTCCTTACGGTTCACCATCGGTGTAGATAAGACGAAACAGAAGGTTATGCACTAATAGTTACCAATCCTACCTCACCGACTCATCTATAGTAGAAGATTACGAGGAGGATTTTTGTTATATTATCTTTTTGACAGTACCCCTACACGTTAACCATATAGTTGAAGTTCAGGTCTGAGGGCCATCTTTCTCCAAGAAGGACGGTTTCGTGGTAGGGTTGTGGGTGTATGTTAATAAGATTCCGAGTCCCTTAGGACTAGAGTGTTTCTCCTGTTTAGATTGTCTCTAATCTGTGTGTTTTTTTGAGTTCTCATTTCCTTACGTAACGACGTCGAGGAGGTAGACTCCAATTTTAGTCTTCTGATCCTTTATAGTGACTGACCATTATTCATTCTTGACTTTAATTCTTTCGGTATACAACTTCCTGTTTTCTTGGACTTAGTGGGTCTTTTTTTGTCTTTAATCTGGTCTCGATAATGGCAAAGTAAAAAGTACACTCCTTTAACTACGACTATAGTCCCTAGAGTGATGTTGGTGTATATTGGTCAAGAGTAAGATTTCGTCTCAGGTCAATAAGTATCGCATTCCTTTTGTCATCGATGTGTTGGAAGTTTCCAGTTTTTCGTGATCGTAAAAAGTAAAGTACATGAGTTGCACGTAATCGAGACTCGTGGTAAACGTTTCCAGTCGTTTTACGGTCAGACTTTAAAATCCAGTTAAAGTATTATCAAATTATATATTTCGGAAGAGACCCGTAATAATACATTCCCATTGACTTAGTCTAATTGAAACGAGTAGATGATCTTAGAACCTAGAGTACGGGTTTCATCTCTTTCTGTTATTCATCGGAGACAGTACCTTAAAACGAAATCCCTCTAAACATCAAGAGAAGTCCAACGTACTTCAGAGAGAAAAGGTCTATGAGTCCGGTACTCGATAAATCCCTAGGTACTCGACGTGACACACGAAACATTTTACTTCCCTCTTCTTGAAGGACCTCAGGGAATTTCCAATCCTAGATCCCTTTACTTCTCTTCCACTTTTATACTCCCCTTAAAACAACAACGAGTCAGTAATTCAGGACAGACTGAGGAACCCTGGTGTACTTAACGTTGTGAAGTCCGAAGGGACAGGAAGTGATTGTAGGCCTCAAACGAGTTTAAGTACAGGTAACTCAGCCACTATGACAGGTTGGTAGGAGACAGTGGGAAAGAGGTGGACGGGAGTTAGAAAGGGCTGTAGTCTCAGAAAAGGTTACTCAGACAAGAAAAGTAGTTCGCTGGTTTCATAACCTCGAAGTCGAAGTCCTAGTCAGGAAGGTTACTTATATGTCACAACTAAAAGAAATCCTAACTGACCAAACTAGAAGAACATCAGGTCCCCTGTGAGTTCTCAGAAGAGGTCGTAGTGTTAAAATTTAAGAAACCACGAGTCGGAAGAAATACCGGGTTAAGAGTGTAGAAATGTACTGATGTCCTTTTTGGTATCAGACGATCCAGGAATGATAAATATAGGAAATAGTACAGGTAGACACGTACTTTACAAGTGAACTATAGAGGTTAAAAGAACTTCTCGAGAGATCAGAAAGGGTAAGATAACAAAAGGAGATGAACAACAGTAACAAACGTTCTCTATGAACCTTATTCTCCGTTCAAACCGGAATCTTATGTTTTACTTCGTCCCGTTTCCGATTGTGTCAAAACAGTTCTCTTGTGTAACCAGTACCGTTTGTGGAAGAAGGTTGTTGTGTTCTCTGCTGAGACATACACCTGTAGTAGTCTACGCCTGTAGTAGTTTATGTCTTTAGTCTAACTAATATAAGAAACGTCGATTTCTACCTCTTTGAGATATGTCAGACGTTTTTGTTCTGGACTTCGACTGACACCGAGTCTAGTAATCAAGGAATAACGTTTTAAGTCCGAATTTACCTTCGTTCATCCCTTTTGGTGATCCGGTAAGTCCATACTCGATTTAGTTTAGGAAATACTAATATGTCACTTCACTCTTTATCTAAGTTTCCTAATCCAGACTATCTGTGTCACGGACTTCTTGATACCTGTCTCCAAGTACTGTGACATGCCCTCCGTCACTGGTTTTGTAGGGTTTCTTTTTCTTTGTGTATTTCCGTTTCATCAACAGACTCCTACCAAGTGTTTATTGGCTCCTTTCTTCTCTTCACTTTCCGTCTCCTCTTTCCCTTTCTATATGGGTTGACTTACGTCTCAAGGTCTCTTATCGTTCCGCTCTATTCTTCCGGAAGAATTTACTTGTTACGGTTCTTCATCTCCTCTTAAACCTCATTCTACCATTATCCTTTGGAAAGGTAAACGTCCCAGACGACATATAAATTTACAATCCACAATCACGAAAATAACCCCATTCCCCCGAGTACCTTTTACCCATTGCAAGGTATGAAGTCAGTTATACCTCGCCTCTTCACTCTCTTTAAGACCCTCCACTCTTGTTCTGAAGGCATCCTCGGTTTTCACTGGTCCTCTTGTACTCGGGAGACCCTTCATTCTTTACATCCCTCCAAAACCTGAAGGGTCGTACACACCCAATTTCGGTCTGACACAAAGGAGGTGAAGTTCTCTAACACCCCGGAGGAACCTGTAGACTCAATACGAGTAAAGTTCTTTCAGTCACAGTCGAAAAATCTCTTTCATCAAAATGTTTGGAGTACGTCGTTTCCACTCAATCCTTTGGCGTCGTGGCACAATAGTACTGAGCCCGTTCTTCTCCCCCTGGGTCGACGAGTTTCCTCTTAAGACACCACCTTCGACCCTTCCTTGTACCTGTCCCTTCGTCCCTCCCTTTATCTGATCTAAACCACCCTTTCACCCTCTTCCTTGACTCCGTTGGGACCCTCCATCTCTGTTCGCTGTGGTACTACCACCATTGGTGTCCTCCTGAGTAAAACCTCACACTACCACTCCACCTTTTCGACTAGCTCAACAACTCCTGAGACTAGTGGTCTGACTTTGTAAAACTTCCTCCCGTTTCGCGATTCTGGTTTATTAGTAAAAACTTTTGACTCGAATCAAAACCGGGGGTAAATTCAGTCAGGACCACTAAGTTCAAACAATTAGAAAGATTTATAATGTTATACACCGTTTCACTTTCTTCGAAAGACTGTCTAATTCAATGAAAAAGTGACTCATTGTACCCTTTAGACAGTCACTTCGGTCACTCAAAGTCTGAAGACTTACTTTCTGTTAATTATTACATAGATCGTCTACTTGTTTCGGTCGGTTACATTAATGTCATCTTGGACTCTTTAACCGGTTTTTGTCAGTCCGTGTGATAAACTTCTTTCCTTTAGAGGGAGTGAGGTTCGGTGTGATTTAGTTGTTGTGTTTCAGTAAAATCTTAGAGAGATTTCCCTTCATTTGAATACGGTCCTTCTAGGTAAAATTCTCGGAATTTTTATTGACCCACCCGCCAGTTCATTTGGAATTATACAAGAGAACTACTTACTTAGGAAATTATAATACTTTACCCGGAGAAATAACGATTATTATAAGGAACAAACCTTTAGACTATAATTATATCCGTCAAGTCGAAAGAAACCTAATCATGAGAGTACCCCATAGAAAAGGGTAGGAAAATGAAATTTTTCTCAGTCAAAATAACTTCATATTAAATATATGTTTTACAAATGGTTAAAATCCTTATAATGAACTCCTAACAACTAGTTACACATATTGGTAATTGGTGGTAGGACCAATACTAGATCTCGTAAAGGAAGTGGGAAAGTTCAGGGTAGTATAGGAAATTACAGCGAAAAGAAGGGACATAAGGACTTGGGACAGGTAGGGACTAAAGGTGAGACAAGGATACCAAAACGGAAAAAGTCTCACAGTACGTCTATCTTAGTATGTTGTATATCAGAAAACGTAGTATATACACATTTTAACTTGAACATTCTAAAGAAGGGAAAGGTATAGGAGTGGTTGTGTGATTAAGGAAAGTCAAAATCGATAAGAGAGGAAAATCGACAATAAGGGAAACTAAAATGGATTGGATCATCCAGACATGACCATAGAGTGATGCCAAAAGTAACCTGTAAGAGGATTGTGATTACTATACCTCTTGGAGAAATACACGAATAAATGATGAATGATAAACGGATATAATTAAAAACAACAAGTCAGTGGTTCAGTACAGACTGAGAAAAACTGGGGTACCTGACGACGTGCGGTCCGGAGGGACAGGGAGTAGTAGAGGACCTCAAACGGGTTCAAGTACTGGAAACTTAGTCACTACGGGAGGTTGGTAGAGTAGGAGACAACGGGAGAAGAGGAAGACGGAAGTTAGAAAGGGTCGTAGTCCCAGAAAAGGTTACTCAACCGACAAGTGTAGTCCACCGGTTTCATAACCTCGAAGTCGAAGTCTTAGTCAGGAAAGTTACTCATAGGTCCCAATTAAAGGAAATCCTAACTGACCAACCGAGAGGAACGAAAGGTTCCCTAAGAGTTCTCAGAAGTGGTCAATGTCAAGTTTCCGTGGTTAAGATGCCACGAGACGGAAGAAATGACAGATATATGCTCATAACGACGACGACGACGACGATTCAACGAAGTCAACACCGACTGAGACACACTGGGGTATGTGTCGTCGGGTGGTCCGAGGCGGTAGGGACCCTAAGAGGTCCGTTCTTGTGACCTCACCCAACGGTAAAGGAAGAGGTTACGCACTTTCACTTTCACTTCAGCGAATCAACACAAGCTGAGAAGCACTGGGGTACCTGACATCGGTTGGTCCGAGGAGACAGGTATCCTAAAGGGTTCGTTCTCATGACCTCACCCCACGGTAAAGGAAGAGGTTATATAGTCATAATTCACATGGGTTTAGTAAAAAGGGAAAAATTGACCGAATACTCTTTTTAGTAGGACTAATGTTCAGATCTATTTACAAAACGTTTACAAAATAGGGTGAAACACTGATCTGACATAAAAGAAATGTTTTAAAAACATCTTGTTGACAAAAGTCAGTCAACCGTCAAGTCGGTGAGTCAGCACAGGTTGAGAAACACTGGAGAACCTGATGTCGTACGGTCCGAAGGGACAGGTAGTGGTTGAGGGTTTCAAATGAGTTTGAGTACAGGTAACTCAACCACTACGGTAGGTTGGTAGAGTATGAGGCGAAAGCGGAAAAGGAGGACGAAAGTTAGTAAGGGTCGTAGTCCCAGAAAAGGTTTACTCAGTCAAAAAGTGTAGTCCACCGTTTCATAATCTCGAAGTCGTAGTCAGGAAGGTTACTTATAAGACCTGACTAAAGGAAATTTTACTTGACCAAACTAGAGGAACGTCAGGTTCCCTGAGAATTCTCAGAAGAGGTTATGGTGTCAAGTTTCCGTGGTTAAAAAACCGCGAGTCGAAAGAAATAGTAGGTTGAGAGTGTAGGTATGGATTGATGACCTTTTTGGTATCGAAACTGATATACCTGGAAACAACCGTTTCATCAATGAAAAATTATATCACAGATCCAACCAGTATCGGAAAGAAGGTTCCTCGTTCACAGAAAATTAAAGTACCAACATCAAAATTTAAAATGGTTTCATGATGATTTTAAAAAAGACAATATCAAACACGTCAAAATTAGGATGAATTTTTAAAAACGGATTACGGAGAGATTTACAAGAATATCCAAAAGAATGTCTCAATCGTCGAAACTGAGTATGTAAATCCAGGTACTAAGTAAACTTTATGTTACATATCATACACAATTCTAAAGTTCCAAAATTTATATCTATACTCTACAAAGGTCATAGTAAACAACTTTTCTAAAAATGAACAACCTAACGGAAACGTGGAAACAGTTCTCAGTTAATATACATATTAACTGATCCATATGTAGAATATGGTTATAGTGTGACGAAGTAATGACATCAAACGTCATTCTGAACTTAAGACCAACACGTTTGGAAGATTGAAACAAGAAGAAATAGTTTTAACAAGATCGTTAAAATTCTAGACACTTAAAGGTATTTCTATTCTTGAAGAATAGATGTTTTATCATAAGGTTTACAGTTGTTTTCGTAGAGACCCCTAAAATAGACCCTAATATAACTTTTACATCAAGTTAAACCCCCTTTAACTTTAGAATTACTGTGTTAGAAGACTCGGTCCTTGTACTATATAGAGAGGTAAACAAAATCAGAATAAATTCAAGAGAGTCTTTACGAAACAACAAAAGTCGTGTATCATAAAGTTGTTAAAACAATTTGAATATGGACTTATAAAGTATAAAGATTAAGAGAACTATTACTGTAACTTTTTTCAAAGCTAATGATCAACAAACAAAGGTAAATTTCACTTTCACAAACAACGGGTCAGCACAGGTTGAGAAACACTGGGACACCTGAAATCGGGTGGTCCGAAGAGATACTTTAAGAGGTCCGTTTTTATGACTTCATCTAACGATAAAGGAAGAGGTCCCCGAGAAGGGTTAGGTTCCTAACTTAGGTCCACAGGGCGTAACGTCCGTCTAAGAAAGGGTAAACTCGGTGGTCTCTTCGAGCGAACAAAGGATCACATATCTTTATGTTAACTAAAAACATATAACTGAGACCCAAGATACTGAAAGGATTTAATAAATAATCGAGATCCAACGATAAACTCTAAAGTATCTTGAAAGATGGATCTAGCAGTACAACAGGCATTTCTTTCTGTCAGAATAAAGTCAAAAGTTATGATCACAGAAAATAAATAAAAAGAACGGAATGAAGTGACTTGTCTTGGAGACGATACTTCAACTTGTCTTCCCCACTTGTTAACGGAACAAGAGTCAAAATTCTGCTTTTGTACGTCAGAAAGTATTGATATAATTACGATCGACAACTTTCGACAGGAAATAGTACTTCTAGTCAAGTAAGAATCCAATGAATTTAAAAAAATAGTACTTACCTACGACTAAAAAAGGTCTATTAAAAAGACGTAAATAATTCTCTTGAAAAGTTACAATTTGATTAGAAGACAAAACCGCTATTTCAGTATCGAAATCAGCTTCGAATATAAATGTGTTTATACAAATATGAGGAACTAATTTGAAAAAATACAAAACGATTCCTAAAAACCTAAATACGAGTGGACTTATAAACAGATACCAAAAGTATTGAGAAACAGAGCAAAACTACGATCACATTTCGAACGAAGTATTTTACTCAACCTTTCATATTGAAAGAGAAGATAAAGACCTTCTTAAATACGTCTCAGTGAAAACAAGGAATTTACGAAAAATCTTAAGTGATCACTTCGGTAGACAAGGATCTCCAAAAGAAACACCCTTCCAAAATGACGTCACTCTGAGAAGTCTAATAAAGAAGAACTCACTCGAAATCATCGAACACAGAAAATTTCTTACACAGGTAAAACAAGTTTAACAGCATAGACAACTAAATATCTGAACCACCATCATAAGGGAATAATCAGAACGTTATAAACATCCTAAAAACTACTACAGGAAGAAAATAAAGACTAAGACAATTAAACGGGGAAAGGGTATAAAGAAATAGTTAGACCGATCTTAAAATTCTTAAAATAACTACAAACAGTATCCTGGTTGTAATCTAGGGTAACGAAAGAAGACAGTATAAGACGAAAGTTAAAGTAACTAAAGACGGGTATAGACGTAATAAAGGAACAGTAATGAAACCCGAATTAATGAACAGAAAAAGACCAGAGAAATTTCACCCTCATGATTCTCGTGACCGGACTCTCGAAGAAACAAAAATTAAAACACATAAAAGGGTTCCATTAATATTTAAAACTACTTAATACAAAAATAAACGGAAGTTAAGTATTACAAAAGATTAGTGAGTAAAGTAAAGAAACAACTGGGTACTTAATAAATCTATGTACACGAAATTAAAGGTTTGTTAAACTGTAAAAGGTCTATAGGTAAAGAATAAGTAAAGATCAAGTTAAATTAATACCAGTTTCTCGTACAAATGACACTAATGTAGAATTTATACTACTCCGTAAAAATAATTACCGGGTCTTGTATCAAGTAGTAACACTTACAAAACACACTTGTACTTTTATCACACGACAGATGAAATTTTTTTTTTAATTAGAGTTAATCCGTTCAATTTCAGTATTGAAAGGACGGACGTAAGCACACACAATCGATTCAACGAAGTTAGTACAGGTTGAGACCCACTGGGACACCTGACACCGGACGGTCCGAGGAGACAGGTACCCTAAAAGGTCTGTTCTTATGACATCACCCAACGGTACGGGAAGAGGTCCCCTAGAAGGGCTGGGTCCCTAGTTTGGTCGTAGAGAACATAGAGGACGTAACCGACCGTCCAAGAAATGATGATCATGGTTGACCCTTCGGGAGAAAGGACGGATAAAAGATAAAAAAATTGAAAATAAAATAAAACATTATATTTAAATAAATAAAATTAACCTCCGATTAATGAAATTTATAACATAACCAAAACGGTATGTAGTTGTACTTAGACGGTGTCCCCATGTACACAAGGGGTAGTACTTTAGGGGAGGGTCGAGGGAGGGGTATGGTAAGGAGACCCAGTAGGGTCACGTGGTCGGGCCTCGTAGGACATAATACGTAGCTTAGACCTGTCCGCTAAGTAAACTGCATACTATAATATGTAGAAGTTACGGTAAGATGGTTTAACAGGGTGGGAGCGGGAGAGGCTGTCTCTGTTTTTCTGACAATATATGTAAACACAAAGAAAACGATAGAATGTATGTCCCAATAGTAATGATAGAAAGATTTAAGGTATACATACGCAATCATATGACATAACCGCAAAAAGAAAGACCGAATGAAGTGAGACATATTATCCGACGTCAAAGTAGGTGGAGTAATCTTAACTAAGTTTACATAAGAAAAATTACCGACTTATTATGAGGTAACACATATACATGGTACCGAAAGAATAGGTAAACAGACGACTACCTGTAGATCCAACGAAGGTACTTGTAACCCCATGTACACAGAGAAAGTTAGGACAAAGGGAACCACACATACGGGTCTTCACCCTAACAACCCAGTATACCGTCAAGATAAAGGTCGAAAATTTCCTTAGAGGTGTGATAAGAGGTATCACCGACATGATCAGACGTAAGGGTGGTTGTCACATTCTCCCAAGGGAAAAGAGGTGTGGGAGAGGTCGTAAATAACGAACATCTGAAAACCTACCGTCGGTAAGACTGACCGCACTTTACCATGGAGTAACACCAAAACTAAACGTAAAGAGACTATTATTCACTACAACTCGTAGAAAAGTACACAAACAATCGGTAGACATACAGAAGAAGCCTCTTTACAGACAAATCAAGAAACCGGGTAAAAAACGAACCCAGTAAATAAAAAGACCTTAACTCGACGTATTCAACGAACATATAAAAATTCTAATCCACAAACAGTCAACGAAGTAAAGAAAATAAAAGAGGGTAAGACTTCCGATAGAAAAGTGGAACGAATATCAAAGGAAACAACACGTCTTCGAAAATTAAAATTAATCTAGGGTAAACAAATAAAAACGAAAATAAAGGTCATACGACCCTCCACCCAGTATCTCTAGGACGACACTAAATACAGCCTCTCGTAAAACGGATACAAGAGGAGATCCTCAAAATATCAAAGACCAGAATACAAATCTAGAAATTGGGTAAAACTCAAATAAAAACACATACCACAATCTTTCACAAGATCAAAGTAAGAAAATGTTCACCAACTGGTCAAAAGGAACGTGGTGAAGAATTTCTCTAACAGAAAAGAGGTAACATATAAGAACGGAGGAAACAGTTTCTATTCCACAGGTATCCACGTACCCAAATAGAGACCCGAAAGATAAGATAAGGTAACTAGATATAAAAACAGAAACACGGTCATGGTAGGACAGAACTACTGACACCGAAACATCATCTCGGACTTCAGTCCGTCGAACTAAGGAAGTCAAGGTAAGAAGAAAGAGTTCTAACGAAACCGATAAGCTCCAAAAAACATAAAGGTATGTTTAACACTTTAATAAACAAGATCGAGACACTTTTTATGGCGACCATCGAACTATCCCTAACGTAACTGAGATATCTAACGAAACCCATCATATGAGTAAAAGTGATATAACTAAGAAAACTAGGTACTTATGTCATATAAAGAGGTAGATAATCACAGGAGAAACTAAATAAAGTGGTCACAAAACATCAAACGATATATATCCAGAAATCAAAGAAATCTATCTATATAACGATTCATAAAAGAAGAAAAGCAACGTTACCACTTACCTTAAAAAAGGAATTAAAGAGAAAGATAAAAGAGTAATAATCACATATCCTTACGTTCCCTAAAGACACACAACTAAAATATAGGACGTTGAAATGATATAAGTAACTAATGGAGATCATTAAAAGACCACCTCAGGAATCCCAAAAGATACATCTCCTAGTACAGTAGACGTTTGTCACTCTCAAAATGAAGAAGAAAAGGTTAAACCTAAGGAAAATAAAGAAAAAGACGAGACTAACGACACCGGGTTTGAAGGTTTTGATACAACTTATCATCACCACTTTCACCCGTGGGAACAGAACAAGGACTGAAATCACCTTTACGAAAGTTAAAAAGTGGTAACTCCTATTACAAACGACACCCAAACAGTATATATCGAAAATAATACAACTCCATACAAGGAAAATAAGGACGAAAGACCTCTCAAAAATAATATTTACCTACAACTTAAAACAGTTTCCGAAAGAGACTTAGATAACTCTATTAGTATACCGAAAATAAAAAGTTAAACAATTACACCACCTAATGTAACTAACTAAACGTCTATAACTTCTTAGGAACGTAGGGACCCTATTTCGGGTGAACCAGTATCATATACTAGAAAAATTACACAACAACCTAAGACTAACGATCTTAAAACAATTCCTAAAAAGTAAATACAAGTAGGTACTATAAAAGGACATCAAAAGAAAAAAAACACCGCAGAAACAGTCCAAAACCATAATCCCACTACCACCGGAGTAGTTTACTCAAACCTTCAAATGGAAGGAGACGTTAAAAGACCTTCTCAAACTCATGCTATCCACAATCGAGAAGAACTTTAAAAACCGTCTTAAGTCGACGTTTCGGGACCTGGACCCGAAAACAAACGACCTTCTAAAGACTAATGTCAAAGTTAAAGGTATGAACACTACCCAGACGATTCTAAAAGATAAAGAAGGACCAAGTCAAACATTTCAACATGAAAAGATTCTTAAACAGGTAAAGAAGGTTCATCAGGTAAAATAACCGTATATTAACACTATCATCAGAGAATACTAGGAAACATAAAGACACAACAGACAACACTAGAGAGGTAAAAGTAAAGATTAAAATAACTAAACTAAAAAGAGAGAAACGAAGAACTACTCAGACCGATTACCAAACAGTTAAAATAAATAGGAAAGTTTCTTGGTCGAAAACCGAAACAACTAAAAACGATACCAGAGAAAACAAAGAAAACGTAAATAAAGACGGGATTAAAAATTCTAAAGAAAGGAAGATGATTGGGACCCCAAGAAGTAAAGAAGGAAAAGATCAACGAAATCCACATCTCAAGTCAACAAATAAACTGAAAAAAGAACAAAGAACTCCATACGGACATAACGATACTTGAAAGGGAATCGTGACGAAAATGGGACAGGTGTCCAAATCCCAACAACATAAAAGTAAAAGTAAGTAAAGATACGTGTAAAACTAAAGAAAAAAATAAAGAAGACACTAAACAACCAATAAGTCTTCGCAGAACAAGTCGGAGGTTTACAACCTTAAAAATTATCAAAAAGAGGGTATTAGTCCTAGATTAGAATGACGTAATACCAGTCTTTTCTACAAACCTTACTCAAGTAAAAAAAACTTAAATGGTTCCGATCTAAATACCGGGTTCTACACGAGATCTCTTCCTATCTAGTGTAGGACCCGGTATTTAGATCGGAACCATTTAAGTTTTTTTAACTTTAGTAAGGTTCGTAGATTAACGGAATACTGGGTCGTTAGGGGGACGACCCGTATGTGTGACTCCTTTGGTCTTAACTTGCTCTGTGCACATGGGGTTACAAGTAGCGTCGTGACAAATATTATCGGTCCTGTACCTTCGTTGTATCTACAGGTAGTAGTCGACTTACCTATTCTTTCGACACCATGTATATGTGTTACGTCATAATGAGTCGGTAATTTTTAATGTAAACTTAGTCAAGATTACTCCACCTACTTCCACCTCGACTAATATGTCTCACTTCTTTCGGTCTTTCTTTTTGTGGTTATGTCATATGATTACGTATATATACCTTAAATCTTTCTACCATTACTATTGGGACATACGCTCTGTCGTTTTCTCTGTGTCTACATATATTGTCAGAAAACCTGAGACACCCTCTCCCTCTCCCACCCTACTAAACCCTCATACCGTGACTTTGTACATATTGTAGTATATTCTTTACTAAACGGTCAGATCCAAGCTACGTCCTATGTCTTACGAGGCCCGACCACGTGACCCTACTGGGTCTCCCTACCATACCCTTCCCTCCACCCTCCCCCAAGTCCTAACCCTTGTACACATGTGGGTACCACCTAAGTACAACTACATACCGTTTTGGTTATGTTGTAAATTTCATTAATCGAAGGTTAATTTTTTTTTTCTTTTTTCTTTTTCTTTTCAAAAATACATGGATGTACTTTTATATACGAATAAATATGTGTCTTCCCGAAGTGTCCACCGGGATCATATTTCTTGGACAGACGGTTACGTCCTCTGCATTCTCTGAGTTCAAACAAGGGACCCAGACCTTCTAGGCAACCTCTAGGGACTGGTACGGGACCTCCTTCTGTACCGTTGGATGAAGTCAAAAAAACGTATCTCTTAGGGTACCTTTCTCCTCGGACCTCCCGATGTCAGGTTTCCCAGCGTTTCTCATTATGTGTTGACTTCGCTGAATCGTACGTGTACATGTGTGTTTTAAAGACCTTAAGATACAGGTGTTTTTTCTTTGACAACTAGGGTCAGGAGACGACCAGGATTTATTCTCCCTCTGAATTAAAAGTAATAAACAAGTAACTTCGATACAAAAAAGTGAGAATGGTACTAGTCCTTAGTGAAAAAGTTACTTGAATTTTTTTTATTTCACAGTAATTGACTCTTTCTGTCCTATTTAGTCCTCTTCCGACGATACATTTATTAGATAATCTCTAGAACCTTTACTTTTCATTACCAATATCTTTATAATTATTTTTTCATTCTTCGACCTCCATGATTTTTATGTCTAATCAATTATTTTTGACTTAAGTCCCTGTAAGTTCAACACTTACAAGTGTCTTATATCACAATTTATCGTGTCTTTATCTTCTTTATTTTCTTTTCTTAATTCTTTTGACCTTTTGTCTAGGTCTTTGAGGTAATACGAATTATCTCAAAGATCATTTTTTTTCTTATTTACGTTTTCTCCCCGGTAATCACTTTAATTATCTTTCTATAAAAGGTACTCAAAAGTTTATCCTTCTTGGTAAACTTACAGGTTGACAAACATACTTTATTGTAGGTGAGGATCTGTGTGTTATCGTTTTAAACTTTTAGGTCTTATTACTCCTCCTGTTTTTGGATTCTCGAAATCTCTTTCCCCTTTTACAAATTGAAACCTTCCCCGACGTTAAATCAGTGTCTTTCTAAATCCTTATGGATGTTTTGAACTCGGACTGTGGTAAACACAAGTGAGTTATTTCTACACAGTTTTTGTATTACATTTACGAGTTTTGTTGTTTTGGTTTTTATGGAAGTTTGATTCAACCTAAAGGATATAAGGGAACAAAAGGGGTGTTCCTGTTAGTAAGGACTCGGAGAAGTCTAGACAACCTTTCCGTCTGATACCCTAACTTAAATAAATATTATAAATCACCATGATAAACTTGGTGGGTTAGTATACCACCTGACAAGAACATTTTTTTTTTTTTTTTCTGACTGAGAAATAGAAAATTAGTGACTGAAAAGTAGAATTCTACAATCTTATTACGAATCGGTATGTTACAATCCATCGATACTCTTAACATCTGACGGTATCTTAACATAAAAACCCCCCGAAGGGAACACCGAGTCGACCATTTCTCAGGTGGACGTTACGCCCTTCGGACCCAAGCTAGGGACCCAACCCTTCTAGGGGACCTCTTCTTTCCGAAGGGTGAGGTCATAAGACCTGACCTCTTAAGGTACCTGGTATATCAGGTACCCCAGCGTTCCTCAACCTGTGATGACTCGTTGTAAGTGTATCTTGACATAAATGTCTAATGGTCAAGACACAATAGAGTGGTTACTTATCTAAAGTGTGTTTCCCACTTCTATTCTTATCCTCATTTTTTAGAAGGTTTAAAAGGAGAAGTAGACCTAGAAAATCATGACTATTGTTATAAGAAAACTTTAGTAAAATACTCTCATCTTTCTGAGGAATTAATGTAGTGGTACGATGAAGGAAACAGAGTAAAGAATCCAAATGTTCGAAAAAAGGGGGTTTCAGACCCCTTTTTTTATCATATACGGTATCGTTGGGTGAATATAGAACCCTTGTTTACTACAAAACCAGTTCTGTAGCATAACTTACATATACCTATAATATCCCGTCCCCCTCTCCTCTAAGAACTGACATTTATCGGTGACAACATACGACCAGAATCTAAAAGTAATTGATTTCAACACCGACCTGGTCGGAGATTTCTAAGAATACTAACGTTCTACGGGAATTGTTATAGGTGATCCTTTGAAATTGTTTTTCCGAATGATGAGAGTCCAAGACCTTTAATGTACTGTGTAGACCCGATACGTAACTTCAATAGCCTTCACCCCCTTCTCTCCCTCTCTCTGTCTCTCCCACTCACCCCGTACCCCACACGAAACTAATCCCAGGTCACATTCCGGACCTGTCCCATCTTGTCACTCCCTGTCCCTTCGAACCACATGACGTCACGTACCCTAACGTTTCTCACCTTGTACTGAATCACTGACTTGTTGTTGTTTATACTCTGGATCCCAAAGATCCCGAGTAAGAAATAATCCGAAGGGACAATCGAGTCTACCATTTCTTAGACGGACGTTACGTCCTTTGGACCCAAGTTAGTGACCACAAATAACAACTAATAAGAAATAACGACTAAAATTTATATTCTCATTTTGATATTCTGTGACTACTTTCTCTAGTTTCTACTGTGTTTGTCTACCTTTCTATATGGTACAAGAACCTAACCTTCTTAGTTATAACACTTTTACTCATATGATGGATTTCTTTAGATGTCTCATATTAGGGATAGTTTGAGGGATAGATCCAAACATAAAAAGTATTTTGATCTTGTTTTTTAAAGTGTTATACATACCTTTGTGTTTTCTAGGGTTTATCGGTTTCGTCAGAACTCTTTCTTCTTACCTCGACCTCCTTAGTTGGTAGGACTCAACTCTAATATGATATTTCAATGTCAGTAGTTCTGTCATACCATGACCGTGTTTTTGTCTTGATATCTGGTTACCTTGTTTTGTCTTTCAGGTCTCCATTTGGGTGTGTGGATACCCATGGAATAGAAACTGTTTACTCAGTTCTTATGTGTTACCTCTTTTCTGTCGGAGAAGTTATTCACCACGACCCTTTTGACCTGTCGATGTATATTTTATTACTTTAATCTTGTGAAGGATTTTGTATGTGTTTTTATTTGAGTTTTACCTAATTTTGAATTCACATTCCGTCTTTGATATTTTGAGAATCTCCTTTTGTATCCGTCTTGTGAGACTGTATTTAGTTTCGTTCAAGGAGAAACTGTGTGGAGGGTCTGATTACCTTTATTTTTGTTTTTATTTGTTTACCCTGGATTAATTTGAATTTTCGAAAACGTGTCGTTTCCTTTGATATTTGTTCTATTTTTCTGTGGGGAGTCTTACCCTCTTTTATTAACGTTTACTTCGTTGACTGTCTCCTAATTAGAGATTTTATATGTTCGTCGAGTACGTCGAGTTATAGTCTTTTTGTTTTTTGGGTAAGTTTTTTGTTCGTCTTCTAACTTTGTCTGTAAAGAGGTTTATTCTGTATGTCTACCGGGTTATTTGTGTACTTTTCTACGAGCTGTAGTGAGCAATAATCTCGTTATGTAAAGTTTTGATGTTACTTCATAGTGGATTGTGGTCAGTTTTACCGGTAGTAATTTTATAACTATTTGTTACGACCTCTCCTACACCTCTTTTCTCTTAGGAGAACGTGACAAAATGTCTACTATGGTGAAATTACCGTCTTCACTTGTCCTTGATTTCTCAGAGAACTACGCTCACTTTCTCGACTCACTTTTTTCGACTAAATTTTACGTTGTAATTTTTTTTGATTCTAATACCGTAGACCAGGGTAGTGAAGTACCGTTTATCGACCCCCTTTTCACCTTTGTCACTGTCTAAAATAAAAGAACCCGAGGTTTTAATAACATCTACCACTGACGTCGGTACTTTAATTCTCTACGAACGATGAACCTTCTTTTCAATACTGGTTGGATCTGTCACATACTTTTTCGTCTCTGTAGTGAAACGACTGTTTCCAGGTGTATTAGTTTTGATACCAAAAAAGTCATCAGTACATGTCTACACTCTCACCCTGATATCCTTTCGACTCGTGGTTTCTTAATTACGTAAACTTAACAACACGACCTCCTGAGAACTCCCAGGGAACCTGAAGTTCCTCTAGTTTGATCATTTAGGACTTATAAGTAACCTTCCTGACTACGACTTCGACTTCAAGGTTAGGAAACCGGTAGACTACGTTACTCGACCGAGTGACCTTTTCTGGGACTACGACCCTTTCTAACTCCGGTTCTCCTCTGACCCCACCTGTCTCCTACTTTACCAACCTACCGTAGTAGTTGAGTTACCTGGACTCAAGCCCTTTTGAGTCCCTCTATCATTTCCTGTCCTTTCGGATCACACGACGTCAAACACCCCACCGTTTCACAACCTGTCCTGAATCGTTGGTTTCTTGTTGGAAAGTGACAACCACCCTTCTTTTTGAGTATATTGCTGATCCCTTTTGTCATATCTCTAGGGAATTTTTGATCAGAAACTATATAAAACTCAATTAACAAATAATACCATACTCCGTCCCAATGTCGAAATCAGAAGACGTACACTGATAAGTCAACTATGTCACGGTAAACAACTTTTCTGATGAGAAAGGGTGAGTCTGCTAGAACCGTAAGAAGGACTCTTAGTCAACTGATATCTATCCACCCGAGTGAAGACTTTAGAGTCAAGATGATTAGATATACATATAGGAACATAGTTATATACATGGTGTGGTAAAAGTAAAAGGAACATTCCATTCGAAACTTTAACCCTTGACACTCAGAAGGATAAAGTGACAAGAAAAGTTTCCAATAAAACACATAGAGTAACAATGGGTTACCAACCAGACAAATTTTGATTTGGTCACCTTTCTTCATCTAAAAATATTTACACTATCTTCGAAGGTGTACGTCTATACGGTCTCGTTACAGTTCACCCACACACAGACACACACACACACACTCTCTATTATATTAGTACCTTACTGGAGAGTGGTGAACACGATATAAGTTAACCAACTTTCGTTCATTATCCTAGGAAGGTGTAAAGTTCCCTCATCTAAAAGGTCTCGAATTTGTGTTCTTCACAGGACCCCAGACAGACACTTTTGTAGTCACGTAAAAAAGTGTAGATAGATTTACATTTATCGTCGCTTAACGGGAAACGGCTTAATAGAGATTTAATTTTTGAAACTACTGAAGTCATTTATCGACCACTGTGATTAATTTTAGTCCACCCATGATTCACGTTGGGTTTGTAAAGTAAGACTGTCTCATGAACGTTCTTATTTGTATTTATACACACGTCTCTCTCTGTGTGTGTTTATACGGTTTAAGGTGGTCGTCATGATACTTAGTAGTACCGGGTTCATCAAATCCTTTACCTTAAGAAAAAATACGACTTTTTTCATATGACTTCCCGTTTTTAGACCTATTAAATAAGGTTGTAAAAGGGTTTGGGAGGTGGTAAATAACAAGGTAAATAAGGTCAATTTTAATAAGTGCGGTTTTATAGATCTATAGACCCAGTTTACATGTAATGTGGAGTAAAGAATTTTTTATAGAAATAAACGGGAGTAACTACAGTGTGAACTCAAGATTTATACCCGACGGGTTTACACGTCGTCCCTTCAAAACTACAATAACAACGACAAATCAGTACAGACTGGGACGTTGGGGTACCCGACATCGGGTAGTCCGAAGAGACAGGTGCCTTAAAAGGTCCGTTCTTATAGTCTCACCCATCTGTAAAGGAAGAGGTCCCATAGAAGGACTGAGTCCTTAACTTGGGTACAGAGGACGTAACCGTCCGCCTAAGAAATGGAGACCCGTTGGTCCCTTCAAAATGGGATGTAATTTTTATTTTGTATTTTCTCAAAATACCATCCATAACGTCAAGATTTAATAGACGTGGGGGAAAAGACAACCGACTAAACAAAATGTGAAGAAGGGAAATGATTTTATCGTCTTTGTAGACGTTGAGGAGGGAGTTAGTCATGTCGTAAAATACTCAGGGTCTAAATGTTTATCATAGTCAATGTACGTCATTTGGATAAGAACCAGAATAATTGATGAAAGGTAGTTGAATAGGGAGACCGTAAAACCAATGTTTTCGTACGACTGTTAGTTGTCATTACCAAAAGTCAATCAATAAACTGTTCATACCGTAAAACGTTTCTCAAAGAATAATTAATAAATTTCATAGTCACGGAGGCCCTCCGTAACGAACAAGATTCAGTATAAGTGAATAGATATCGACAAAAAGAGGAGAAGAGAGAGGCGAAGAGATGTCTTAAAAATCTTAAGATTCTACAAGATTCCACGTAATTCCTGTAAGATTCCACGTAATTCAACAAAATTAGAAAATATATCGTTTAAGAAATAGTAGGCTCGGTATCGTTTAAGTGGGGTTCAGAATTTGGTCTGAGACTAAAATTTATGTACAGTGAGGGGTATACAAAGAGATTGTGACCCATTTTTTTATTTGTATTCGTTATTCACATAGTGTATTTTATATAAAATTGTTTATAGAATGTAACATAAGACGAACGTAGAGTCAAAGACCCTTTCTACTACTAACTACTTAGTGATTTACGAATACTAGACTTCAAGTGTACCCTTTTTCCATTTGACCCTTTGGAAAATAAGTCTCCAACACCCGTTTACTACACACTTTAACAACTGTTTAACGGAAGTAATTCGAAAACTTCACCTGAAAAAAAAAGTATTTAAACCGAAGAAAAGTTTACACTGAAACGTCTTAAAATTCTGTAAGTGACAGTTTAATGTTAAACGTTATTATAAACAGGAACTTTTAGAAATAAGAACTTTTTCCACCATCTTTCAAATCTCAAGAGGAACTGTTATGAATGTATCTATTATACGTCAAAGACTCGTTTTGTACCTAAAGTTATGAGGGGACAAAAGAGGTCCATCTGTTTCCCTTATCCCTACTTTATCCTTCTGGAAAAAAAACAATTGACAACTGGAGAGTTATTGTTTCAGAAAACTGTTCCCCGGGAGATAACTGGGAACTTTAATATCATTAAGGTAATATCAACAGAGAAAAGTCGAGTCACAGTATCTCACACCTCCTATTCTGACACCAAAATATCAGACTAGAAACCCCCAGATTTAGGGTCAAGACGATGAAAGATCCTCACCTTGAGGTCCGTTGGTCGATTGAAAAGAAACAGAGTTATATCAGAAAGGGACTGTATGTTAACTGATAACTTTATACTATCGTGTATAATGATGTATAAACCTCTTAGTCGTGTTTATAACCAGGTTTGTCACTTCTGGTTTGTAATTAAGTCCAAAGACATTTGTAGACATAAATAGATATTCAGGCAACAAACTCCTTACGCGAAAACCAAAGATATACTGGTTATAAATTCGGAAAAAAGGAGATCCCTAGTAAAAACGTCTCCTATCTATTAAAACTATTGTATAAAGGAAGTAAGTAACTGAACGAAAATTTTCCAAAAAGACGTTTAGTGGAGGAAAGAAGGAGTGTGTTGAGACGTCATACATTTGTCGGTCTATCCATTAGTCACGAGACTCTGTCAATAACCTGTTTGCTTTTACACTGTCTAAAAACAAAAAGGTCTATTCCTCGAGTCTAGTGACTCTCCATTTCATTCAACCGGTTACTGTGTAGGTCGGTTTAGTCTCGTTTCTGATTCTAGGTCTTTAGACGGGGAGACAGAGGTTGACAGTTTTTCAGAAATTCGTATATATTAACAGTCGACCAGTACCAGGATGCGATTCATCCAAATAGACTATCTCTAACAGGAGAGATTATCAAATGTTAGACTTTTTGTGTCTTGAAACTGAGTCGAGAAGTTCCTTAGACCATAGTAAAAGGTTGTAGCCGACGTAAAAGGTCAGTAGTTAAAACGGTTATTTATAAGACATTAGACTCTCCACCCGACCTACATCTGTCTTAGTCGTTCACTTTATAGTTAAACAAAAATTAGGTACCATTCCTTCTCAACAAACCCTTTTGAGGATAGATAAAGAGTTACAAAATCAGATACAGACTAAATGAAGACACATCATAAATCGTACCCAGAATAAGACCTCGAATACAAAGTTCTAACTTAAGTCTCAAACTTGAGATGACAAACCGAAAGCCAATAAGAAGTCCCTATTCAAAAACGGTACAAAGTAATCTTCCTCGTCGCATCACCAACCCTTCAATCGTTGTGGGTCCAGTTCTTTGAGTGGTAGACTGGTTGTACCGATACCACTAGGGTAGTTGGGAAGAGTTAAGTCTGTAGACTTGCAGGTTCACCTGAACAACAAGTCAACGATTCAGTACAGTCTGAGAAGTGTTGGGGTACCTGACATCGAGAGGTCCAAGGAGACAGGAACCTTAAGAGGTCCGTTTTTATGACCTCACCCATTAGTAAGGGAAGAGGTCCCCCTAGAAGGGTTGGGTCCCTAACTTTGGTCCAGAGGACATAACGTCTGTCTAATAAATAGTCGACTCGGTGGCTCTCTCGTGTATGATAGAGGGTCTCAAACGAGTTTAAGTATAGGTAACTCAGCGACTACGAGAGATTGGTAGAGTAGGAGACGGTGGGGAAGAGGACAACGGAAGTCAAAAAAAGGTTTCACCTTTAAGATTGTAGGTCTAGATGTACAAGGAAACGAACTCTCAGTTCCAGTTCTCTCCTAAGGTTTCTATGTTTGGAGTGAGAGTCCCTCATACAAAGTGGAGACCCGAGAGATGGTGGATCTCGTAAAGTCTCATGGCTAAGTCTTCTTTCTACTTGACACCACTAAGTACTCCCCAGTGATTAGAGGTCCTTCAGACCTGCTCTTTGTCTAGATGAGGTCCCTACCGACCTAATTTTCGTCTCATAGAGTTTTGTGGAAAAGAAAAGAAAAAAAAAAACCGACACACCGTACACCCTAGAGTTAAGAGATTGGTACCTACCTGAACACTGGGGACGAAACCTTCGAGTCTCAGGATTGGTGAGGTTGTGACCTCTTTAGAAAGTTTTACGGATTAAGAACTAAGTATAAGATCCTCTGGACTTCTCATATTTCAGTAAAGATACTTGGGTGTGTAGGAGATGACAGAGTACTACGAGAACCTTCTGAACACCGGCCTCACTGAGTGTTCCTTCTTGACAGTATGTGTGTGTGTGTGTGTGTGTGTGTGTGTTAGTGTGTTTATTAGTATGGTCCCGACCAACGAATTTTAACGTTTTTCATTACTCTCCATGTGTGAAGGGACACTGTCCACAACCCACAATGACGGGGTCGGGACGACAATTGACGACGCGAATGGATCTCTTCAGTGAGACACTAATACCTGGAGTCAAAGAGTCACGGATGTAAGACCCTAGTAACAAGGGAGAAGAAGAAGGTGTGTACTCAGATATTCGTCTCCCTTTTCTCATTATCGATAAAAGTCTTAAATAAAGATATAATTCTCTTACTGACCACAGTAATTTTGTAGACTATCTCTATGTTAATTATGTCCGATCCTTCCATACGAAAGAAACCCACGAGGTTTAGTCTGTGTTTATCGTAAACTACGTGAAAAGAGAAACCAATTTATTAAACATACTATCCTCTTTCGGTATATTTTATACTTTTATAAAAATTTTACCTCAGATTTTTTTCGTTTTACAAAAAAAGGGAAACCCCGAACTAAAATTTATAGATTTTATTCAAAGTCAGGACATGTTGAAATTACGTCTAGTTCACAAAATTTTATAAATACTATTTCTTTTACTAAGGTAGACCCGTCCCTTAAATAATGACCTTATAGTCTGGTTAAACTTAACTTCGGTGACACTCTAATTAAAGAAGAGACAACGACCTTATATTTACACAAGACTGTCGACGAAAGACATTGACTTGACATGAATAAACGTACGTCGTAGAAGATGAGTTGCTTTAGTATTTATAGTCTCCTTGAGACTTACCAAATTCGTTGTTTGTTTCTAACTAATAGGTACGTTTACGGTTGAACCCTAAATGATATTTATTCTTTCATAACCGGTCACGGACAAAACTTTAGTTGTGACCAACAAATCTCGAAAGTCTTTCTGTTAGTACTTACAGTCTTCTTGTACGACTACAATTTTTTTTTTTTGTTTCAATGAGTTTCCCTTTTCTGTATCGGAACTAGTTTGTGTATAAAAAATCTAAATGCTTACTAATTGTGTAGTCTGTGAGAAACCTAATGCAAAAGGAAAGTGGTACCGATTCTCGACTTTTCTACTTGAGATAATGTCTTAATTGTACAGTACTTCCGACACATTGGTAAATTCGTAAATACATTACGTTAACCGTAGACTCATCCATGTCATCCTCCGATATTAAATACGTAACTACTACTATTTTCTCCTCCTAAAGTTTCTTTCTTCGACTTAAAAAGTACGAAACAAGTCCCTACACACACACGAGTCCGTATCAAAGTAGATTAACTCTCCGATATCTAAGTTAGATATTTGTTGTTTTCCCCTGTTGTGTCCTACTCTACCAACCTACCGTAGTGGCTGAGTTACCTGTACTCAAACTCACTTGAGACCCTCAACCACTACCTGTCCCTCCGAACCACACGACACTAAGTACTCCAGCGTTTCTCAGTCTGTGCTGACTCGTTGACTTGACTTGACTCTAAGTTAGTTTTCTAGACTTTCAGTCGAATCGAAAGTATAGTTATTTTCCTAGTTGACGGGAAATCTTCGTTTATTTTCACTCATTTGTGGTAATTTTAACGCTGATTAACTCTTATTTTCATCTCACATTTGTTTTACCGCGGTCTGTTTTAAGAGTGAAAAAGAGTTTTTGACAGAAAATAAAGGGGGAGAATTCTTCTTAAAGTGTTGATCGACTTACACAGAAACGGATCTCTCGGAAGAAAGCATTCATGAAGTCGGTAACGGTCTTCCACAGATTCCGTCGTGACCTCTCTCTTGTGTCTTACTTTCGGTCATAGATCACAGATACGTACGTACAAGTCAGTGAAGTTAGTATAGTCTAAGAAACACTGGGGTACCTAACATCGGACGGTCCGGTGGGACAGGTACCCTAAAGGGTCTGTTCTTATGACCTCGCTCGACGGTACGGACGCAGGTCCTCTAGAAGGGCTAGGCCCCTAGTTTGGGCGTAGAGGACGTCGAGGACATAATCGAAGGGCTACCTAAAGAAATGGACGACTCGGTAGTCCTTTCGGGGCTCATAATATAGAGAGACAATTATCACTAGAGACTCGGTTTTCCTTACAGGACCTTTCCTTTTTTTTTTTTTTTTTTCCTCCTTCATACCTTCTTCGTTTCCTTGACTGTCCTTTAAGAAAGAGATACACATAGATTCAAGGTTTTTCAATGTAAGTTGATTAACATTTGTCAGATATAGGGACTTTTACTGGTTCGGTAAGAGTCAATTTTCTATGGTTCATAGGTGGTATTTATCGATATCACATATAGAGTCATCGTTTTAGAGATGAAGATGAGAAGTTGTTCCTGTCTCTCTAAAACATTTGTTGATTTTGTTTAAGCGACCACCGGGTCGACCATTTCTTAGGTGGACGTTACACCCTCTGGACCTAAGGTAGGGACTCAACCCTTCTAGGGCACCTCTTCCCTTTCCGATAGGTGAGGTCATGAGACCGGACCTCTTAAGGTACCTGACACATCAGGTACCCCAGTGTTTCTCGTCCTGTGTTGACTCGCTGAAAGTGAGTGATTTTGTTTAAGGTGATCACCGTTTTAACTCACTGTGACTCTGTTTCGCCTTTCTCTTACTACCACCATCAAAGAGAACGAACTTAAGATCTGACGAAATCTTAGGTGACCTGAGAATGTAAGGTCCCTGAGAGTAACTCGCACCAGTCGCAAACGGTGTGTTTACCAAAAGGATTCAGTAAGAACCCCTCTATTTTCTTCTCTCAAACCTTCCTAAGCTAGTGAATTAAGAACGTAAAGACAGTCAACCTCGTACCACCATTTTTACCTTAGTACCCGATATAATAAGTCTTCAAAAGGAAAAATTATTTTTATGACTATTATTTATTTTTTTTAATTTTCTTTTTTTCTTCTCTTTTGGTCTACAAGAGTCCGAAAGATGACTCTCTGATCTTTACCTTTTTATCACGAGTAAATGTCGATAAAAGAAGAGGGGAAAAGGAAGAGGGAGAAAAGTTAAGGGTTCTGGACTAAAATCCACCTAGTTTTCACCAAAGAACATTGTACCTCGAACGGGTTGGTTCTTAGTGTCGTAATAGTTCCGATACAAGATTTTCCAGACGACGAATGGACAGCACAGACGAGAATCGCGGTCCTGGAGTGTTCTTTGATAACTAACTCCAAGCAGACTTAGGGGACATACGGAAATGTCATCTTCCGTATATCTACGTTAAAAATAACAGCATACAAACAAATGAAGTCTGAGAATTTCTGTTTCTTTTCATGCTCATACGGACCTATGGAAGTTGTCTTACTCTTTGTACATATGAAATGGTCAATTACATTTATTTTATACTTTGTGTGAGTACATTTAAATGGGTTGATGTTTACGGTGTGTCACAAGACTGTTTGTCGTACACTTCGTTATTCTCGGACCCCAAAATGACATCGGTACAGTAATAGTTGGATACTTAGATAGGACCAACAGTCGTCAGAATAAAGAGAAACCTAGACGATATGTGTGACCAAGTGACCAAAAACAATTCCTTATAGAACTTGGAAAAGGTCGGTATACTGGAGAAACCTTTACCGTAAAGGAAAAATTTTTTGTAAATAAATAAACCGACGTGGTCCAGAATCGACTCCGTACACCCTAGATCAAAGGACTGGTCCCTAACTTGAGCCCGGTGTACTAACCCTAGTACCTTGGAATCGGTGACCTGATGCTCCCTTCAGGGACCTTTACGATAAAAATCATCGACGTGACACAGAAGTGTATCTTCCTGGTACGACACTAAAGGGATGGGATGGGTGAAAATAGGAAGTTACCAATTACCATGTAAGAGAAGATACCAAGAATCAGAGGTCCTCGAGTTTTGACTGACGTTCTTTCTGTTTAACTTCTCTCCTTGTGTATGACCAACCGTCCACTCCCCTCCTCCTCCTATGTCGTCACTGTAAGACGTGAGTCGCTAGGTACCTTACGTAATTTACCTCTCTACGGAGACCAAAATCACTGACCTCTATTGGCCTACTTTGAAGATAACAGAAAAGTCTAATATTTTAGTGTGGTCCCTCAGTTACTGGTAAGATCGATATGAGAACGGAGAATCCTTAAAAGTTGAAGTCTAAAACTATTAGGTCCTTCCTTAAAGTGGAAAAACATTTAAAGTTGGTAAAATGCTCCGAATTGTAATTATGAGAATCAAGTGATGAGTCATATAATAAACAATTTTTTATTTGTGTGTGTTTACATTTTATGGAAAGTTCGGTTTCCATTAAAATATAATCCCTGATAATGATTGGAAAAAAAAAAAAAAAAAACCGGTACACCGTACACCCTAGAATCAACTCGTCCCTAAAATCTCTAGAATGTCGTCCCTACCCTGGACACGGGGACATTACCTTCGTACCCCATAATGGGTAACCCGGTGGTACCTTCAGGAAATAATTGGAAATTTTAATCGATAATCATAAATTAAAGGATAGGTCTTATTTTGAATGGAATGTTTTGCTTTCGTCTGGTCAGACAAAGGAGTTCTAAATAAAGATAAATAACTCTATTGTGTATAAAAAAAGGAAGTTTTACGTAATCTGTCATCTCACTAAAAGTTTTTAACAAATATCGGTTCCCAGGAGCTACCTCCTCCTTTACTGTTGGGTGAAGTTACAAGAACGGACCTCTTAGGGTACATGTCTCCTGGGACCGGACCGATAGTAGTCATCCCAGTGTTTCTAAGCCCTACGTTGACTTCGTTGAATCGTTCGTGTTCACAGGAGATTTAAAGAGGATTGTCATTACAAAACACTTAATTAATCATCTTCTCGACCTACGACGACGACAACACAACAACGAGTCAGAACAGACTGAGAAACACTGGGGTACCTGACATCGGGTGGTCCGAGAAGACGGGTACCCTAAGAGGTCCGTTGTTGTGACGTGACCCAACGGTAAAGGATGTGATCCCCTAGAAGGACTGAGTCCGTAGATTGGGCATAGAGAATACAGAGGACGTAACCGTCCTCCCAAGAAGTAGTGACTCCGTGGACTCTTCTCGACATACTCGACCAGTTTTAAGAAGAGTTCTCGACGTTCTACATTCGTGACATACGACCCCCTCTCACTTTCTTTCACTTCGGCGAGTCAGTACAGGTTGAGAAACGCTGGAGTACCTGACATTGGATAGTCCGAGGAGACAGGTACCCTAAAAGGTTCGTTATCGTGACCTCACCTAACGGTAAAGGAAGAGGTCGCCAAGAAGGACTGGGTTCCTAGTTTGGGTCCAGGGGGCGGAACATCTGTCTGTGAAATGGTAGACTCGGTGGTCCCTTCAGGGTACGACCCCCTTTCATAATCACTTTATTTCTTAACACCTTTAAAGAAGTTCTCTACCCTTATGGTCTGGTGGACTGGACGGGGGATTCTTTAGACATACGTCCAGTTTTTCGTTGTCAATCTTGATCTGTACCTTGTTACCTGACTAAGGTTAAACCCTTTCCTTATGCACTTCCAACATATAACAGTGGAACGAATAAATTGAATGTACGTCTCATGTATAACACTTTACGGTCTGACCTACTTCGTGTTCGACCTTAGTTCTAACGGTCCTCTTTATAGTTATTGGAGTCTATACGTCTATTGTGGTGGGAATACTGTCTTTCGTTTCTCCTTGATTTCTCGAAGAACTATTTTCACTCTCTCCCCTTACTTTTTCGACCAAATTTTGAGTTGTAAGTTTTTTGATTCTAGTGCCGGAGACCAGGGTAGTGAAGTACCGTTTATCTACCCCTTTGTTACCTTTGTCACTTTCTGAAAGAAAAGAACCCGAGGTTTTAGTGACGTCTACCACTGACGTCGGTACTTTAATTTTCTACAAACGAGAAACCTTCTTTTCAATACTAGTTGGATCTGTCGTATAATTTTTCGTCTCTGTAATGAAACAGCTGTTTACAGGTAGATCAGTTTCGATACCAAAAAGGTCATCAGTACATACCTAGACTCTCAACCTGGTACTTCTTTCGACTCACGGTTTCTTGACTACGAAAACTCGACACCACAACCTCTTCTGAGAACTCTCAGGGAACCTGACGTTCCTCTAGGTTGGTCAGGTAGGATTTCCTTTAGTCAGGACTTATAAGTAACCTTCCTAACTACGATTTCGACTTTGAGATTATGAAACCGGTGGACTACACTTCCTGACTGAGTGACCTTCTCTGGAACTACGACCCTTTCTAACTTCCGTCTTTCCCTAGTGTCTCCTACTCTACCAACCCACCATAGTGGGTAAACTACCTTTACTCAAACTCGTTCGAGGTCCTCGACCACTACCTGTCCCTCCGGACCACACGACGTCAAGTATCTCAGTATTTCTCAGCCTGTACTGACTCACTGACTTGACCCCTATTGAACCCCGGTTACTCACCTTTTCAGATTCGTTCCTACTAGGAAGAACACGTCGACCTCTTAGTTATCAGTAACAACCTTAATCTTTATTTAAAATTATATAAAACAGAAAACTATTACTCTTTAATAGGTCTTTAAAAATGAGTGACCTATGGTTCGTTTCTCACAACACCTCACAAACGATTCGACAAACAGGTTCTTTTGAAATAAGTACCTTACGTAATGACCTAGCACCAGATTGCTTGTGGGAAACCTTTTACACCAAAACAAAGGAGAAAGAGAGAAGAGGAACTTGGTCGGTCTCAAGTATAAAGAGGACCACACGGGACCTAGGAGACGAGATCAGGTCACTAGAAATTCAACAAGAAATCGGTCAAGAGTACCTCGGTGTCTAACCGAGATTAAGAGTAAGAAGACCTCCCTGTCCAAAGTACAGAGTAGATACTAACTTTCGGTCGTGGTTCACGTCGTGCACAACCATCGGTTCAGTGATAATACTGAAAGTGGAGATTCAGGTAGAAGAAGGGAGAACTTAACACCAACGGAAAGGAGGAGGACTGTTGTTGTTTGAACAAGATGGTACTATCTAACAAAGGTAAAGGGACTGGTGAAAAAGAAAAGAGGAAAAACTCCGACTTCCGAAGAAACAACCAAGGTTTCAACCCGACTGAGTTACTCTCATTCTCTTTGCTAAGGATCAAAGAAACAACCGGACACCAGTGTCAAGGGAAGTGACCAGTCCACTTTTAGTTTCGGTCATACTCGACTCTAGAAGGATCCTCTGATGTTACAACTACAATATAACTTTGTCAAACAGGTGGTCAGAAGTTCAAAGGGTCCCCCGTGTCACCATTTCTTAGACGGACGGTTAATTTTATTTATTTAAACATAATTTTTTTTTCTTCTTAGACGGACGGTTACGTCCTCTGCATTCTCTACGTTCAAACTAGGGACCCAGTCCTTCTAGGGGATCTCATCCTTTACCATTGGTTGAGGTCATAAGAACGGGTCCTTTAGGGTACCTGTCTCCTCGGACCGTCCCAAATATCAGGTACCCCAGTGTTTCTCAGTCTGTGTTGACTCGTACGTGCGTTTGTTTATAAGTGTAGAGTCCTCCTATCTTGAGGACATCGGAAAGAAATGAGGTTTTAGTTAACGAAATCACATAAATCGTATCGATTCCACAACTTCTTCCGACTCGCGGTTTCTTAACTACGAAAACTTGACGCCACAACCTCTTCTCAGAACTCTCAGGGAACCTGTCGTTCCTCTAGGTTGGTCAGGTAAGACTTCCTCTAGTCGGGACCCTAAAGAAACCTTCCTTACTACGATTTCGACTTTGAGGTCATGAAACCGGTGGAGTACTCTTCTCAACTGAGTAACCTTTTCTGAGATTACGACCGTCCCTAACCCCCGTCCTCCTCATCCCCTGTTGACTCCTATTCTACTGACCTACCGACCTACCGTAGTGACTGAGCTACCTGCACTTAGACTCACTTGAGACCCTCAACCACTACCTGTCCCTCCGGACCGCACGACGCTAAGTACCCCAGCGTTTCGCAGCCTGTGTTGACTCGCTGACTTGACTTGACTTCCACAACTAAACAAGAAAACAGTTAAGATAAAGAAAAGGACAAGTGATTCGTTGTTTGAGTTTAAGATAATGAGTCCCATGATGGTTAAATAAATAAATAACATACGACTTATATTACCTGACTTGTATCAAAAAAAATTTTTTCCTAGAAGTGGGAATTCTTAGAGTCTTAGATCTTCTTTACATACATTTGTTGGTTTTTTTTTTTTTTTTTTTCCAGTCATCATTATGTGTCTTCTGTATTATATTTGTCTTTGTATTCACTGACTCGGCTTCTCCGTACCTTCCTTCAATAACTATGTGAGTTGTACCTTTTTATTAGACTGGACAAGAAACTTACTATTCATCTTTAAGAAGTTCATTTCTTCCATGTACCCAAACTTTCAAAAATCCTCCCTCTTTACTCCTTTTCTCTGTCTCTCCTTAACAAGAAACCGACACTAGGTTTGCCGAAGATTAGATTTGTCGCACAAGAGTCAGTGAGTCGACCCAAGTTGAGAAACGTCGGGGCACCTGACATGGGCGGTCCGAGGAGACAGGTACCTTGAAAGGTCCGTTCTTATGACCACACCCAACGGTGAAGGAAAAGGTCCTCTAGAAGTGCTGGGTCCCTAACTTGGGCCCAGGGAACACAGGACGTAACCTTCCACCCAAGAAATGGTGATCGTGGTGGACCCTTCCGGTCAAATTTTTTACATTGGGTATCTTCGTTTAGAAAGGAGTGTATGATTGTGAAGAAATGGGAGTTTAGGGAGATTTCTCGGAGTATGCACAAGAAATACTCAGGTACTCTTTTCAATCCTCTTTTATTTCCTTTTTTGAGGATGTAGCATCTTTTCACAAACTATTCTGATCTTCCATGGTGAAACGTTTCTTTTGCGTTCACCATAGAGAAAAATTGTTCGGTCAACATACGATTCAGTGAAGTCACCACAGGCTGAGACACGTCGGGGTATCTGCCGTCGGGTGGTCCGAGAGGGCAGGGACCCTAAGAGGTCCGTTCTTGTGACCTCACCCAACGGTAAAGGAAGAGGTTACGTACTTTCACTTTTCACTTTCCCTTCAGCGAGTCAGCGAGTCAGCACAGGCTGGGAATCGTACCTGACGTCGCATGGTCCGAGGAGGTAGGTACCCTAAAAGGTCCGTTTTCATGACCTCATCCCACGGTAACGGAAGAGGCTTGTTCGGTCAATCAAGTAGTCTTAATGAAACAACGATAAAATATCAAAACGATGTAACTTTTTGGGTGACGATGTGACCTCGGTCCGAATTGACTTTGTGAATGACCTCGAAATTTTATAACAAATCTCTTACGTTTACAAATCCCTTATCACATAATCTTCTGTCGTTGTTTACAACCACCCTACCTACCCTTGTCCTGACTACACTTTTGTCCTTACAAAGACGTCAAATTTTTGTCACCGAAATGAGTGAAAAGTTCTGAACACTTATAAACTTCCGTAATTCTCTATAAATTAGTTTGAACGGAACATATGTAATATTTTTTATGAATTGACTTCTTAAGTACATCCGTTTGACGGTTTCGAATCATCGAAGACGTCTCCTCGGTTTGTGTTGGTATTAATTTGATACTCCAAGTCATTCACCGAACCACTTAATAGTGTACATACAATTCATTGAAACCATTAACTGTCTTTGTCAAGGACTCTACGTGTTCGTAACCCGTCTACTTCATTCGGTTCACGGACCCTTATTTAGATACCTTGTGACCTCCTACTTCCGTCGTTAAAGGTTGAGAAACCTCGGAGATCGTTAAATGTTACATTCCCCAAGGACTCTTTGAAGAATGGGGAGATTTTGAACATCTGACACTACTTCTAGGTACTCCGCGAGAGGGGAACGTCAAGTGTTCAGACACCGTTCTACACAATCCAGTACGGTAGGATGTTGAACCAACAGACAGGGGTACTTATACCTAGACGGATAGGGTCCCTATCAGTGTCAATAGAGTCTCAATTTTTCACTTCGCGGTCGAGACCCTCGTCCTTCAGTTCTGTTTAAGTCCCCTTATCAAACTGTCTTGACCCCGGCCGTCTGAGGGAAAGGGGTTGACGTCTCCAATTTTTGTTAGTGACCACTTTCGACCTTTTCAGTCTGTTGTTTCCTTCTCCCACCGAGGTCTGTTCTTTTCCTGATTCCGTATTTTCTACGCCACAGTCTCCTCAGTCAGCATGGGATCTAGACCCCTTCATTCCTTACGTACTTGACTTTTACACTTCTCGTCTCCAGTTCTTAACTCCGACTCTTAGAACCCCGTTTTGTCCATCGTTCGAGTAGAATTATAGTCTTTCTCACCTATATACGTCCACATATTAGCTAAGTGAAACGGTATGGGGACTTCGATTGTGTTGTAACATCTAGTTGATATGAGGTCATTTTCGTCACCCTTCGAGGGTGATGACACGATTGTCGTCAGTTTAAAGAGAGTGGATAAGATGTCGTGTACGGACAATCATGTAGGGACCCGAAGATGTATACAGTCAAGAAGTGTTATTTCGGATTACTAGACTTTTTATAGTCAGTCTAGTCTAACCAAGGGGCTAAACGTAATATTAATTTTATTTCAAATTTTACCAATAGTACAAGTGTTTTGGGACATATTAGACTGAAAACGAAGAAAGGGTCGTTTGGACCTTTCAAAGGTAAATCAGTGTTGTAAGAGAGGTAGGACGCCATCTAATCTTACAAAAAAGAATTAAGAAGTGAAGGACGAAGACAGTACACTGAAGGGTTACGTGGTTTCACCTGGCTCGGTGAGGGAGTAGGTGACCCAAACCTGAACGGACTCACTGAAAACAAAGACTACGAACACTTTCAAATTTTATGAGAACGTTCAAAACCGGATCGGAAAGACTCAAGACTCTGGGTGGTACTCTTCCCACACATGATCGTTGGGAGTAAAGGACACCGGACCCGAGGTCTCCCCGAACGCCCTTTTGGACTTTGAATGGACTTAAGAACGTGGTTCGTGCCAAGTGGGTGTTCGGATGTAATCTCACCGAGTTGTGATTGATTGTGATTGACAACGACTTCGACTTCGAGGTTTTGAAACCGGACTACGTTTCTCGACTGAGTGACCTTTTCTAGGACTACGACTCTTTCTGACTCCCGTCCTCCTCTTCCCCCACCATCTCCTACTCTACCAACCTACCGTAGTTTCTGAGTTACCGGTACTCAAACTCGTTTGATATCCTCTATCACTTCCTGTCTCCTTGGACTTCACGACGTCAGGTGTCCCAACGTTTCTCCGTCTGTACTGACTCGCTGACTTGTTGTTTTAGGTACTTACTGAGGTGGAGGCACTTACGTCTCTTCACAATGGAATAAGCGACGTCGTCAAGATCCTGAACGTTATCACAACTTAAGGACGACTCCACCGTGACTGAGAGGACTTTGAAACACGTCGACCCGACACTAATGATCACTGTTCCGGTAACCGATAATAAGATCAAAAGTGTCGGGAGTTCTAGTGTTTGTACTTCAGTGTTTCAGAAAGGTTAGTGTGGGATTCACGGGTGAATATCGACCCTTTCTCCCTATCGAACTGGTTGTCACTTTCAGGAACCTCAAAACGTCTCTTTCACCTGTGTATTCACTTGTGACAAATATAGTCCCTTAAACGACGACGGTCTCTTGGTTACGTGTACAAAGGTGAAATTTGTTTAATAGACAACGATAACAACAACTCAGCGATTCAGTACAGGCCGAGAAACGTTGGGGTACCTGACGTCGTGGGGTCCGAAGAGACAGGAAGTGGTAAAGGGTCTCAAAGGAGTCTGAGTACACGTATCTCAACCACTACGGTAGGTTGGTAGAGTAGGAGACAGTAGGGGAAGAGAAGGACGAGAGGTAGAAAGGGTCGTAGTCCCAGAAAAGGTACTCAGTCGAGAAGCGTATTCTACCGGTTTCCTAACCTTGAAGTCGAAACCTTAGTCAGGAAGATTACTATAAATGCGACTAAAGGAAATCCTAACTAGTTCTTTCTGTGTGACTTAAAGTCCTTTCAAAATATTATAGGTATCAACTCTTTCTATATAAGGAAACAATAAAACGTTGAAAAGGTGTACTGTATTCTAAAGTTCAAATTTTTGACTGACTCAGAACTATTTCTGTGACTTTTATCATAAAGAAGTACAACTTATTTACATGTATTAAGTATGTGATTTTGTCACATAAATCTATACTACCGTTTACTTATCTCACTGTAAAAGTCCCCGTGCACCTCACCTTTTAAAAGACAAAACACATACATACAAAAGATACATTAAATTTTAAAGAGTAAATTCGTAGTACATAAAATCATATACAATCTACCTTTATAATAATATTCCTGTCTTCATAATAATATAAAAGATGAAAAAGAAGGAAGAATTACTTGTCTTATACAATAGAGAATCCATACAGTCACCAAATCAACGATTCAACATAGGTTGGGAACGCTGGGGTACCTGACGTCGGGTGGTCCGAGGAGACAGGTACCCTAAAGAGTCCGTTCTTATGACCTCCCCCATCGGTAAAGGAGAAGGTCTCCTAGAAGGACTGGGACCCAGTTTGGGTCCAGAAGACGTAACGTCCGTCTAAGAAATGATGACGCAGTGGTCCCTTCAAGATAGACAATCCATAGGTCAACCGAAATTCATTGTCGCAGATAGGAAGGTAATGACCCTCAAACCTTCATCCTTCGACGACCGTAACGGAGTTTTCGAGACACAGAAGACCTGAGGTCCAGTGGTAGGAATGTTAAGAGGACTGTAAAGGGACTTTAAGTGTTCTGCGACGGTGTCAAAGTTTTGTGTCACCTCGACTTCTTTCTTCTCCCTTCTTTATCACCGTCTTGATAGAGACCTAAAATAAAGGTACTGTTTTTAGATAAGGTCCACGAGAATGACTTAAAACGAATATAAAGAAACCGGTTCCGTTCCGGTATACCGGTAAGAATTGATGACCCCCAAGACCCTTTTGGGCATAAATTGAAAGTAAAAATAATAAAAAAAATCTTCACCTGGTAAAAATTTCAGAAATACCTTGACCAATGTTGTGACGAGGACAAATTACAAAAAACCGGGGTTCCGTACACCCTAGAATCAAGGGGCTGTTCCTACCTTAGGTGAGGAGAGACCAACCATCCGTTTCGGAATCGGTGACCTGGTGGTCCCTTAAGGGTCTTCATAAATTGAAAACTGAGTTTCTCTTCTTCTTCCGTTCCCTCTTCCTTCCCGTTTACACCCAACCCACTGGACCGGTTTCACATACTGTACATCACCGATACACGTAATTAACACCTTGTTGTTTCTTAACAGAAGTCCCCGATGAGTCCTTACAATTCGATGCACGGACAAGTGGTCATAATGACAAGGAGGGGGCGGGGCGGGGGTCACACCCCGCAACGATCCTGTCATCCAGTCGGTTTCTGATGTAAAGGGTCCAAGGAAACACAGGTCTACTTCGGTGACTTGAACAAGAGTGGTCACTTTCCGCTCGTCTCGACTGAGAAACACGGAGTCGGTCGACACACGTCTGCTACAACACCGACCACCTCGATATTCTCTCGTCTTCGGACCTAGGGACTTAGTAACGTACCTCGCATTAGAGGTCCCCTGATCAATGTGCACGAACAATGATTTTGAACCCTTAAATAAATAATGTCCACGATCATAATGGAATCCCCCGAAGGGTTCACCGTAGTCACTTAGGTATACGGTTCCGTCCTCTGTGTCCAAGTTAGGGACCCAGGCGTTCTAGGGGACCTCTTCCTTTACCGTTGGGTCAGGTTATAAGAACAGACCTCTTAGGGGTACCTGTGTCCTCGCGCCACCCATTGTCTGGTACCCCAACGCTTTCTCGACCTATACTGAATCACTGATCTGTTGTTGTTATAATGGAATATATTCTGTTATTGGATATAAATATAGTTGGACTCAGAAAGTAAACAAAGAATACAAAAGGAAATAAGTCAAAAAGACAGAAGGGAAATCTCTAAAAAGAGTAATGGGATGAAAATTCTTCGGCATTGAAAAACATCAAAGAGTTTATCCAACTTGTAATACGGAAGATTACGGAACGACGGTGAGACGACACAAGATTCTTCGGTCTATTACTTTATACAATCCTGAACCGACTGACGATATTGTGAGACTCGATTCGTATATTTCGACCAAACCCGATGACACCCCAGAGTACACTAAATGGAGGATATCCTATCAACGGACTATTTCCTGTTATCTCTTAACGTACGATTTACACTAGGTCCCACTCCACGTTACCAAACTATCTCCTACACTCATAGTATTATAAAACTTAATCTCGTTTACCGATAAAGTAAAGGGTCTCGACATTTCCCTTGAATACACTCGTCTATCTTAAAGTTCTTAGGATATATTTCACAGATAAGATAATTCGCTAGATAAATGAAATATTACTACTATTATAGATTTAATAAATAGGTTTTATGGATCGGTGATCAGTAATACTGATACCACTTCTAAGTTCACCGTATTACTTATGTACAGATTAATTTAAAACGTGTAAAGTTTTCTAAAAAGTGAAATTCAATTTGTGTATCGTAGAGACGACTTTCGGTCCTAACCAGGTTTAGATCCCACCGGACACTACCGTACTGTAACCACCGTCTTTTATCCCTCTTTATAGTGTCTGGAACGTTTAACTAGAGTCAAGATTAGAACGACACGTAGTAAACCCCTAAAAGAGTTGAAGAGACTCGGAGTCGTCAGAAGAGCTATTTCAATTCAGATCTTCGTGATTCAATTAATGTCTGTAATTCACTCTGTACGTGTTATGAATTAAGTTTTGTCGTGTCACAATTTTAAGTACGTACAAGAAAAAAAGAAGAGATTATAATATCAAACAATTACAAGATCCCACCCGTATTATTAGAAAAAAATTGGTATTAAAAGATAGACTTTGTTTATAAACAAGACAGTGTTTAGGTTGAAGTATAAAACCATTATTTGTATTGTTAAGTGTCATAAAGGAGAAAATCAATTATGTACGTAAAGTTGGTGTTCGGACAAAATCTTGACTCAACGGTGGAAGGTTGTATTAACGTCATTGTTATACGTTTAGGTGGGTATTAGATTTTATGCTTTTATTTCTACTCGTCCACTAAATCAAAAAACTTCCGTTGGATCACACGATTGTTCCCCCTTTTTTAGTTGTATTTACACTTATTTGAGCTCAAATTTATTTGAGCTCAAATAAATTTCAAAATTTTATTTGAAATTTTCTTTTGAGTAAAGAAAGAAAATTTCTGTCCATAAATAATACTAGTAAGAGTCATAAAAAAAAAAAAAAAATTAGAGTCACTCACGTCGAAACTTGCAAAGGGGGTTTTACCCAAAGTACCCTCCTAAATAAAAGAGATGTCATAAAGGTCCCTTTGAATGTCGTTATTGCACTAGTAAACGTTCGAACGTTGGTTGTGAGGTCAACTCCCTTCTCCATGTGACTAACCAAGGACCGGGGGACCGAGGTGTCCCGAGACCGTCAGACAGACAAGGGTCCCGGTTCACGTACCTCTAATTGGACTGGAAGACCCCGAGGTGGAGGTCATTTTTGTCTGAGGACACCACAAGATTCCCGAAGGGTCCACCACGATCGTCATTTCTTTGGTCGACGGTTACGTCTTATGTGTTCTCTGTTCTCAAGCTAGGGACCCTGCCTTTCTAGGGGACTTCCTCCCGGACCGTTGGGTGAGGTCATAAGAACGGACCTCTTAGGGGTACCTGTCACTTCGAACCACCGATACCATGTATTCCAACGTTTCTTAGTCTGTGTTGACTTCACGGATCGTACGTACCTGTGTACCACAAAATTTAGTTCGATCTAAAACCTAAGTTATGAGATTTTTATATGATAATCTTTTCTTATATAAGGGTAATGAGTCTCATACCTAAATAGTTATAAATAATTTCATCGAGTTTCCAGTGACTCAATCGATGACTTTTTATCTTTGTTTTTACACTTATAGTTAACTTTAAATCTAAAGAGATGAAAATACAAAAAGAAAAACGTAGTCCAGTTGTTTTCTGTTTCAGGAACCTGTTAAATGATTAAATCGTTAACCGGTCAAGGAAAGAGTTACCTCAGAAAAATTGAGACTATAAGGGTTTAGGTTTCAAATCCCATACTTGATAAAATCCGAAGAAACGGATTTAGTGAGTCACGACTCATCTGCGTCTACATTTGGGTTAATTGTGATTCTTTAGTCACTAGTAATGCCAAGACCGAGAGGGTATACACCTACTTCTTCTTCACCCTCCACAATATTTACAACCTTGTCTTTCTTATGTATCTTTAGAAGACTACTTTCCCGAAGAAAAAAGTTGAATTTTGAAAACTACAACTTTATTAACATCAAAATAAACGTAATCACTACTTATTACTTATCCTACTTATCCTAGTGTAAATGGGGTTAAATCGAAGGAGGTTACTATTTTAAACCCGTTTTGACATCATGTTGTAATCTTGGCTCTATGGCTATGCCGATTTCAGTTCTATGTCTTGTAAAGGGTGTGGTACGGTTAGGGAGTACAAGGGGAAAATAAGTCTTAGTGGAATTGGTAAGTCGGTACTTAGACAAAAGGTAAAAATATTTAAACGGTAAAGTTCCTAAACCCTTCCAAATCGATGAACAGTCAGTGAGTCAACACAGACCGAGAAACGCCGGTGTACATCACGTCATGCACTCCGAAAAGATAGGGAGTGACAGAGGGCGTCAAACAAGTCTAAGTACAGGCAACTCAGCCACGAAGATAGATTGGTAGAGTAGGAAAGAAACCAGAAGTTAGAAAGGGTGATAGTCCCAGAAAACGTTACTCGACCGAGAAGTGTAGTGTACCGACTTCCTAACGTCGAAGTCGTAGTCAGGAAGATTACTCATAAGTTCCAACTAAAGGAAATCCTAACTGAGCAAACTCGAGGAACGACAGGTTTCTTCAGAATTCTTATAAGAGGTCGTAGTGTCAACCTTTCACAGTTAAGAAGCCACGAGTCGGAAGACATACCAGGTCGAGACTGTAGGTATGTATTGTTTACCTTTATGGTATCGAAACTAATGTGTCTGGAAACAGCTGTTTCTACTACGAAAATTATGCAACTGATCCAAATAGTATCGAAAGGAAGGTTCCTGTGACGTAACACCACTCCCACCGGGATCTGAGGACCTACTATCCCTTTTAGGACTGAGACGGGACTATGGTGGATTCCTCGTCCTCTCCGTGAACGACGGGGAAATGACGATCCCCACACACCTACACCTACAGACTAACCCAGTCAGACTAAGACCTGGGGGTGAATTGGTACTTTCAACTGGTGGTGGTGATGTTGACCGTTCGGGGTGTCCTTCGGGTCCCAACCTTATACCCACTTTCAAAGGGTTTCCTGTCCTTGCCTTAAAGGTCTCGTTTCTCCTTTTCATGACCCACCCTTTTTTTTTTTTGTTTGGTTTTTTGTCACGGACCACGTAATAATAAGTAAAACCCCACTGAATCCTTCGAAGAAACACACGAATCAGTTAGTACAGACTGAGACGTTGTGGTTCTGACATCGGGCGGTCCGAGGAGACAGGTACCCTAAAGGGTCCGTTCTTATGACCTCACCCAACGGTAAAGGGGGAGGTCCCCTAGAAGGACTGTGTTCCCCTAGTTTGGTCACAGAGGAGACAGAGGGAATGACCGTCCGCTTAAGAAATGGTGACTCGGTGGACCCTTCGAATCTTACGAATGAATAAAAATTTATAAAAGCCACTAACACCGAAGAATTTTTTTTTCCGTCACTCTCTTTCACCTTGTTATGAATTTAGTAAAATACAGAAACAAGTTGTAAGTAAAGAAGACGTCGTAAAATGACTCACTCATGTGACCCAATCCTCGACACGATCAATAACTCTTGGGTAACCACTTTTTGGGTGATAAAAAAAGAGTTCTTCGAACTTTCCACCCCCAAAGACAAACCGTCGACCCATTTTTCCATCCTTAAAAAAAGATTTTAACATGTACATATGTAATAGAATCAAAACTTTACATTTGGTATATGTGTACACTTACGTGGAAATAAAATTCGTCTTCATCCCGAAAAGAAAAGTCTTTCTTTCACTACTCACCCCCAATAAGAGATCCACACTTTCCGAAGAGTACCGCCCCCGGAGAGAACGACACCTTGTACCCGGGATCCCGACTTCCCGAAGCCCTCAACACCGGGGACCCGAGGTCCCGTGTCGTAACTATCAACACCGTGTGTCCGAATCAACGAGACTCCGTACATCCTAGGAGGTTCCGGTCCCTAACTTGGCCACAGAGGACGTAATCGTCCGACTGAGAAATGGTGACTCGGTGGTCTGTTCAGGAGATAAAACAAAATATGGTCTAACAGAGAGTAGGGGAGATACCGACCGTTATCTGGAAATTTTCATAAAGCTCTGAAATTAAAGTCTCCTCCATTTTCACCAATCAGTGATGTTAAATGAAAAGTGGTAATCGAAGCGAGACTATATATTTCTAGGACCGTTCACTAAGTTGGTTTTCCCCCGTGTCTCGGAGAGTTCCACTTATTGCTGGTCAAGTTCTCTTCATCTCCTTACCCCTCCTCTCCCAGACTCTTGGACTTAAGTAGACCGTGAATGGTCCATCCACTTGACGACCTCGAAGTCAAAGAAGACCCTCGTGAAAGGACTACACATCTGGAGTTTCCTCCCTCCCTCTATTGTCGGACATTGTTCGACAGTTGAGTTGTGTCTTATAGTTCTCTTCGTAGATAGTAAGGTGACGAATGTCACCTAATTAACGGTTACTTCAAAGGTTTTTACTAGACTAGGTCCCAATCTGGGTCCCGTTCAGGGATGTTCTACTACTTTTTAGTGTCCCTGGTCCAGTCGTCTCAGGGTACGATCTACTTCTATTACACCTGTGTAAGTAAAGATCACACTCAAATATAAAAGTCCGTCAGAGACTTTTAGGGAAACTGAGAAGGTGTAAAAACTGTGGGAATAAAGGATATGTCCCGGACACTACATTCAAAAATTAAATTGAGTTGTCTGTACCCTTTCTGTATAACCGGTCTACTACACGATCTAATATATATACTTTTCTACTTTATATCAAGAACTAGAGAAACTCGACCTTGACAATCCCCTTCGTGTGACTGACTTTGGTAGGTGGGACCGGTCCGTGGTATCATTGTTAAGCGTACCCAACAAAATCCTGTCCTCCAGGACCATTCCTCGGGACTTGATTGTTCGGTGATGGTTGGCCTTCTCAAACCCTTTCCAGTTTTCCTCTGTGGTGTACAGACTGGTGGGGGGTCTTAGGAAGAGAGACCGTAGGTAGAACCGGTTTACTCCGAACGTGGTGGTCCTTCCTGAGACTCAGTCTCACTAACCGATTTCTGTTGGGCCTTTGATTAGAGTAGTAGTATTTTGGTCTCTGACGATCGGTGTACTGTCTCAACAAGAGGACCCAAGGGAGTGGGATGACGAGAGGTGGGTCCACGGGAAAGGGTTATTTTAGAGAACGAAGTAGTCGTGTGCACAGAGGAACCTGCTAAGTAAAGACTCACAATCTGTTTCGGGTCAAAGCCCGGGACCTTTCCCAGAAGGAAGGACGTTGTCTTGTCAACTGTACACTAATCATGTTAATAAATCAAGACACGAACTTTTATCTACTTAAATAAAAAGGAAGTTTTGTACTAGAGAGACCTTGTTATTTAGATCTAAAATTTTAAACCTTTGTACTATAAAAACGAATAGAAATTCTTGTTTTTATCATAAGTTACTTTCCTTTAATGGGTTTCTCTTAGATACCTTTCCGTTCAGTGACTGTTAAAGACGTATGTCAGCGTTCAGAACATGCTTTTTCCATAAATACTTTTGAGACCTAGAGGTAAGTCCATAGTATTTACGAATATATAATATACATAGTAATACATTCAAATTAAATTTTGTAGGTTGTGAATATTTCTCTTTGACACGACGCACGGACGGAGGCATCTTTCATTAAATGCGACACTTACGGGTCCAGTAATGATTCTACGTTACAATATTTTAAGATCCATAAATATACCTTTCCCTTATGTTGTAATTCTTCTTAAAGGAAATAGGTAAATTTCCTCACTTGTGGTTTTCCGGTAAAATTCTGAGATCTTCACGGTATCTTTAAAGGTTTTCTCCAACATTACATATTTTGTTTCCCATTGTGGTTGGTGTTCCTTTTTTTTTTTAATATCTTTGCCCTCACCCCCACCCCCACCCCCTGTGTGAAGGACCGAGTCTTCGAGAATTTTCAAGACTCGGTCCTTTGGAGGGCGTGGCCCCGCTCCTTACAGAAACCGAGACGTGACTGAGGGACGATTCAAGGGGAAGTTCAAAACCGAGGGAGCGAGGAGCCAAGGGCGGAGTCTGGGCTTGCACCCTCGGTGTCCTCCTCCGGCCGTGCGTATGGACCTCGACAGCCTGTCTTAGTCCAACGGTGCGCGCAACTAAGCCTTACGGTGGCGTGGATTGTGTCCGGCATAAACGTCCGTCTGGGTTCCCTAAAGTTCGCTGTGGGCCTTCGAGTAGAATGAGTAATCCCTGGGTCGGCCCTTTTCTTGTTATCAGTTTAACTCGGTTCTCGCGCGGAAGGCAGCGGGGGGCGTCGTCAAGCGCCCGCCGCGCGTCCCGGACGCGGGCCCGACCCCGCCCCTCGGCCTCGGGGCTTTTCCGCGCGACGGGGAAATTTTCCGGCGCGTAGAGGCCCGGCCGGAAGGAGGGGCCCCGAGGTCGACACTAACTGCGACCCGCCGCTCTCCTCCGCGGACCGCGATTGTTTTCAGGCCGGGAACCCGCTCGTCGCGGCCCGGCGCTGAGAAAGCGAGCGAGCCCCGTGGGCGTTGTTCACCGGCGGCGCGGGAGGGGTCCCCTTCGGCGCCCACGCGTCCCCCGCGGACCTCCTCCGCCGTCTCGGGCCCTCGGGGCCGGCGGGCGCGGCGAGCCGAGTCGCGGGTGTCGGCCCCCCTAGCCCCGCCCGCCTACCCCTGGGCCGCCGCCGCCGCGCCGCTCGGAGACCCGCCGGGGCCCCGCGCCCGAGAGGCGCCGCGACGCGGGCGGCCGGGGCTTGCGCCTAAGATTCCCGCCGCCGGCAGGGGCCCAGGGGTGGGCCGCGTCAGCCCCGTAACGGTCCTCCCCTGGCTCGGGTGGGGGTGGCGGGTGGCCTCACGCCCCCCGGCGGGGGCCGGCCTCTAGCCGGGGCCGAGCACCCCATACGCGTCGATTGCCAGGGCAGCCCGCCCGAAAGGAGACCGCCTCGCGCGTCCGCCACGCGGGGTCGATACCTCACAGGCCCCTCTGCCGCCCGTACTGCCGCCGTCCTACCCGCGCTTGTTACCGTTTGTCATGCCGTCGCTCCCACTCACCCGGCAGGCAGGAGTGTGAGGGCTAGCGCGGGGTGGGGCGGGGGGGTAGAGGAAAGGGGAACGGAAGCGCAGACCCTTCCTTCCAAGAGCGTGCGGGACACCACAGCCCCGCGTGGGGGTAACCCGTGGGACAGACCCGGTAGTGGAAGGGGGAGGACCCTCACGAGCCCGCGGGGCGCCCACGAAAGAGTGCCGCCCCAGAGAGATTCGTTGAAGCGTCCAACAGGCACGCTGCCGAGCGCACCGAAAAGACGGACACCGCCTTGCGGACACGGAATTGAAGGGAAGGGACCCCGTAGACCCCAAATCCCACCTCTCAAACCGTCGACCGCCTTCTGCCAAGACTCTTTGTTGCGTCCCTTTTGAAAGGGTCCGGAAACACGTGGTCAGTGAACCTGAGAGGACATCGTCCCTTTTGAAGACCTTCTTCAATTCAAAGGTAAGAGACGAGTGACCGGGGGCTCGACTGTCGAAGCACTTTGACTGGTGGATCCCCGGTACGCTCCGGTCCGCACCGCCCAATCTCCCCCACCCACCCCCCAACCAGACCCGAGAGGGCCCCGAGCTCTACCCGTTTCCTGGCAGACAATGCACCCCGACCTTTAGCGTGTCTTTATAACGGACAGTTCACCCTTGAACCTTCAACCCCTTTGAAATTTGAGGTGGATGAGGATTTTCCCACTACCTACACACCCAACCGAAGACGGAGCGGGGAGGAGGGGGAGAAACGTATTTTGGCATCACAACCTTGGGCCAACTAATTGACGTAACGGGGACTATCCGTATGACGTGTCCGCAAAGGGACGTCAAGACTTCAATCCTTCCAAACAGAAAGCACTTGAACCGACCTCCCCTCACGTTCTCTGTCCCAGCCAAAATGTCGGACGGGGGTCTCCTGTCCGCCAATCTTCGCCCCAGGGCGCGGACGTCTGACGATCCTTACGTCTTACCGATAAGTCGTACACCACAATCTCTTTGAAGTTAGTAAGTCAAGTTTTGAACTCCTCGAGACTGGTGCCTTCCACCTACGGAGAGGGGGAACGAACGGTGACACAAAGAAGAGTCGTCGAAACACTTTAATGTCGTCTTTGGCTGGAATTCTTTTGGCATAGGTGTTCTTGGAAAACAAATTTAGTAAGAAAAAGGTCCCGTAGTACACAACTTAAGGTGTATATATACTATATACATCTAAAGGAATAAGACCTGTCAATTCACTCTCTCTAAAAAAAAAAGGGGACTGTTAAAGTACAAAAAAAAAAAATTTCTTTAAACTTTCCACCAAAAAATTCTATCGGTTGGTACTTTAATCCGGTCTTTTCTACTAACCTCTTAGAACCGGTGGGGGGTTTTGGAACACTTCAATTACAAAATTTTTTACCACTTTTTTACTTTCTAATTCGGAGGAAGGAGAACTCAATAATTTTTCGAAAGTTCCTCACTTCACACACAAACAGTCAAGACCCACACATGGGTAATGAAATGAACTTGTGACTACTACCCCCCACCCCCCTCAGCCTCTGAGTCTCTCCTCGTGTCTAAACGTCGAGACACAAGAACTTCTTTGGGGGAGTGTGAGAAAGATTAGGAGACGTTGAACAAGACTGTAGGGTCGCAAGAGCATAACACGTCACACACCACACACTGATGAAGGACAGACTTGTCACCTCAAAAGTTGGGAACCCTCTCTTTTCCTCTCTGTCTTTTGATTACAAGAGGTCGACAATAAGGATTGACGATGGAGACGTAAAAGTGAAGTCGACTTCACTTTAAAAATGACCTTAGGCTAAATCTATGTGTCACCTGAAAAATATCCCCCTTTTCTTTTTGGAGAACTCAAGTCGACTAAGTTCCCCTGGTTATCCTTCGAAACCCTCCATTGACGCAAAACCGACCTCTCTGTGTGACACAAGTCACAAGTAGTTGAGAGAAGTTTACGTAGGTCTAAGAAGAGAATATCTACCTCCGCCCCCCTCACTTCCCCCTATCTCTCAATCTTATTGTTCTCGAAAAGTTTTTAGAAAAGCGGGGACAATATGAGACGGGTCAACATGAAATTGTGGGGGGGATTATATATAGTAGTACATTACATAATATCCAATTTTATATACATTAACCCATACCAGTTGAAATAATGTAACACGACAACCTACCATTTCAGATACGTTTATTCGGACACCCTTAAACCATACAATTACGGAAGAAAGAATAGACTTTGTAGGTCAAAATTTCTTTCGGTTTCGTCAGGGATCTGTGTCATAAAGACAATAGTCTCCTCTGACTCGTAGCTGTCAAAATGTCGATATCACGATAGACGTAGACACGAGTCAGTGATTCTCAGTCAGGAAAGACTGAGAAACACTGAGAAACACTGGGGTCTCTGACATCGGACGGTCCGAGGAGACAGGTACCCTAAAGGGTCCGTTCTTATGACCTCACCGAACGGTAAAGGAAGCGGTCCCCTCAGAAGGACTGGGTCCCTAACTTGAGAACAGAGGACGTAACCGTCCACCTAAGAAATGGCGACTCGGTAGACCCTTCAGGTACCACGTTAAATCCGCACCACATAAAATTTACTAGTTACTCACATATAGGTATCTTACCGAGGCACTCTCTAGGGACTTGATATTTCACAACCATAAACACATATGAAATTTTTAAACGTTGAATTTACATAAAACGAATGATGACCTCAACTGTGGGTTACATTTACTGGGAATTTAAAATCTTTATAACACTTAATAATCTTGAAAATTTTGAAGTTATAAAGTAGAGTGAAACAGGACGAGGATCAAACCCTTGAGTACATTCTTAATTTCTAAAATTTTAAAATTTTTTTTTTTCTATAAAATTTTGTATAAGGGTTCTGAATGGAATCGTCCACGTCACCCACTCTCCGAAGGATCAAGACACTGTAGGGTCCCTCGAACAGTCTTTACGTCTTAGACTTAGTAAATAGTGTACGTACAATCTCGAGGTCCGTCAAGAACACACCTTACGTTTCGTAACTAAACCCTCAGACCTTTAAACTAAGGTCGAAGATGAATCGATGGTCTGAAAAAAGTCAACAGGGGTTCGGAATTCCAGAAATAAGATATCTCACTCCTCTCTTTTGTTTTTAAACCCCCCCCCCCGTAATAAACGGTATTGGTGGGAACTCGTACATCAGGAAGTAAAATCAAACAAGTGTATTACGAAATTACCTGGTGAAACCCTTCTATACAATATTACTCATACTAACGGGACTATTCACAACCAATGAGTCAATACAGACTGACACGTTGGGGTGCCTGACATTCGGTGGTCCAAGAAGACAGGTACCTTAAGAGGTCCGTCCTTATGACCTCACCCATCGGTAAGGGAAGAGGTCCCCTAGTAGGGCTGGACCCCTAACTTGGGTCCAGAGGACCTGACGTCCGTCTAAGAAATGGTAGACTCGGGGGTCCCTACCGTAATAACGGGACTTTAGTCATTTATAAGGAGAGGGAAAACAGTAGGGGAGATGGGAGTAGAGACAGAAGGAGTGAGTAAGGGTGAAAGAGAGAATTGAGTCTGTCAAAGACGAAAATTAAGACTCTAATTTCCATTACACGAATAGTTATAACCCACAAAGACCACAAAACAAAAGGATGTCTGAATCACTTACAAGTCTAATTACTAAATTAAGGGTCCGAAGTCCGTCTGAATCTTAAACGAGGTCCTTTTACAATGGTGTGTCCAAGACTAGAAGTCGAAAGATCTTTATATTCGCTTACAGATTTACTAATCATACAAGCCCATTTGAGAAAAATACCCTCTGACTAAAAGAAATAGAAGAAAGTATTTCAAATTCAATGTCGGAGACACACCTTTAGACCTCTTATTAAACCCCACTAAGCTCGGTAATCTTGGTAATCGAAACTGAGGTCAATTTGGTTTATTTGTTTACAGAGGGAAGTTCATCGGTCTCTCTTCGACGAAAGGACGGAAAATTCCAAAGGTCGGAGTGCGAGTGAATGAACCACCAAAGTAACAATTACAAATAAGTTGAGGTCGCCCCGACTCAGACAGTAGGAATGTGACAATTGTCGAGGAAACATTTGAGGACGTACAGAAATTTAACCGTGACTACTCCAGACCCCTACCCGAACTGGAACCATCGAGACATCGAAATAGTTGCGGGGCTCAGGGAAAGGGGGTAGAGTCTAGACGCGAGAAGCCTACGCTCCTCGCGTTCAACGGCCCCTTGTATTTAGGAATGGTCAGGGAGTGGCGAAACCCCTTGTATAGAACTTTACTATTATCACTACCGACGACAACCACAAATTAATCATTCGACACAGACAGAGAAACGAGGGGGGACCTGACGTCGTGTGGCCCGAGGAGACAAAAGGTGATAGAGGAGTGACAAACTCGTACTCAAACGAGTTTAAGTACAGGTAACTCAGCTACTACGATAAATTGGTAGAGTAGGAGACGGTAGGGGAAGAGGAAAACGGAAGTTAGAAAGACTCGTAACTCCAGAAAAGGTAACTCAACTGAGAGACGTAGTCTACCGGTTTCATAATCTCGAAGTCGAAGTCGTTATCAGGAAGATTACCTATGAGTCCCAACTAAAGGAAACCCTAACTGACCAAACTAGAGGAACGACAGGTTCCCTGAGAGCTCAGAAAAGGTCGTGGTGTTAAGCTTTCGTAGCCAAGAAACTGTGAGTCGGAAGAAATACCAGGTTGAGAATGTAGACATGCACTGATGACCTTTTTACTACCGTCCACTGTAAAAAACTTGAGGACGAAACAGGTTCGTACTAGGATTCGAGAAGTATATGTGACTTAGCACAGTAAGAATAGTACTAAGATACCCTGTCCGTAAGAATATAGAGGCAAACTGACTACTCCTTTGTGTCAAGTCTCTCCTGGCAGTAAAAGGGTTCCAGGATGTCGATTACCTCCACCTTTTCCCTGAGTACCGGTCTAAATAGATTCGGGTCTTAAAGAATAAGTAATGTTAATGGATAAGTAAGTTGGTCACATACGACCGAAGAATAAAGGATAGTACACGGTCCTTGAGAAAACTAAGAACCCTAGGTAGTCATTGATCTATTTCTAGGATAGGAACAGTTAGAATAGAAATAGACACACGTACACACAATCCTTCCTCCCCTTTACCTTGTCAATTGTATCATTGAATCATTTTGTACACTGCTCAAGACTCCCCGATTCCAGAGACGTATCTCTTTTAACGGTCCAATTCTAACTACGAATTAACTTCGTTTCTTAACTACGAAAACTGAAACCAAGACCTCTTCTGAGAACTACCCTCAACTCTCTTGCTCCCACACCGTCTAAAATTAATCTCATCAGTGACACCCGGAATACCTCTTTAACCGTAAATCTGACTCTGAATCTTCTTGACTCCCTGATTAGGGACTTCTAGGTGTTTCGCACAACTGACAATGAAAACTGGTGACACAAGATGGTTTCACTTGATGAGAAATACGACCTCCCACATGTAGTAGAAAAATACGTTTACATTGTAGTAGTCAGAAGATACTTATCAGTCGAAGTCACCTTGGTTCAGTCAAACCGGTAACCCGTATACAAAAAACGGATCTCAGAAACGTTTACACAAAATATGTCAATATAAGATAGTCTACAAAACACTGACGAAAACATCCCCCTCCTGCCCCTCGGATCCTGGATCTCGTTCCGAGGAGAACGAGACTAGTCATCACAACAGACTGAATGACCATACACTGAAGGGTGGACTTCTAGGGTGGTTTCCAGAGACAGTAAGAATTTATCTAAGTCCAGAAACAGAAACGGAGGTCATTTATTTAAGTAAGACTACTTTTAGTCTTCTATGTGCTATGACTAAGGTGATGGACCGAGTCCAGTTTCGTCATCACTTCGATTGTTACGGTACAAACCAGACTGTCACATAAAAGTCTCTAAACCCCTTAGAAAAACGTACAAAATTTGTTCTCTTTCCCTTCTCCACAATTGAAGAAAGAGGAACCCTTAGTAGAGGACAGTTGAGAGACAGACGAGGGAGATGGGAAAACTTTATCTTACTTAAGACCCAACGAAAACTCCGGAACTAATGAGAAGGGGAATCAGGAATAAATCATCACGGAGACCCTTCGACGAACCTTGATGAACCGAACCGAAAAACTGATGATCTTGGAAGATCTATGGTACGTAGAATTCTACCGTCAAAAACAATAAGTCAACGATTCAGTACAGACTGAGAAGATGTTGGGGTACCTGACCTCGGGTGGTACGAGGAGACAGGTACCCTAAAGGGTCCGTTCTTATGACCTCTCCCAACGGTAAAGGAAGAGGTCCCCTAGAAGGACTGGGTTCCTAACTCGGGTGCACAGGACGTAACCGTCAGATCAAGAAATGGTGACTCGGTAGTCTCTTCGGACATTCTACCGTAATTCTTTCATAATTTGATACACCGTCATAGTACTTATTTTAGATCTCACTTATTTAAGAGAAATAATACTTCTTCCATTATTTACTTCAAATCTTCGAATTATGGAATTTCGAGTACCAGTGTTACTTCTAATTTAAAGTCTCACGACTAATCTCTGGTTCCATATATTCAATGATCGTCCATCCATCTAAATTGAGCCAGACTCCTTTTCGACTAATCTCGACACGTGTGGACTCTGTCCGAAGGATTACTCCCTCACTCAGACAGGTGTACCCCTCCCCCAAGTGTCTTTCCCTACGACACGATCTCTAAAGACGTAGTTGTTTCCCCAGATGATTCCTGGGATGTGCTTCAAGGGATCCTTTTACAAGGGTACACGACAATACAAGAAGAAAATTTACTTCACACCAATTAACTACTACAACACAATCAAAGTCTAAATGTAAGTTTCACTAAGTCAATACCGAAGGGACCACCGAGTCTACCATTTCCTAGACGGACGTTACCCCCTCTGGACCTAAGCTAGGGGTCCAAACCTTCTCGAGGACCTCTTCCCGTACCGTTTGGTGAAGTCCTAAGAACGAATCTCTTAGAGTACCTATCTCGTCGGACCGCCCGATGTCAGGTACCCTAACGTTTCTCTACTTGTACTGACTCGCTGATTCGCGTCGTACGTCGTATATACATGTGTGAGTATATATAAAAAAAAAGTCTAGAAAAGGTAATATTCAATAAAGTTTTATGACTCATATTAAGGGACACGATATGTCACTCAGGAACAAAGAATAGATAAAATATATATCATAATATATAGACAATTAGGGTTTAAGGATTAAATAAGGATGGGAGGAAACGGACAACGATCAGTATCAAACAAAAGATACAGACACCCAACGTAAATACAAACTACTTCCCAATAACAAACTAAACTTGAGTATAACGATGAGGAGGGTTATGTAAAGATAGGAATATCAATGACCTTTCATAATGGAAACTAAAGAGATCCAATTAAAAGAGAGATAATGTACATACACAAATACAGGTAAATAAATATAGATCTATAATTAAATAAAAAACCCCGAGGTCTTAGTAACGTCTACCACTAACTTCGGTACTTTAATTTTCTGCGAATGAGGAACCTTCTTTTCAATACTGGTTGGATCTATCGTATAAGTTTTCGTCTCTGTAATGAAACGGCTGATTCCAGGTAGATCAGTTCCGTTACCAAAAAGGACACCAGTACATACCTACACTCTCAACCTGACACTTCTTCCGACTCGTGGCTTCTTAACTACGAAAATTCGACACCACAACCTCTTCTGAGAACTCTCAGGGAACCTACCGTTCCTCTAGGTTGGTCAGGTAAGACTTCCTCTAATTGGGACCCTAAAGAAACCTTCCTTACTACGATTTCGACTTTGAGGTCAGGAAACCGGTGGAGTACACTTCTCGACTGAGTAACCTTTTCTGAAACTACGACCCTCCCTAACCCCCGTCCTCCTCTTCCCCTGTTGTCTCCTACTCTACCGATCTATCGTAGTGCCTGAGCTACCTGCACTCAGACTCACTTGAGGCCCTCAACCACTACCTGTCCCTCCGGACCGTACCACGCTAAGTACCCCAGCGTTTCTCAGCCTGTGCTGACTTGCTGACTTGACTTGACTTGACTTGGGAACTAAAGAGATCCAATTAAAAGAGAGATAATGTACATACACAAATACAGGTAAATATATATAGATCTATAAGTAATCTTTTAGTCGGTTAAAACAAAGGGACGGAAGACACCCTGTATCGTAGGACGTCGTCATTAACCCAAACTATTTCCTACACAGGACAAGAGTCACATCACTACCGATACCTGAGATGGATATCACAACGACAATGAAAGTAATAATCGGATTTTGTACATCTAGATACTTCAACTTCGTTGGGGACTTAATACGAATACGGCTTACAGACCTTATTTACAGAATGGAAACATTCTGAAAAGTACCTGTAGGACCCAATCACTGTACACTATCCTTCGATGTCCAACTGATCTCGGAGTGTCTCTGGCGTAGAAAGAGTTCCACAAGAGTTCGACAAACCGTGGCACAGACGACATGTACTCGGTACACCCGTCAAGACGGTGGACGACTATTTCAGGTGTAGTCGACTTGAAAAGGTCTCACATCGAAAAACCACCGCAAACAATGTCTTTAAATCTGGAGAAAAAGGTAGATAAGTGACACACTTAGAGATCTATCTCATGTTGAACGAAATTGTTTCAAGTCACTTTTGGACTTTTCGATCTAATCCTCCGGTCACTAAAGTCTTGTTATCCTATTTACGTCTAAGTGACTCCCTGGGACGAAAAGGCTACACGATTCATACTTGCATTCACTATTCATCCTTCACCCGTATTCTAATCTCGAGGAGAGAGTTACTACTAGCGAGACGTCTTATGGATGTTGAGAGGTTTATGGATTTCCTACGTGTACAAAGGATTTTATCGTCACCGTTGTCGTCGTTGTCATATTTGTGTGTGATAGATATATTATCTATTGGTTGTTCCTGGATATGACGCACCGTGTCCCTCGGTATGAGTCATAAAACATTATTGGATATTTCCTTCTCTTAGACTTCTTGTCACACACACATATATATATATATATATATAAGTATATACATTGTAATATATACACATACACACACTATTCACCGAAGTCATCAACACAGTTTTGAGACACACTGGGGTACCTGACATCGGGTGGTCCGGGGAGACAAGTACTCTAAGAGATCCGTTCTTATGATCTCACCCAACCAACGGAAAGGTGGAGGTCCTCTAGGAGGACTGGGTCCCTAGCTTGGACACAGAGAAAAACTGGGGTACCTGACGTCGTGTGGTCCGGAGGGACAGGTAATGGTTGAGGGCCTCGGGTGAGTTTGAGTACAGGTAACTCAGCCACTACGGTAGGTTGGTAGAGTAGGAGACAGCAGGGGAAGAGGAGGACGGAAGTTAGAAAGGGTCGTAGTCCCAGAAGGTTACTCAATCAAGAAGCGTAGTCAACCGGTTTCATAACCTCAAAGTCGAAGTTATAGTTAGGAAGGTCACTTGTAAGTCCTGACTAACGTAAATCCTACCTGACCAACCTAGAGGAACGACAGACTCCCTGAGAGTTCTCAGAAGAGGTTGTGGTGTCAAGTTTTCATAGTTAAGAAGCCGTGAGTCGAAAGAAATATCAGGTTGAGAGTATAGGTATGTACTGATGACCTTTTTGACATCGGAACTGATCTACCTGGAAACAACCGATCTACATACCATTAGATACCAATATATATATATATATATATATATATATATATATATTTGTGACTTAGTGACACGACATATGGACTTTGAATTTACTATGACGTTTAGTTGATATGAAGTTAATTTTTTTTTTTCGTCCATATAACTTCCCCTTCATCGAAGATGAAAACCCTCTTTGCTTTAGAAGACAATCCTCAAAGAGGGATTAGCAAGAACCTTTAGAAGGACAAGATAGAGACGACAACAAATAGTGTACCCTTCACTAATCAAACATTCACTCCTGGAACCTTCCGAAGTCTCTTCCATGTCGTCGTAGACTCGTCGGATCTAGGAACGGTGTGGACACGAGTCGGTGGTTCCTCCTGCCCTCGGACGTCCGTCTACGAAAAATTTGTACGACCATATATGGGGTTTCTGTAGGTCGAAAGTCTGAAGACTGTGTTTACTAGTACTTGACAGAGTCTTAAAAGGACTCATTATACCGGTGGCAAGAGGGATCACGTACCTCACAGACGACACAGACCTCAACATTTAGAAATAAGGTAGAAATAAGCGAACACGAAATCTACACAAGTAAGAGAGTTAGGTACAAATGAAAGATTTGGGCATTGTTTTACTTTTTGTCAGCGATTGTGACGTACTTGAGGAGTAACATTGAAATCTTCGGAACTCGTTACACATCTTTACAATAATTTTGTAAAAAAAACAACAACAAACAAGGGGAAAGACACCATTTAAGGAGACGAAGTAAAAGGTTCTTCTTCATCGTCCCCTTCCTTAGTTTTAAAGATTTGTTTTTACGGTCCTTAAAAAGAACACAAACACCTAACTGGAAGACCGACACTCACTGGCAGGGTGAAAAACCGGTCCGTGCCGTCAGTCCTTTTCCGAGGGACCTACACGTCAACTTGGAAACTGGTCTACCTCAGGAGGTCAGTTTAGTGTCCTCTAGACCCAATTCAGGTTCAGATCCCGGTCCAGAGTGTACCAGATCAACAATCTCCACCGAGTTTGGGATCACCCTCCTTCTTGTCCATACTCCGACTCCGACCTCATCTTCTTTATATATATATATACATATATATATATATATATACTCTCCCTTCTTCTCTTTAAGTCTCTCCTACCCTAAATCCCGTAACTAACGGGAAATGAGATTTGTTTTAGTGACACCATGAGTCAAGAGAAAAGAATGTTTATCGGACACGACACGAATTATCGAGTCAGTGCAGGTTGAGAAACGTTGGGGTTCTGACATCGGGTGAACCGAGGAGACAAGTACCCCTAAGAGGTTTGCTCGAATGACCTCACCCGACGGTACGGGAGGGGGTCCCCTAGAAGGGTTGGGTCCCTAGTTTGGGTCCAGAGGACGTGACCGAAGGGAACACCGAGTCGACCATTTCTTAGGTGGACGTTACGCCCTCTGGACCCAAACCGGGGACCAAACCCTTCTAGGGGACCTCTTCCCTTTCCGATGGATGACGTCATAAGACCGGACCTCTTAAGGTACCTGACATGTCAGGTATCCCAGCGTTTCTCAGTCTGTACTGACTCGCCGAAAGTGAAAAGTGAAAGTGAGGGTGTAATGTCCACCTAAGAAATGTCAAACTCGGTGGTCCCTTCGGGATGTCTATCGAATCGAGTACCTTGTTTTTGCTAAGGATAATCTAATAAACCATCCGAACCGACAACGGTTCAAATAACATAAAAAGTAAAGGCATTGTCATTGTTAATAATTCGTGAATCACCCAAGATAAAGGGGCTTACTCACACAATGGGTGTGAATGAGGAGATCAAGTGTTGTAAGTCCCTCCACCACCCGTGTCTGGTAGGGTAAAACGTCAACGGTTATGTCTTCGAAGCTCTACCCGACTGACGGGTCCCGTGTCTCGACCGTTCACCAGGTCAGCGAGGACTTCAGGGGCACCGACACGGAGATTGGAGGAGGACGGACTCGGTACATTCAACGTCGGTCTTAGAAAGGTCTAGAAACAAAACAAACACACAAAGTTTCCGTACGTCGGTGACCCTTCATCGGGAATTTTCACTTTCGCTGTCAAAATACCTACTCCACTCGTTTTTACTTTCTGTAGAAACCTTTCTTTGAAAGTTGGGGGAGATGGACCGAGAGAGTTCCTGGTTAATGACGAGTAGTCCGTCGTTAGACGACTGTTTAACCGTCCCTTTGATCACAGACACACTTACCGTCACACATTTTATTAATCGTATAAGACATCTCAGAGGGCCCGTGGTTCCTCTCGACCCTCCGACAGGGAGATCCGAGGTCTCGTAGTCCTTGAAAATTAATAAAGTCAAGACCCTCTCGAAGAATGGACCCGATCGGTGAACGAGTGTTTGTCTTCGATTCCCACCTGACTTTCTCGACACGTACAAAAGGAAGGAAGGATTGATCAAATATTCAATATAGAATATGAAGGGAAACCGAAGTTTTCACACCTAAACTTTATCGGTACTTATCCCCCTTAATAAGGTTATACATAAAAATAAACGAACCGGGGAACCTTTTGAAGTGGTACTCATACAGATACGTTAACGAAACCTTTGATATTTCGTAAAATCTTTAGTCAGAATAAATAATAGTGTCCCTGACATCCTCCCCCATCAAAGACAGTACTAGGGGTCAAATATCTACTCCTTTGACTCGGGAACCGTCCAATTTACTGAACGGAACTAACATGTGGACTCTTACCTACCCCAGTAAGGTTGAGATTTAAATCACAAAAGGTAATATTATAGTGAAGAAAATTTGACGATGTTCTTTTTTTCTCAGTACGATCTCATAACAGTGGTCCGTAAAAACTGTCACTAAAATTTAACGAACATGGGTTCCTACTTTCAGAGAATCAGTAGTTCCACTAGTTTGGTCAGTTAGGATTTGTTTTAGTTACGACTTATAAGTAACCTTCCTAACTACGACTTCGAGATTAGGAAACTACACTCCTCGGTTGAGTAACCTTTTCTGGGACTACGACCCTTTCTACCTCCCGTCCTCCTCTTCCCCTGCTGTCTCCTACTCTACCAACCGACCGTAGTCGCTGAACTACCTGTACTCAAACTCGTTTGAGACTCTCTATCACCTCCTGTCTCCTCGGACCCCACGACGTCAGGTGTCCCAGCCTTCCTCAGTCTGTGTTGAATCGTCGACTTGTTGTTGTTGTTCCTACCTTCACTTCCAGAACGTTCGTAGGTAGGACAGGAAATTATTGACGAAAACCTCGAGCTCTTCTTCATCCTGCGGACATCGGATGACCAGAAGAGTCCGGTGTCTCGACACAGTGCTGAGTGCCCTCGTCGGAACGTCACCCTTCTAGTAAAATTACTCTTACGTCTCACTTGACAATCTTCATAAGTCCTGTACTACTGTAATAAGGAAGTCCACACGAACGATCGGGAATTGAGAGTCGGCCCCGACACTCTCCACAAAGGGAAACTTTTGAAGACAAGGTCTGCGAATCTCTTTCAATAAAATCAAAACCCTCCTGGTCTCTGAGTTGAGATTTTAACCCCTACTAGTCGTAGTGTCCACAGGACTAAGAGAGTCACAAGGGTAAAGAAAACAACAACTTCCTGGTGTGACAAGTCTCCAGAAACCTTCACAAATCCAGGACCTCTTCGGGAAGTCCAACTCAACTATGGTCTCCAATGACTCCAAAGACCATAGCACTATCTTTAGGTAAGAAAGTAGACCAGAAATTAACGAAGTGAAATGTAAGTAATAGGAGACCAAACGACAAAATAAAAGACAAAGAACAAGGAAACATAAATAAACAACGAATAGGATAGTACACGAGTGAGCGACCCTGATATTGGGACGAGTGGATAATCCAGAAATTATATCAAGACAATTTGTCTAGGCACTCCTACTTAGACATCAATACTAGAAATACCCAGATTTTTTCGAATCTTTGGGATAGTATAAAAGTCACTTGAAAAGAACCTGAACTTATAAAATGAGAATTTTTTTCATAGAGACCCGTACAAAAGAAGACTTTTATCAGACTGAACCTGAAAATAAAACTTGTAACACCAAGGTAGAAGAACACCTACTTTTATCAAATCGAACACACGAATTCCTTTCACTTTATGTATAAAAAATCCCAACGATTTTTGGTACGCATACTATGAAGTTGAAACCTAAAAAAAAATTTCACATACATACATACATACATAAATAAATAATTAAAAAACGACACGACCTAGAAACGAGTCCGAAAGAAATCAGAGTCGCTCGTCCCCGAGGAGAAGTAACACCACGTTCCCGAACGACGATTACACTACGGAAAAGAACAAAACCTCGTGCCCGAGATCTGGACACCCGAAATCATCGACGGTTCGTGACCGAGTCGTCAACGCTGAAGGTCCGGGATCTTACTCCTTAGTCATTGACCACGTGACCCAGTCAACGAGGTCCCGTGCACCCCAGAAGGGACTGGTCCCTAACTTAGGTACAGGGGACGTAACCGTCCGCCTAAGGGTAGTTGACTCTCTTCAGGGGTTCGAAGTGATTAAATCACATAACAGCTGAATTGATAAAAGTTACTCATAATTCATCTTGTGATGGTAGATAAAAAATAAGTCTAATATAACAAACCATTATGACCAAAGTTGACGAAACCTTTAACCCAAATGTACTGTCAACTTTATTTAGTTAGATCTTTCGTAAATTTTTAACTAGAGATTCAATTATTTAGTAAGGAAACTGAGACAAGAGACCTAATCCCCCAACATCGTAATACTTAGGAACATTTAAACATACAACTAAACGAAATACTATCCCCGAGACGTAGACATAAAAAGAGGAAAAATAATATCTTTGATATTTAAAAAACTACACAGACTGACTTTACCAAAGATCATCCAGAAGACAAAGACCGAAGGGAGGAATGACTTTAGTCTTCACTTTATTAGTTAAAGTCCTTTTTTCTTTTTGTAATAACTTGTCATCACACATATATCAACATGTACATGAACTCTGATGTAAATTTATTGGGAAAAGATATTTAAGGTAATAAGTCGAGTAGACACAAAAAGACATTTACCTCTTTTTATATATTCGATACATAAATTTATAAATTTCTTAATTTTTTATGTTAATTTTAATTGTACGGTAAACAACAAAAATTATTATACCATAGACGATCTGTTAGTCGAAATCTGTTTCTCAGTGACAATCTTAGCTTGACTTCCTCTTCGTTTATTAAGTTGTGTGTCCGAAAGACTCTACCTCGAACCCTATGTCCACAAACATGAGATACTTGTTTCCTGAACTTTACCAAAGACACTGTACTATTGATGAACCTTGACATACAACATAAAACAAACACATGGACTCACACACAAACTGAGTCTCCTCACCTACATTAGAGAGTAACCCCCCTTAAAAGGACCAACTGAAAACAAAACCTCACGAAGAGTCCATCATGAGCACCATTTCTTGGATGGACAGTCACGTCCTCTATATTCTCTACACTCAAGCTAGGGACCCAGACCTTCTAGGGGACCTCTTCCTTTACCGTTGAGTGAGGTCATAAGAACGGACCTCTTAGGGTACCTGTCTCCTCGGACCGTCCGATATCTGGTACCCCAGCGTTTCTCTGTCTGTGGTGACTCCGCTGAATCATGTGAGTGGTCCCCACATTTAAGTCTAAGTACCCGTCGTAAGTACGCTAACAAAACAGAAAAAAACTGAAAATTTCTAGTCGTCGACAAGGTGACCAACTTGAATACATCGGGGTAAACCTGTTACACATAACACTCTGATGATACTTTTATTCAAGGTTCTGTACTGTAAAGACAGGACGTATCGAATGAAAAGTGTAAAATAAAACGTAGGTGAAACGAATGAATTAATATAAAATTATTAAAAGAGATAAAAGGTAGAGGCGGTTTCTGGAGAGGACAACTAATGGCACGCTCGAACAAATCTCTCTGTCATAAAGGGACCCCTTAGAAAGAGGTAAGGACTTCGGCATTGTTGTCCTTGCGTCGTTATTTTTCGGTTAAGGGAGGGGAACCACAACGAAGTTTATCAGTAAAGAAACTATGCCCGATTATTTTTGTCCTTTTCCTAGTAACAATTTCCGAGACCAACCCCAAGGAAATGAAGGTTATTCCTTTTAACGGAGTGTTCTCCCTCGTACCCATTATTGCTATGTTGATTGGCTCCTTAATATAAGTCAGATTACAGTTTTAGGGGTTCGACGACGGACGTCTAAGTTAAATTATCACCCTAACGCCACACAGGCGACACGACATATCTAAACTTAAACGACAGCGACTAGTAGAGAAGTGTCAATTACTTCTACTTAAAGTTTACTCTGACCTCTCCAGACTATACACACACACACATACACACACACACACACACACAAAAGGAAGTGTTACAAACATTCGCAACTACATGCATTGATTTCCCGAAACTCTCAACTGGGTCTCCCTACGCACATCACCGTAGAACTTACAAAACCACCCCCGCCACTTTCACTGGTGTCTAATCGACTGTGACTTCCTCTACCTCCGTGTTTCTTTACTTTCTCCAGCTGATTCCCGTATGTCTCAGGTCGACGAAGAAAAATCAGGCAAAGAAAGAATAAGTGTGGGAAGGAGGACAATGAAAGTCTTCTAGGCTCCACTTCCGTCACCGACAAAAGGAAAACACATCAATCGGGGAGATCCTAGCTAAGAGTATAAGGGTCGGACCGAGTCACGAAGAGGTCTTTAATAAGAGTGGGTCCCGTTCCTTCGTCGGGGGTAGGTTACTAGAAAGGTCCATCCCCACATTGAACTCTGTTGAGACTTCTCGACAGAACCCAGGTCTTGAGGGGTACCCGAACCGACTCAGGACATAACGTTGACATAATGCCTGGTTTAAGACAGGGTCGGGGCAGACAGAAGAGGGAACGGAAAGGTTTCACACTAGCGTTCCTTGAAGGGTTATTTGGTGTACGTAAAGTTTATTATAGTCTCTGGTAATGGACCCCTTGGGTTGTATTCTGTTGTCTGAATAAAGTGAATCATTCAGTCTGTTTCTGTTTATAGTATGTTATAAAGAATATACAACTTAGTTTTTTTTTTCTATGTCAACTTGAATAAACGTTTTGTCTTTGTCTGAATGTCTCCTTTTTGAATACCACCCCTCTTCCCACTCCCCCTTCCCCATCCAACCCTCAAACCCTAATTGTACATGTCGGACGACATCTCATTCAGGGGATGTATGCTTGCGTAAAGGAAGACTTTCACGTAGACATTCAGGTTAAACGAATATTCAGGTTATCTCAATCGGATCCCAGGTTGATAGTGTCAACCGAAACATCATGAGACGACGTTATCCAAATATCATGAAAAGTGTGTTTATTATATATCTTTTGTGTTTTTATTTTGAAAATTAGAATGTCATATCATGAAGTTTTTCATGTCATGTCACGGTAGATGAAGTGACGACGAAAAGACGAACGAAGACCTGTAGACCTGAACTTTATGTCTATGTCAGGAAAACATGAGATATGTCATGACACATCATGTGCCTTCGTGAGGTGAACACCTCCTATGGGGGTACACTGACATGGGATCTGTACACTTAACTGAATGGACTAACCTGTATACTTACGGTTAAGTGTAGAAACTTCAAACGTTGAACTTTCAAACATATACCCCCTGAATTAATAAATTTTATCTACTGGTTGTTCTCGGATGACATATCCTGTCTCTTGAGACGAGTTATAAAACATTATTGGATTTACCCTTTTCTTAAACTTTTTCTTATCTATGAACATAAACTTAGTGAAACGACACGTGGACTTTGGTTACGTCGTAACAACTCGTTGACATAAGGTCATATTTTATTTTTGAAATTTTGTTTGTTTGTTTTTTGGGTTTGTTTCTTTTTTCTGTTGTCTCTTCGATTTTATCCCACGAGAAGACCGTCGCCAGTTCCTGTCCTACGACGACGACCCCTTTTTACTAGAAAGACCCTTAAGACCGACAAGAATTTGCCCTCGGAAGTCGACTGTCAATTCTCTGTACTTACCTAAAACAAAAAACGAACCCCTGGATCAGATTAGGAAAGTGACATATCTAAATCCTTTCGGGGTACGTAATTTCATTGAACTGGTTTTTATGTATCGATCAACCGTTTTCTCGTCTTTGTCCGAATATCAAGGTCCACGACGAAAGTTTCTCGGTACGACCTTAAACAAGTCTCCCCAAAAAACGACGACATTGAGTCCTGACTGACGTCTACCCAGGTCTCTGGTAAATAGACAGACTAGGTAAACAAGTGGAGACCGTGACCTCAGTCTGTAGAGTTATTAAAGAGGCACCAAGACAAAACGACTAACAGATGGTTAGACTTCTCACTATAGACTTCGAGAGACATCAACCATCAACTTATCACTTCTTCTTTACCGCTTCATCTTTGTCTACCAGTGTCTATAATGACGGACTTTAGTCGTAAAACACAAGACCGATAATTCTCTTAACCTTTTAACCGTTCGACATAATGTACTATCTGACCATCGTTCACATCTGAGTAATCCATCTACTTTGTACGTCCTCACCCAACTTTCTTAGTATTCGTTTTACTTTTTACTGATGTTTAATTATAAATCAGAGAACTAACAGGATTTATCAAATAATCAGTAAAATAATACGAGTCTATTACAAGGCAACTCTAGTAGTTTACTAATATTCGAGTCTCAGCGATACTAGGACTCTTTAAACCTTCATTAACTCTTTGTTCAATAATCAAACAATAATAGCGATGACGTTCCTAGGTCAAAATTTACCAAAGGAACCGTAGTAATTGGTGGATGTAAAATTCCTTTATAAGAAGCTAAGGGTAACAGACATTTAATTCATCTTTAAATAAAACAAACCACAAGTTCCGACATAAGCCTCTTCCGTTACCGTTAGGTGAGGTCATGAGAACGGACCTTTTAGGGTACCTACCTCCTCCGACCATCCGACGTCAGGTACCCCAGCGACTCTCAACCTGTGCTGACTCACTGAAGTGAAAGTGAAAGTACGTAACCTCTTCCTTTACCGTTAGGTGAGGTCACAAGAACGGACCTCTTAGGGTCCTAGCCCCCTCGGACCACCCGACGGCAGATACCCCAGTGTGTCTCAGCCTGTGTTGACTTCGCTGAATCGTCGTCGTCGTCGTCGTTCCGGGACACACACGAATCGGTCTAAGGGAGAAACCGAAAGAGAATCCTATGAAAAGATATACTTGAGGTATGGGACTGGTTTCATCCTTGGAGTCGTAGGGGGTTTATATAGAAAATAAAAGGATCTAAACACAGAAAACAATATACATACACACATTAAAAAAAAAAAAAAACTGAGAAGAAAAGTAAAATAATGGGTCGTTCAGGAGGAGTCAAGACCGGGTTAAGTTACAATTGGAGAATTTTATTTTTAAGGAAATTCAAGGGAATCTATGTAGAACAAGTACTGTGAATTGAGGAATGGAACTCCTTTATACAGTCTAGGAGAGTGACCTATACGAGAAACAAGAGCAACTAAGCAACACCGTAAAATAAACGTACCTTAAAAATACAGGATGAACCGTAAATGGATGAACGTCGAAGAGAGATTAGCTCATTCAGAAATATCCGTAGGTACATGGTCTTAGACACGATCCATGACTCCCCAATTTTGATACTCTCTAACAGGAACTAAATCCCTCAGACGTCAGATCACCTACGCTGTCTTATTTCATGATTTCTCGGTGCCTACCGTTTCGACCTCGTAAACTACCCCCCGTCTCGACCGGTACCCCTCGAAATCGACTCTCACAAGTACTCCCGATAGCTCTCCTGGAACTTGACGTAGACCTTTTACTCCTTCCCGAACGGTCCGTACCGACAATCCCTCCCTTACTCTCGTCCAGTCTGTTTCTCCGTCCGGGTCACCCAGTCGACTCTCCCCTCCTCTCCTACCAGACTCAACTCGGGGTACGGACCTCTCCGTCCGGCCATACGTACCGATACTTTCACCACACTTCGTCCCACCTACCGTCCTCCCTCGTAAACACCGTTTACGAATCGTTTCCGTCGGTTGGACCCTGTCTCAAACTTTCTGACTACCTGACCGTGTACCCAAGGAGAAGAGATGAGGAACGAAACCCTCACAGCACATATATTGAGGACCGGACCTCTATAAATGGACCAACCTTTTAAACTCTCCTTATTTCAACTGTAGACTCGAGGTAAGACAAAACGAGAACCCTTCCTCGACGGGAAACACCCCCCGTCGAGGAGACGGATATACACCTGGTTGAAACCAGAGTACCACCGGTTGTAAACATAAGTCATAATCGGTGAACCGATATCGGGATTTTGATGTTGGAGACTTGATTTCAAGGACCTTTGTTTCCTCGGTAAAGGGGGAGAGAGAGGCGGTGAGGAGAAAATACTAAAGACGTCAAACAGAACTTAGACTCCCTCTCTTCCCACGACAAAGACCTCGGGGTAGTTCTGGGGCTGTCATGACACACAACCTCCCCTCTTCCTAGCGATTCACTCCAGTCCACCTTCGAACTAAAACCGTCTCTGTAGCACTAATTCCTTCTTCCACACCCAAAATTGTTACGTTGTTTCCCTTTTCATGAACTTCTGAGAAACCGACTTCCTCTACTCACTCTACCTTCTAAGATCTTTCTGAGACGGAAGACGAAACCCACCAACCTCCACTGTAGTCGAGTGTATGGAGGTACAAGACTAACTAAACTCAAAGGGACTTGACCTAGACCTCCGGTCCTGTCAATTAACCAGAAACTAGAGAGGAAAAGTAGCAGTGGTGGGTCCTAGACTTCCTTAAAAAGACCCTGACTAGTTGAACCCGTAAACGAATAGATTTAAAAAGTCAAGGAAATAATTAAGTAGATCTGTCGTCTATAAAGAATTAGAGACAGACAGTGACGTCCCGAACCGGATGGACACTCTAAACAACAAATCAACGATTCAACACAGGCTGAGAAACAATGCAGTACCTGACGTCGGGAGGTCCGAGGAGACAGACACCCTAAAGGGTCCGTTATTATGACCTCACCCAACGGTAAAGGAGAAGGTCCCCTAGAAGGACTGGGTCCCTACCTTGGGTACAGAGGACGTGACCGTGCGTCTAAGAAATGACGACTAGGTGGTCCCTTCGGGTAAGTACTCTATACAATCAATGATAATCAGCGAGTCAAGATAGATTGAGAAACGCTGGTATACCCGACATTGGGTGGTCCGAGGAGACAGGTACCCTACGAGGTCCGTTCTTATGACCTCACTCAACGGTACGGGAGGAGGTCCCTTAGAAGGACTGGGTCCCTCGTTTGGTCCAGAGGACGTAACGTCAGTCTCAGAAATGGTGGACTCCGTGGTCTCTTCGAGTCGGGTACTCTATATCACGACCTATTTGTAAGTGAACAAGAGACCCTTGAAACCCAGACTACTCCTTCAGTCTCTCTCCAAAGACCAATTGGTCGAAACCTCGGTTCTGTCGGGCTTAATCTTAGACCTAGGGTGACAAACGTTCTGTCCACTGGAAGAATCTTGGAGTAAAAATTCTCTCGATTCCACCACAGAGAGAATTTACGATGAACTGGTGTAAAGATTGAAGAGGAGTAAACCGGGTTATTTGGTCACCTAACTGAAACTCATTCAAGACGGTCTTTGAATCTTTTAACTTTCTTTTCAACCAAAACCTTAAGTAAAAAATAAAAAAACCTTAAGTAAAAAAATTTTCTCCTTTAAGGACAGACATCGACCTTCAACAGTGTATTCGTCACATTCAATACGAGATAAATAGGGACAAAACCTACTAGGAAACTCTAGTCGTGATCTTCCTCCCTTCAATCTTACACCAAATCGAAAACCATTTCAAAAGTAAAAACTCAAGATTAACGTACTTCCTAAACTTTTTCTAAACTCGAAAAAAAAAAAATAATACTGTTTAGACTTATAAGGATACTTCATCTCTTTAGACCACAAACACACCAAGCTCTGACTGAACCATAATTATCCCTCATTATAAGAAAAAATTTAACTTCATACCGATCAAATTTTACCAGACCACGTGACCCTACTGGGTCTCCCTACCATGCCCCTCCCTCCTCCCTTCCCACAAGTCCAACCCCTTGTGCACATATGGACACCACCTAAGTACAACTACATACCGTTTTGGTTATGTTATAACATTTCATTAATTGGAGGTTAATTTTATTTATTTAAATATATTTTTTTATTTTACAATACAATCGAAGGTCACATGTCGTTTCACTAAGTCTATATATACATATATTTGGAAAAGTCAAGGAAAAGGTGATGTCCAATAATGTTTTATCATTCACATCAAGGGACACCATATGTCATCCAGTAATAACAAACGGACAAAACATATTTCATCACAGATATACCCGAAGGATCTACCACTTCACCATTTCTTAGGTGGTCGGTTACGTCCTCTACGTCCAAATTAGGGACCCAGCCCTTCTAGGAGACCTCCTCCTTTACCGTTTGGAGAGGTCATAAGAACGGACCTTTTAAGGTACCTGTCTCCTCGGACCACTCGATAGTGTGTGTGTGTGTGTGTGTGTGTGTGTGTGTCCGTGTGTGTGTCACACATATATAATTAGGTTTGAGGATTAAATGAGGGGACTGGGGTCCATAGGGGAAACCATTGGGATTCAAACAAAAGATACAGACTCTCAGATAAAGACAAGACATTCATTCAAGTTTCTCATCGTAAGACTAAACATCAAAAGATACGGTAAACTATGTTATTACCTGTAAAATTACCAAGATTTTACCCCTTTTTTGGGGTAACAAAGATCACAAGAGTTAAGTTACATTTTATGGTAAGTATATGTGTTCACACATGAACACACACATGAAATAACACACACACTGTATAACATGTTCACACACACACACTGTATAACATATATACAGGTACACATGAAATAACAAGGATAAAATTTTCAGTCCTACTTTAATATACGATACACGGTCTAAGACGGTATAAATACACGATACTAAATCACAAAGACGATTACAGGTTAGGACGTCTTTGACTTTTTCGACTTAATCTGTCTTCCACCAAGTAATCACTAGTCCAAAGGATTTCCCATTAAAAAAAAAATAAATTTTAATGGTCCTATAAATTACCTCATTTTTACGGAGTGAAAATAGGAAAATTTAAAAAAGGAAAAAAAAAAGACATTCACTTCTCTTTTTGTCATAGGAAGACATTCCTTAAATTCTTTATTTAATTTTAATTCGATAGTAAACAAAGAAATGATTATATCATGGACGGGATGTTTCCCTACACTACAGTAGAGAAAGTACAATCCCGTGGGACTCAAAATTTCGAGTTACCGTGAGTCCTCCAACAAATAAGGTCACGTGAGGAAACCTGTAATAGTTCTTTGAACCCATGGTCAACGAGCTTTTCTGAGTACAAATCAGGACACACTCCATGTTGTCACTCGTACCACCGGTTTTCGGGTCTGGACCTACGGTCCGGTTAGTGATCAACACACTAGAACACTCTACAATAAATCGGAGAGTCACGGAGTCAAAGACGTAGACCGTTCACCTTAGGCACAATCAAGAAGGGAGGTTCCCAACAGTCCCTCACCTAACTTAATCATCCATTTTCACTGTCACGGACCGTGATTGTGTACGGACCGTGATTGTGTACGATGAAAAACTAAATGTCATTGAACGTAAAGTAGTCCAGATTACACGTTCCCCGGTGACGAAGGAACTTGAGTTCTCGTATCCTGACCTTCAAAAGTACTTTAATGTTATTCAAACGGTTTCTAAACGGTGAAACCGTTATGGTTTTTCTATCATAACCAACATTCCACTTCCATAATTCACCGTCACCTCGAATCTTAGTTAATTTATCCTACGACAATAATAATAATAGTAATAATGATAATAAATTGATTGTTTCGTCTCAACCTTAATCTTCGACATACAGGATCAGTTTAAGAATCAAGTAATAAGATGTAACATGCTAATCCACTACAAATATTTGATATGAAAATCTGTGAAAGTGAAACCCTTTATTTTTAAAATCGACAAATAAGCCTCGTGTGTCTCAGACCAAGAGAAACCCATCAGAATAAACTAAATTTTGATAACGTCGTGACTGTAAAATGTCAAGGTTCAGGATTTCCTGTCAACCCAACTAAGAGAAATGAATGATCTTCTTCCTCCCATTTCTTTGTGGGTGTAAGGGTACATTCTTGGTCGGAGGAGAAAGAGACCACGAGCACCCGAGTCCCCACTAACTCGACACACATAAAAGGAGACAAACAATAACGAAACATAAACCTATCCAATTCAGAAGTCTGTCAATGTTTAAAGAAACATGACTCGCTTCCAAGCCTAAGTTGAAAATTATTATCAATCTTTCGTCGAGTCATAATCGGTGAACCGATATCTGGATTCTGATGTTGGAGACTTGATATTCAAGGACCTTTGTTTCCTCGGTAAAGGGGGAGAAAGAGACGGTGAGGAGAAAATACTAAAGACGTCAAACAGAACTTAGACTTCCTCTCTTCCCACGACAAAGACCTCGGGGTAGTTCTGGGACTACCCAGAACTATGACTCGACAAAGTAACGACAAGTTCAAGTAGGTTGTTTCCTCTGACCCTACCTTTAAAGTCTAATGATTATTTGAGTGAGACCCCGTTTTTGATACATTTAAAATTACACACAGATACATTTGGGGGGTGTTCTCACGAAGTCACTCCCGAAAACACGTATGGAATTTCTAAAACCTCCTAAAGGGGCCGTCAGGTCACCAATTCTGAGGTCCCAAGGTTACGTCCCTCGAACCCAAGCTAGGGACCAGTCTTTTGATTCCAGGATGTACGACCCACACCGGTTTTTAATTTTTTTTTTTAATATTATGTTGAACCCCGGTCAGAGGAGAGAAACCAAAAACAGAAGTAACGATCACAATAATAGACAGAACGAGACCACCCAAATAGAAGGGCCGGGGAGGAGGGAGTCGGCACCAAGGGGGAACAGAACGGGAGTAATAGGGTGATGGTGGGAGAACAGAGTCGTGGGAGGGAAGTAAAGACAGGGAGCGGTTTCAAATATAAACTGACAACAGAGACCCGTTAGACGGGTCAAACCAAATAAACAAAGAGTATTAACATAAGTCTCGGAGTCGATTCTCAAAGTCTACCTACTAAGTACACCGTAAGTCTAGGTAACATTGTGTGCAGAAAAGACCCTCAAGGCATCACAAAATGTTATAATTGCATTTGAACTGGAGAGGTTTCATCGCAACATATTCTACTCATGAGTCTAGTTAGTCTTCTACAAGGTCATGGAGAGTTAATTCAAAATGACGGGGTCCAGAGTCACATTACCTTATTTCTACCACTGAATGACCATTCGGACTAACGACGATTGACGAAACGTAAACAGAGAGGTTGCTTTATAGTAGACGACTCAAATCAAAATACCTTCTACTTACATAACTACTATCACATTTTCTTAGGGTTCACAGGAAGTACAACTTTATGTTCGATCACAGTCGAAATTCTACTGTTGCGATTTGTGAAGTATGAAATCAGAGTCGGACTGTAGATAAAGATGAATCTCTTTTAACACCAAATTCCTGAACACAATGAGACATTGTAAGATCGTTTTCGGGTAACGAAATTTTATACTTAGGAAGATACTATTATTACCCAGAAGGATTAACAACATGCAAATGTTAAAATTGTAAGTTTTTTGATTCTAGTACCGTAAGTCAGGATAGTGAAGTACCGTTTATCTTCCCCTTTTTCACCTTAGTCACTGTCTAAAATGAAAACCCCGAGGTTCTAGTGGTAGGTTCTAGTGGTAGGTTCTACCACTGACGTCGGTACTTTAATTTTCTGGGTACGAGGAACCTTCCTTTCGACACTGTTTGGATCTGTCACGTAATTTTTCGTCTCTGTGGTGAAACGACTGTTTCCAGATATATCAAGTTCCATACCAAAAAGATCATCGGTACCTGTCTACACTCTCAACCTGGTATTTCTTCCGACTCACGGTTTCTTAACTACGAAAGTTTGACACCACGACCTCTTCTGAGAACTCTCAGGGAACCTGACGTTCCTCTAGGTTGGTCAGGTAGGATTTCCTCTAGTTGGAACTTATAAGTAACCTTCCTGACTACGATCTCGACTTCGAGGTCATGAAACCGGTGGACTACCCTTCTCAGCTAAGTAACCTTTTCTGTGACGACGACCCTTTCTATCTTCCGTCCTTCTCTTCTCCTACTGTCTCCTACTCTACCAATCTATCGTAGAGACTGAGTTGCCTGTCCTTAAACGGGTTTGAGGCCCTCTGTCACCTCCTGTCTCCTCGGACGACACGACGTCAGGTATGACTCAGCCTGCGCTGAATCACTGATTTGTTGTTGTTGTTTTGTCGTGTTAAAGTGCACAAAGTCTATGACGTAACAGGTTATTTCATCATTGACCGTTGATCGGAATACACCGAAAATTTAAACACACACACACACACGGATCAGCGAGTCAATACAGGTTGAGAAACACTGGGTTACCCGACACATCGGACGGTCCGAGGAGACAGGTACTCCTAAGAGGACGGTTCTTAGGCCGTCACCCACACCCAAGACACGAGAGGAGACCCCCTAGAAGGGTCGGGTCCTTAACTTGGGTCCAGAGGGTGTAACGTGCACCTAAGAAATGGTAGACTCGGTGGTCCCTTCAAGAAATTTTAAAATTAATTGATGTCAAGTCAAGTCATCGAGTCAGCACAGGCTGAGAAACGCTGGGGTACTTAGCGTCGTACGGTCCGGAGGGACAGGTAGTGGTTGAGGGCCTCAAGTGAGTCTAAGTACGGGCTCAGTCACTACGGTAGGTCGGTAGAGTAGGAGCCAGCAGGGAAAGAGGAGGACGGGGGTTAGGGAGGGTCGTAGTTTCAGAAAAGGTCACTCAGTCGTGAAGCGTACTCCACCGGTTTCATGACCTCAAAGTCGAAATCGTAAGGAAGGTTTCTTTAGGGTCCCGACTAGAGGAAGTCTTACCTGACCAACCTAGAGGAACGTCAGGTTCCCTGAGAGTTCTCAGAAGAGGTTGTGGTGTCAAGTTTTCGTAGTTAAGAAGTCGTGAGTCGGAAGAAGTGTCAGGTTGAGAGTGTAGGTATGTACTGGTGTCCTTTTTGGTATCGGAACTGATCTACCTGGAATCAGCCGTTTCATTACAGAGACGAAAACTTATACGATAGATCCAACCAGTATTAAAAGAAGGTTCCTCATTCGCAGAAAATTAA